>FR989957.1:13423771-13475133 GCA_905404175.1 Anthocharis cardamines | reverse complement strand
CAAAAAACCCAAATCCTATACCTATCCATACCCACGAAACCCAATTTCCTCCCCCCCGCAATCAAACTTTTTGCTACCTCACCCCCGCAGAACCCAACTTCCTCCCCCCTTTTCCCAAACCCCCCAAGTTTGGGTTCAAAAGAAACGTCTCTTAGAGACGAATCGATTGGCCCTGACAGATTTCCACCCCCCACCTTCCCCCACCCTCTTAGATCCAAAAAACATAAATCCTATACCTATCCATACCCCACGAAACCCAATTTCCTCCCCCCCCGCAATCAAACTTTTTGCTACCTCACCCCCGCAGAACCCAACTTCCTCCCCCCTTTTCCCAAACCCCCCAAGTTTGGGCTTAAAAGAACCGTCTCCTCGAGGCGAATCGATCGGCTCCGACAGATTCCCCCCCACACCTTCCCCCCACCCCCCCAGAACCTAACTTCCTCCCCCTTCATCCTAGACCCATCGAGTTTGGGCTCATTTTATTCATCCAACCAAGGCGAATAGATTGGCCCCTACAAATTCCCCCCCTACCCCCCCTATCCCTGCACACACTTCTTAATATAAAAATTGTTTAAAAATAAAAACTTGTAAAATGTCAGACCCAAATACATCCAACGATTACTTAGACTCAGATTGCGAGCAACCTTCTGCAATCATAAAAAGACCCACAAAAGGCAGCAGGAAAATGCATTTCGAAAAAATAACATTTTGTATGAGCGAAATAATGACAGCAGTTGAAAAATCGAGAAATCTAAAGACAGAATTAAAAGATATGATACTAAAAAACATAATATGCATAGAGAAAACATTGGAGGAATTAGAGGATGAAACAACATCGATCATGGAGGATGCATTAAGAATTTCTTCTACCACAATACTTCAATCCACTCCAATTAAAACAAAAACTAGAGACATTAGCAGTCGCCAAAATACAGAAAATAGCAAAGAAAACTTAGAAAAAGAACTAATAGTACAACTTAAAAATCATCAAAAATTGCTGGAACAGCACTTAACACAAATAACACAAACCACAAATAAAATTCCCACGTACGCAGAAAAACTCAAAACAAAACACGCAGAATTAACTCGACCTACACTACACACTATAAAAGTACAGTCCAAAGATGAATCCAATACAGCCGAAGAAACAATAGGAATAGTAAAAAACATAATTAAAGCCAAAGAACAAGGACTCAATATAGTGAAAGTAAGAAAAATAAAAGACGCACAAATAACCATAGCATGTGAAAACAAAACGGACATAGATAAAATTAAAAACACACTCGGAAAACACAAAAATAAATTCATCACCACTAACCTTAAAAATAAATCACCTATCATAAAAATTAAAAATTTAATAAAAAACACCACACAGGAAGACATAATTATAGCCCTAAAACACCAAAATCACATAGACTTACCTCAGGACAAAATGGAAGATTTCAAGATATTGTTTAGAATCAAAACTAAAGACCCACTACTCGAACACGTAGTCATACGAACTCCGAAAGAAATCTGGGACTACTCTATGAAGAGTGGTACACTCTTCATAGATTTACAAAAAGTCCAAGTAGAGGACCACTCACCTCTCAGGCAATGCACTAAGTGCTTAAAATACGGCCATTGCAAAAGCCAATGTACAGAAGAACACGAAAAATGTTCCCACTGTGGCGGAAAACACAAGAAGAATGAATGCCCAGCGTTCACAGAAGGCAAAATACCAACATGCGCAAACTGCATAGCAGAAAACTCAAACACAAAATCAGCTAATCACAACGCATTTGACGCACAGTGCCCCATCCGCATAAAGTGGGACATTATCGCGCGGACCGGGATAGAATACATATAAAAGAACTCCAAACAAAATAAAAACAAACAACATATTTAAAATAAAACAACTCACAATGGAAGTTAAATAACAAACAAATAAAGACAATCAGAAAATAAATAAATATATACAAAAAATCATAAAAACTTAAAATACTTCCATAATTATTATACATCGCAAAAACATAAAAAGTACAAAAAACTAAATATAAAAATTAAATATGTCAAGAAAAATACGACTTAAAACTGCGAATCTTGCAAAAAACTATACAGATTATAAAGACTTGTGTAATATAACAAGAAAACCAGCAAATAATAATAAAGACATAACATCAATAAAAAGTAAAATATAAAATACTCAACCAAACATAAAAACTAATTTAAATAGTAAGAAAATATAACAATGAAAAACTTCTATTGAAACAAATAAAAACATACATATATAAATCCTGTAAAAAACATAGACAATAAATAGTCTAGTAAGAATAAAAATGTAAAAGAGTTTTAATGAATAAGAAAACAATGTATACTATTCTAAGTAGCATAAGTAGCATAAGAAACACTTACAATTCAATTATAAGTAATAGCAATTAGATGTCAATACATCAAAATCAATAATGTAAACATAACTAACAAAATTAAAATAATGTAAGCTAGTAATAAGAAAATAGAAAATAAGAAATTTAGAAATTAAGAAAAACTGTGTAGAAAACAAATAAATATATACAAAAAACCATAAAAACTTAAAATACTTCCATAATTATTATACATCGAAAAAACAAAAGAAGTACAAAAAACTAAATAAAAATTAAATATGTCAAGAAAAATACGGCTTAAAACTGCGAATCTTGCAAAAAACTATACAGATTATAAAGACTTTGTTGCAATATAACAAGAAAACCAGCAAATAATAATAAAGACATAACATCAATAAAAAGTAAAAATATAAAATACTCAACTAAACATAAAAACTAATTTAAATAGTAAGAAAATATAATAATGAAAAACTTCTATTGAAACAAATAAAAACATACATATATAAATCCTGTAAAAACATAGACAATAAATAGTCCAGTAAGAAATAAAAATGTAAAAACGTTTTAATAAATAAGAAAACAATGTATACTATTCTAAGTAGCATAAGTAGCATAAGAAACACTTACAATTCAATTATAAGTAATAGCAATTAGATGTCAATACATCAAAATCAAAAATGTAAACATAACTAACAAAATTAAAAGATATGTAAGCTAGTAATAAGAAAATAGAAAATAAGAAATTTAGATATTAAGAAAAACTGTGAAATCAAAATATATTCAAACAAGTAGCCTACAAATAACAAGGCAAACATGTAAAATGGATAGTAAATAATAATGTATGTTAGTATTAAGTTTATATTATAACTAGATATATAATGCAAATCTCACTAAGAGATAAAAATTTATGTAGACATTAAAGTCTATAAAAACCAAGAAAATGTAAAAATGTACGGAAATAAATAAAACAGTATCTCACTAAGAGATAAAAATGTAATTAGACTAATTAAAATCTAGGAAAACTAAGAAAATGTAAAATTAAACAGAAAAGAAATAAAAATTTAAGATAATAACTATAAGAATGTATCTAGATTAAGCAATAAAGAATATATAAAAATTATATATATATATATATATTATATAAAAATATCTATTTAAATTTATAAATATAAAAAATTTTTTAATAATAAAGGAAATCTCACACAACACATACAAATCAATGGTCTCTGTCCACCCACGATAGAGGAAAAATCGTAGTACCCAATCCTCGGCCCCGGAGCTATGCTGCCGGGGAGTAGGCTATTAGGTACACCAACAAAAAAAAAAAAAAAAAAAAAAAAAAACCTAACCTAACCTAACCTAACCTAACCTAACCTAACCTAACCTAACCTAACCTAACCTAACCTAACCTAACCTAACCTAACCTAACCTAACCTAACCTAACCTAACCTAACCTAACCTAACCTAACCTAACCTAACCTAACCTAACCTAACCTAACCTAACCTAACCTAACCTAACCTAACCTAAAAAAAAAAAAAAAAAAAAAACTCCAGGGCCCCTTCATCCACGCTGAGTCCGGCTAGGCATGTATCGGCTTCTCAGCTCTTACCATGCCGTCGCCGTGCGTGTTGCTGCGTAGCGCATTGCGAGTGCGCGCAGCTCTGCTATGCGCGTGTGTAAAAGACACGCGCAATTCTCCTATTTTATTTACAATTATTTACAAATAAAACTAAGTGCGGCGAAGGAGTGCGGAAACTGCCAAAAACAAAATGTTTAACAACTACCACACCCTTAACGGCACCTCTTCGCCTAATTTATTTACATATTTACAAAATAACACAAAAGAATAGCAATAACAACATATATATAAGTCAACAAATATTTACATAACGAAAACAAAGAAAACAAATATATATATTTACAACACCTAAAATGAGAATACAATTTATTTACAAAAACAAACGTATTGACATACAGCAGGACTCGGGTTAGACCCGCCGCAAAAAGTCGCGACGGCGTCGCCCGGTCCGCTTTCTTCTTAGTGGCGGGGCCTCGGGGTCTATCTCCCGGGCCCGCTCTACCTCCTCTTTCGCAGACATCACCGCCTCGGCAAACGTCTGAAACGCTCGCCAACGGCGGCGACTGTCGTCGCCCCGAACCATCCCCTCGACCAGGCTCGGGAGCGAAAAGTCAGATCCGGGGTTAAAGGCTGCCGACATGGTTCCCCTCGCGGAGTCCCACGCCGGACAGCCTGACAGAACATGCTCGGGGCTGTCGACTGCAGCCCCGCAATGCAAACAGTTGGGAGAGGCCTCACGACGCGCCACCTTGTGCAGATAACCGCCGAAACAGCCGTGGCCGGTCAGCAGCTGCACAAGGCGGAACGTAAGTGACCCCCCCTTCCTGTCAATCCAATCCTTTAGGACTGGGAGGATTGCCTCCACGGTCCTTCTACCGACGCGGGTGGTGGCCAGGTCTTGTTGCCACCTGAGAAGTGTTGCCTCGCGGCCTTCTTCCCGCCATCTCCTTAGTTCTTCTGGTGCTGGCCCCTCCCCGGCACTTCTTGCCTGGGCTCGCCTCCAGTAAATGCTCGCCAATGAGAGCGCCTCGTGATACCAGGGCGGCGTTCCGGCTATCACGCTAACCGCGTCAAAAGAGGCGGTGCGGTATGCCCTCGCCACCCTGTTCGATGTGATGCGCTGCGCTCTCCTCAAAGTCGCTTTATTCGCCTCTGAAAGGCCCTGTTCGTTGGCCCAGATTGGGCAACCGTACGTGGCCTTCGCGCGGACGACCCCCGCAAACAGCTTCCGACACGAGCCGCTGGGCCCGCCGAGATTGGGCATGATGCGGCTCAATGCCATGGCTGTTGCGGTGAGTTTGGGAGCCAGGGCGGTGAAGTGGCCCTTGAAATTCCACTTGGGGTCCAATAGGAGCCCCAAGTATTTTAACTCCCTACCCACTGTGATGGGGACTCCTCCCACCATTATAGATGCTCCGACTGGTGGAGCCCTTCTGTGTCCGTAGAAGGCAATTGCCTCGGACTTGTCCAATGCGACCCGCAGTCCTAAGTTCCGGATGCGGGTCACCACCTGCGCGACTCCTGCGGTCGCCTTGAGCGACGCCTCCCTGTACGTGTCGCCTGTTGCCACCACGAGCGTGTCGTCAGCGTAACAAATGATGTTTACGCCTCGGATCAGCGCTCCTCTGAGTACACGATCGTACCCGATGTTCCACAGGAGCGGGCCTAGAACCGACCCCTGTGGAACACCGCATTCAACATTGTGTGTTGCCCATCTGTCTCTTCCCTGATAGAGGATTTGGCGGTTGCGAAGATATTGTGCAACGATGACCCTTAGATACGATGGGACATTATGGAATGCCAAACCCTCTATGATGGCGTCCCAGGGCAGGGTGTTGAAGGCGTTCGCAATATCAAGCGAAATTGCCAACACCACCCCGCCCTCCGACGTTGTCCTCTCCGAGATGTCCCTGAGTCGGGCAAGGGCGTCGATCGTGGACCGTCCCTGGCGGAAGCCGAACTGGCATTCCGACAGGTCCGGCCCCACGGATGTTAGATGACGAGTGATTCGAGACGCAATGATGCGCTCGAGTAGCTTGCCCGACTCATTCAACAAGACAATTGGTCTATAGCCTGCAGGCGAGTCGACTGGCTTGTTCGGTTTGCGGAGCAAAACCAGCCTTCCGGTCTTCCACGCCGCAGGAAACTCTCCAACCCTTAAACACCTAGTAAATAATTCACGGAACCGATCATGAAGTCCGTATTGCAGTGATAGGCCTAATACTTTTCCGTGGACCCCATCGGGTCCCGGAGCCGTCTTCTTATTCTTCATCTTGTCAGATGCCACCTCCAACTCGGCCTCTGACACCTCCGGGATCTCGGCATCTCCAGTGTCATTGGCCGCTTGTGTCGTCCGGTGATTTGGAGTAGACAGGGGCACCGCCCGGGGTGGGAAGAGAGTAGTTATTACCGTCGACAGGAGTGACGGCTCCATCCCGGCGGTGAGAGGGGGGGCCCAGGGGCGCAGCTTGGACATTACCAGCTTATACGGACGCCCCCAGGGGTCGAGCTCCAAGGTGTTCAGGAGCTCGTCCCACCCTCTCTCCTTTGCTTCTCCTATCTCCCTTTGAAGGACCCTCTTGGCCTCGTTATACGCTGCTTTTAGACGGCCCTCCTCGACACTTCCACGAATGGCGGATCTTCTTCTCCTGTAGCGGCTCAGTTGGTGTCGAGCCGCTACGCAATTTGCCCGCAACTGGGCGAGCTCGCTGCTCCACCAATAGGTGCAGTTACGGGGTGGCACCGGTCGGGATCTGGACATGGAGGCGTCCGAAATGGACGTTAAGACCTCACTGATCCGGGCCACTTCCTCCCCAACCGAAAGGTGTTCGACGGTGGGGCACCAGGTATTTATAAGTGTTGCCACTTCAAAATTCTCCCTATCCAACGACTTTAATACCCATTTGGGGCCGATTTCTGCCGGGGGGCGCACCTGGGCAGGGGGCCTCGACGAGGGGCGGACGTCGAATCGGACGTAGAGATGATCCGAAAGCGTCTCTACCCCTGTCAAGACCTCCCAACCTTGGACGCGCTGAGCCAGGGCGGGGGACGCAAAAGTCACGTCGATGACGGACCCGCCCTGCTCCCTTATACACGTAAAGGCAGTCCCCCTGTTGAGCGGGGACATACCGACCTCCGATAACCATTCCAGCACGAGATCGCCGCGCGCGTCATTCACTGGGGATCCCCATGCCGTGGATTTGGCATTGAGATCCCCAGCGACCAGCACCTCTAGTGGGCTACACCACCTCACTAGGGCGCTCACTTCGAGAAGGTATGCCTCAAAGTCGGCGATCGGTCGGTTGGGGGAGAAGTACGCCCCGACCACCGCTATGTTATTCAGCTTCACCGCGACGCACCCGTTGCCCTTGAGAGAGGCTCCAATAGCGAGCGAGGAATTAGCCCTGGACGGGACGACAACCGCAACCAAGTTATCCCGGTCACCGACCCAGTCCGCCCTGTCCGGAATCATATAGGGCTCCGCGACAATGCCCACTTCAATTGACCACTGCGCCAGGCTTTGGACCAATAAGTCTTGGGCTCTGGCGCAGTGGTTTATGTTAGACTGAAGGAATCGTAGGGCCATCCTATTGTTGTCCCACGATCCCTTCAGTCTCCATCGGTTCCACGTTCGGTAGTGGTCTGCTGGCCTTTCTGGCCGCCATTCTTCTTGTAACTTTTACGCTGGGGGCCGAACAGTTGGTGCCCCCCAGCTTGTGATCAGGTTTCCTGCCCGCCGCCGCGCACACAGCGCAATGTGGTTTGGCGGTGCAGGAGGCCGCCTTGTGGTCTGGCTGGCCACACCTGAAACACGTCTGACTGCGGTCGTTTTCGGCAGTGCAGCGGCTGGCTACATGGCCCTTCTGGAGGCAGCGGTAGCACTGCAGCCCCCTGGGCCCCGACAGAGTGATCTTGGCGACCACCCAGCCGATGAGGAATTTTCCCTCGGTCACCTTCTTTGCCGCAGTGATTGGCACACGAGCCCACACCGCGTTTAGTCCGGACCAGTCTTGCCGCATTTCCCCAACGCGGACTTGATCGGCCGGACATCCCGCCTTTGCCACGATCGCCTCCTTTACTTCTTGCGACGTGACCGAATCGTCTAAGCCTGCGACGCGAATGTCTGTGGATCTCACAGGCCTAGAGACTTTTACCTCCCTATCTCCGTAAATGTCCCTTAATTTGGCGGCGAGATCGTCTGCCTTGGGGTCGCTTGCAGCCCCGGGTATTTGAATGATAGCAGCCCCGGTGGCCGCGCGACGGAACCTCACTGACTCGATGCCTATGTCACCGAGCTTTATTTTTGTTCTTGCCTCCTTTATGACCTCCGCGTACGAGAGGCCCTTGCCCTCGCTGTCTTGAGGGAGGGTAAGTACGACAGCCGAAGTTCGGGGTACCTTCAATTTGGGCTTGGGCTTGGTTTGTGCCGGCTTAGAAGCCTTTGCAGGTGCCCTGGAACGAGAAGTTGTTGTTCTTTCCTTTCTTACTCTGTCGCGCGCCTGAAAACCGCTCGACTTTGTGGGAAGCGTCTCCTTAGATGGGGGCGCTTTCTGCGCATTCGGGCGTCCCTTCTTGGTCACCCTAACCCATTCGCTCTCTTCTGCGTCAGGGTTGGGCGGCCGCGAAGGGAGACCTGTTTTAGGAGGGGCAGCGGGGGCCGGCGGGCGCGCGGCGGCAGTAGCCGTCTTGGCGTTCCCACCGTCTCCCGGTGCCTTCTTATTTGTCTTCTTTCTTTTATTTTTCTTCCCTTTTGTTGCAGGGGCAGAACCTGTCTCCATAAGAACCTCGGAATCCTCGGGTGCCGCGGGAGCCGCCGAAGCAGCAACGACGGGAGCCGAGGACGCCGGTAAGTACGATGTTATTATATTTACATTTCTTCCTTTGTTATTTTTGTCAGCCGCGAGTGGGGGTCGGAGTCGGGGCGCTGGAATGAGCCTCGGCTCCAATCCCTCAAAGCGGGCGTTCATTCTATTATTTACATTGCTCATAATGCGAGCCTCCAACGTTTCCAGGGATTCAGGCAGCTGCGAGGGTTCAGAATCCCTCCTCTGCACGCTGGCCTTTAATTCCTCCATTTCTTTCGCCATCACCTCCATTTGTTGGCGAAGGCGCATGTTGTCATTCCGAAGTGTCCGCGTCTCTTCCGTCAGCGTTTGGCGGGCGAGCCACTCGGTATCCTCCTTTATTGCCGTGACGGCTTCTTTCAGGGTACGGACAAAAGTACCCTTCAAGTTAGATGATGACTTGGCCACCTTCTCTACCAGACCCAGGCTGGCCTCAATCCGTTTTACAACGACGACCGATGTGTTCTGCTGTGTCGTCTCCTGCTCTGTCTCCATGTCAATAGACAGTGACGAGCGCGTTTGACGAACCTCCGACGCGGAAGCCAAAAGTTCGGCCTCTGCGCGCGCCTCCATTTCTTGCCTCTGTGTTTTGAGGTACAATTGCTTGGCCGCCGCCAGCCCTACATATTCTCCTGTAGTGGGCGGACGACCACGTCTTTCCACCTTTTTAGTCGTCTTTGAGGGGGTGTCCGTCGAACTCCCCTCGTCAGACGATCTTCCTCTCTTTCGCCTGCGTTCTTTCCAGAACCGGCTCGCAGTTAAGTCGACTGACTCACCACTCTCATACCCGGCCAGGTGGATCGATGCGTCAGATGGTACACTGACCATCGATCCACTGTCCGAGTCCGACAAGCGATGCACTGCCCTTGAGCAGCTTGTACCGCTTTCTCCTCCGAGGGTGGGGACCGGCGTCGGCGTTCGCTCGACCCGCACTCTCAACTCTCTCTTATTACTTAAAACTAACTCCTCCTTAACGTCTTTTAAAGAATTTTTATTTTTCGACTCCATCATAAACACGAGGTTGGGGCTTCGCACAGAAGTGGTCAGCCCCGGCACCCACACCCGAGGGAATGGAATACCTTCTTCACAAGTTAATGGGGGATGTAATAAGTCCACCCGAGCGGAGGCCCCTGCACCCGGGTAACCCTGATACACCGCGGACGGCGGGTGTTGTCCGCGGGTTGGCCGCTAGCGGTCCGACAGACTGGCCGAACACCCACTCCCCCTGCGGGAGAGCGGGGGTGCAGCGCCGCGCGAGGCCCTTAAGGGCGCCCCAGCGCATGCACATTCAGGGTTTTTTATTGTGGTTTTCCTTCCACTTGGGCCGGCCGGTTAAGGCGAGCCCCCTGGTCCGATGCGATCCGCGAGACATGATCCACGACAATCGCATCGGTTAACAGGTCGCCCGACGGGGAGCCGAAACTCCTAACCAGCAGCAGCAACTCGCTGCCGCCGGCCCGCCGCGCAGTAACGGCTGTACAGCCATCACCTCAGCGCACTATAAGACAGTACGCGCCCAAAAGGGCCACAAACTAAGTACAAAAGTACATCGGGCAAAAACCCCTTCTCCTCTATCACTACCTATTATTGAGCGACGCCGATCACTGAACAAAAGGCATGACAATTATAGGCGAGTCTTACCGGCGCATCCAACATGGATGGACCGGCAACCCTCGCCCTCCCAATTCGCGACCACCGAGTTATAAAACGAGACTAGAGACGATTGTACCATAAACCGCCCCTAGAAAAGTCTTCAAACTCGGCGGTTCGGGCCCCCCCGGCACGACAAGCCTTGGGGCCGCAGGGATGGACATCTGCGGTGGGGGGGACCTAACCTTTTTTTTTTTTTTTTTTTTTTCTTGGTGAAACCCATTTACAGGCTCCCGCGCCGGGGCAAGATGGAGAAGTGACGCGGGGAGTGTGGGGGTCGGGGCCGGAGTGCAATGGCCCCCCTACCCACTAAAACACCAAGGCCCCTTCTGCGCGCGTATGAGCCGGGTTCCGGTATGATCCCGTTGAGGACTGCGGACCGTGACCCGGCTCGCGCATGCCGCGTGGCGTCGCATGACGCGCGGCTCACCTTGGCCGCCACAAGAGTGACGGCAGTTCTCCTATTTACACATATATACAAATATATACATTATGTTGCGTAGCGCGGCTCAGAGACCACGCGCAACTCTCCCTTGGCGCCAAAACCGATGCCGAAATATATACAATTGCTGCTTAGCGCAGCGTAAGCCACGCGCAGCTCTCCCTGGGGCACCGGTCTGACGCCGAATGTACACAGGCGCCAGCCCCGACGAAAACTATATACAAAAATGTCGCGTGGCGTAGCGAAGTACGCGCGACTCTCCTCAACGTCGAACTGGCGCCCCGCGCCGACACGAATACCAGCGCAATTCTCCTATTTACACACGTCTATTTACATATTTACAAAGGCGGACCGAGCGACCCACCGCAGCACGAACCCGCAGTGGTGTCGCCCAGTCCTCGAGAACTCGCCATAGGCGAGCTGGGCGTGGGCCGCCCTCTCCTCGGACCGGCCTCCGTGAAAACAGTGGCCGGTCGGGTCGGGCCGACTTAAACAAGCCAGCCCTCGGACCGGACTCCGCATCCCATTGCGCAGAGCCCCGCATCCAGTTCGTCCCTATTCGCTTCCTCTAGGACCGCGTCATGGTCCGGTCACTTCTCCGGCCAGACCAACCGACGCGGTCAAACGAGTACTAAGCCCCCCCGGCACGACAAGCCTAGGGACCCGCGGGAGTGGACATCCGCGGTGGGGGGGGGGGGGACCTAACCTAACCTTTTTTTTTTTTTTTTTTTTTTTTTTTTTTTTTTACTTGGGGAAACCCTTTTTAGCGGGCCCCCGCGCCGGGGCAAGATGGTGAAATGGCGCGGGGAGTGTGGGGGTCGGGACCGGAGTGCAATGGTCCCCCTACCCACTAAAACCCCAAGGCCCCTTCGAAGCGCGTGATGAGTGGAGGCGTGGAATAGATCTCGCGACCTTTGCCCACGCCCCTCCTCGCGCTTGCCACTTAGCGCATGGTGCGCGTGGCTCTTCGGGACATCGGTTTGACGATGTCTTACATCTATTAATATTTACAATGGCCACGAGTGGCGAAGAAGGTGAGTACTGCGAAAATAAAATTGTCAAACCGCTCCCCCCCTTAGCCACCCGGCTTCTTCACTCGCAATCTTACGTACCATGGGTACACAGACTATTTACACAAATTATTATTTACAAATTATATATACAACGACGACGAGTCAGACGCGCCGCAGAAAATCGCGGCGGCGTCTCCCAGTCCGTTTTCTTCGTAGGGGCGGAGCCGCAGGGTCTATCTCCCGGGCCCGCTCGTGTTCCTCCTTTTTAGACAGGACCGCTTCAGCAAAAGCATCCACGGCCCGCCAGGCACGTTCGTCTCGAGTTATTGCCGCCACCAAGCTTGGTAACGACAAGTCTTGTCCGGTGATTGCTGCGAGGGTACTCCTCTCGGAGTCCCACGCAGTGCAGGTCTCAATTGTGTGCTGCGGGGTATCTACAGAGCGCCCGCAGTGGTGGCAGGTGGGGGTGGCTTCCCGGCGCGCGACTTTGTGCAGGTAGCTGCCAAAGCAGCCGTGGCCGGTCAGCAGTTGGACGAGGTGGAATGTCAACGCCCCCCACCGCCTGTCAATCCATTGGCGAAGGACGGGTCGTATGGCCTCCAGAGTCCGCAGACCCGCCCTCGCATTCTCCAAATCCATCTCCCATCGTTGGATGGCGACCTCTCTCGCCTCAATTCTCCATTCTCTAACCTCGTCGGGAGCCGGGTCAGAACCGCTCCGACGAGAGGAATCGCGTCTCCAATATACCTCTGCTAAGGCGGCTGCATCATGGTACCAGGGCGTTGTGCCGGCGATTACACACACCGCGTCAAAAGACGCAGTGCGGTACGCCCGTGACACCCGGATCGATGTTATCCGCTGCGACCGCCTAAGCACCGTCTTATTCGTGTTGTTGAGGCCTACGTCGTTGGCCCATATTGGGCAGCCGTAAAGGGCTTTAGCCCTCACTACACCGGCAAAGAGCCGACGGCACGAGTCACGTGGCCCGCCAAGATTGGGCATGATGCGACTCAGTGCCGTGGCTGTCGATATCAATTTAGGCGCTAAGGATTTAAAATGCGCTTTGAATGACCACTTTGGGTCGAGGACCAAACCTAAATATTTTATTTGGGCCCCGATCTCGATGGGGACACCGCCGACTATTATTTGCGCGCCCGATGGTGGGGGCCTGCGCGGGCCGTAGAAGGCCACAGCTTCCGACTTTTCAAGGGCGACTCGCAGCCCTAATTCGCGGATGCGAGCCACCACTTGAGACACCCCTGCCGTTGCTTTCAGGGAAGCGTCCCTGAAGTTTTCACCCGATGCTATGACGAGGGTGTCGTCCGCGTAGCATAAAATCTGCACGCCGCGGATCAACACCCCCCTCAAGACTCTGTCGTACCCGATGTTCCACAGGAGTGGACCCAAAACCGACCCCTGTGGAACACCGCATCTGACGTTATGTCTCTTCCAGCTATCTTTTCCGGGAAAGATTATTTGCCGACTGTGTAAGTAGTCGGCAATGATCTTGATTAGGTACGAGGGCACTCGATGGTGAATGAGGCCGTCGATGATTGCATCCCAGGGCAGGGTGTTGAATGCGTTTGCGATGTCTAGAGACACCGCGATCGCCACCCCACCCTTCGACACAGTCTCCTCTGAAATCTCCCTGAGGCGGGCAATTGCGTCAATTGTGGACCTTTTCTGCCGGAAGCCGAACTGGCAGTCCGACAGGTCCGGTCCAACTGATGTTAAATGGCGCGTAACGCGCGACGAAATGATACGCTCGAACAATTTGCCCGCCTCGTTGAGCAGGACGATTGGTCTATACCCGGAGGGCGACTCTGCGGGTTTCCCCTCTTTCCGGAGCAGGACCAATCGCCCGATCTTCCATGCATTTGGAAACTTCGCACACTTGAGACACTCAGTGAGGAGATTCTGAAATCTCTCGTGTAAGCCGTGCCGCAGTGACAGGGCCAAGACTTTGCCGTGTAGGCCATCGGGTCCCGGCGCAGTCTTTTTAACCGACATTCTGTCGACCGCGACGTCGAGCTCTGCATCAGACACCTCGGGTATCTCGACATCCCGGGCATCTTCGGCGAGTCTCCTTATCCTTTCCGGTGTATGTACCGGCGTAGCAAGGCAGGGCGGGAATAGAGTCGCCACCACTGTGGACAGCAGCGACGGCTCCATTCCGGCCGTTACGGGCGGGGCCCAGGGGCGCAACTTGGCCATGACCGCCTTATACGGACGGCCCCAGGGATCGAGCTCCAAGGTGGACAGGAACTCGTCCCACGCCCGCTCCTTTGCCTCGCCTATCGCCTTCTTCAACGTCCTTTTTGCGAGTTGTGCTTCGGCTCGAAGGCGGGTTTCCTCCTCACCCCCGTAGACTGCTGTGCGTCTTCTTCTGTATCTCCTTAGCCGCCTTCGTGCCGCAGCACAAGTCTTGCGTAGTCGACCTAGTTCAGCGGACCACCAATATACGCGGTCACGAGGTGGTAATGGTCGCGATCTAACCATCGAGGCGTTCGAGATGAGATTGAACGCCTCTTTGAACCAAACCGACTCCTCCTCAATCGTCTGTGTGCCGACAGCGGGACACCATGAACTGACTATGGTGGCCACCTCCAGGGCGTCTACGTCGAGTGACTTCAACGCCCATTTGGGGCCAATCTCGTCAGGAATGCGCACCGGGACAGGAGGCACCGACGACAAGGGGTGGACGCCAAATCGGATGTACCGATGGTCTGAGAGCGTCTCCACCCCTGTTATCACTCTCCAGTCCCGGACGCGTTGGACGAGGGCGGGTGACGCAAAGGTGACGTCTACGACTGACCCGCCCTGCTCTCTGACACAGGTGAAAACGGAGCCCCTATTTAGAGGAACCAGGTCTAACTCCGCGATCCACTCCAAGACTGCGTTGCCCCGGGCGTCAGTCGCTGAGGACCCCCACGCCGTGGATTTGGCGTTGAGGTCCCCGGCGACCAGCACATTGAGAGGGCCACACCAGCGAACGAGGGACGCAACGTCCGAAAGGAACTCCTCGAATTCCGGTAGAGTCCGGTTAGGGGAAAAATATGCCGACACAACAGCCAATCCATCGAACTTGGCGGCCACGCATCCGTGGCCGCGACGCGTCGCGACTATGTTGAGCGGAGAGTCTACATTATGGGAAACGACGATGGCTGACAGATTGTCCTCATCGCCGACCCAGTTGTTCCTATCGGGAACCAAATATGGCTCCGCGATTATTCCTAGGTTAATGGACCACTGGGCCAGGCTCTGGTTGTAAAGGTCCTGAGCCCTGGCGCAGTGGTTTAAGTTCGCTTGAAGGATGTTGAGGGCCATCTTAATTTGGATCCCCAACGACGACTTCTACTTCCATGTTCTCCCCGCTCGGCTGGGGAGGTGCCTTCTTTGGCGGCACTCTTCTCGCCACGCGTCTTTTGGGGGCCGAGCAAGATGGTCCTCCCAAACGGTGGTTAGCTGTTTTGCCCAGAGATGAGCAAACGCTGCATTGGGGCTTTTCTCCGCAGTCGGCCGCCTTATGGCCGGGTTTTCCACATCTAAGACACGCTTGGCTTCGGTCTTCAGCCGAGCAGCGACTCGCGACGTGTCCTATTTCGTGACATCTGTAGCACATGAGATCTAATGGTTTCTGGATCACGACGCGCGCCGCCACCCAACCGATCAGCAGTCTACCCTGCGTGAGTCTCTTGGCAGCTTCGACTGGACAAGTCACCCGCGCCGCAAACAATCCGCTTCGATCAGGGCGCACGTCGCCCACCCGAACCTGGTCCAATGGACATTCGCCCTTCAAGGCAACGGCTCCCTTCACGTCGTCCGGTGTGACCGAGTCATCCAGTCCGGATATCCGGACGCTCGTCGCCTTGTAGGGTCTAGCTATCTTTATGCCGTCCCTGTTTAGCGCCATCTTTAGTTTCTCTGCTAGAGAATCCGCAACTCCATCCTTGTCGGTTCCGGGGATCTGCAGGATAGCCGCCCCCGTCACCCCTCGACGAAACCTTATTGATTCGAGGCCGAGGCTGTTGAGGTCGACTTTCTGTTTCGCCTCTCTCATTACTTCGGCGTATGTAATGCCCTTTTCTTCAGCATCCTTGGTTAGCGTGATGGTCACGGCTGAGGATCGGGGCGCCTTGAGTTTGGGCGCCTTGTCCCTTGGCTTTGACGCTTCGGGAGTTCTGCCCGGTCTCGATTGGGCCCGTTTCTTCTTCTTACTCTCTTGCGCCTGAAGCGCTTTCGACTTCGTTGGGAGCGCTTTGGGTTGCGCTTTTTCTTTCTGTGGACGCCCCTTCTTGCCCACTTTTACCCAGGCACTCTCTTCCGCTTCTGGGTTTGGCGGGCGAGAGGGGACGTTTCTCTGGGAGGAGGCAGCCGAAACAGGTGGGCGTGTTGTGGAAGAGGTGGATGGAACCACCAATGTCACCGCCCTACTTTTTTCAGTTGTCTTCTCTCCTTTCTTTTTCTTCTTTTGTTTGATCTTTTCTTTTTTGCTTTCAGGAGCAGGAGCATCTTCCGTGTCCATGGCGGTCTCCACCGAGGCTGCGAGAGCATCATCAGGAGACGGCGCACGTACTGCAGGAGTAACAGGTAAGTTTTTCACCGTTTTGTCCCTACTCTGCCTTTTTGTATCAGCCGCTAATGGAGGTCGGAGTCGCGGTTCGGGGTTGAGTCGCGGCTCTAGCCCATCCATTCGGGCGTTTAGTCTGGCACCGGTGTTTCTATATATTCGGGCCTCCATCTCTTCCAGGTCGATTGTTTGCGACTGAGCCTGTGGGGGCGCCTTCTGAACTTGGAGCTGGAGCTCCTCCATCTGTGTTTGGAGTGTCCCAACCTGCTGGCGGAGACGCTCATTATCCTCGCGTAGTGCCCGCGTTTCCTCAGAGAGGGATTTCTGCGCGAGCACTATGGAGTCTTCCTTGATTGCTTTGGCCGCATCTTTTAGTGCGCGCACAAAGGTCCCTTTTAAATTGGACGACCCTTTGGCCACCTTCGTGATCATTTCAACGCTGGCCTCGATTCGCTTTAAAACGATGGTCGTGGTGTCGAGTCCGGTGTTTGTGGCAGACCCGTTCGGAGCCGCCTCTGACATAACCGTCAGCGACAGCGCCGACCGGGTTCTGCGGGCCTCCGCGACCGATTCCATAAGTTCGGCCTCGGCGCGGGCCCTCAGTTCGTCTTCTTTGGATTTTAGATATAGCTGCTTCGCAGCTGCAAGACCTACATACTCGCCGGTAGTCGGCGGTCGGCCTCGCCCTCTCCTTTTTCGCTCTGCGGAGGCGGGGGTGTCTGTGGAACTACCCCCGCTCTCACTCTCTCTCCCTCTCTTCGATCCGGGCCTATAGTCCCAGAACCTTTTCGGACTTACACCGTCCAATGACTCTACAGATCCAAATCGACCCGCCGATGGAGTGGACGACACACTAACCATCGAGTCGGAGTCCGAGTCGGACAACCGCGCCACCGCGCCTTCACCCGCTGAGGATGGAACCGGAGTCGGAGTCCGTTCCAGCATCACCCGCAGCTCCCTATCATTACCACTCTCCTTCCCGACCTAACCTAACCTTTTTTTTTTTTTTTTTTTTTTTTTTTAGCGGGCCCCCGCGCCGGGGCAAGATGGACACGTGGCGCGGGGAGTGTGGGGGTCGGGACCGGAGTGCAATGGCCCCCCTACCCACTAAAACCCCAAGGCCCCTCCGAAGCGCGTGGTGAGTGGAGACGTGGAATAGACCTCGCGGCCTTTGCCCACGCCCCCATTCGCGCTTGCCGCTTAGCGCGTGTTGCGCGCGGCTCGCCTTGGCGTCAAACGACGCAAGTCTCCATATTTACAAAATAATACGATATTTACATAAATTGCCACGAGTGGCGAAGAAGAAGGTGTGAGCTGCAACAATAAAATTAAAGAACGAACTCCTCCCCCCCCCCTAGCCACCCGGCTTCTTCTCGTGGCTAGTTCGTGTACGTAGTATACACAAACTATTACATAACACTATATACAATATTTACAAGAACGCGTCAGACGCGCCGCAGGAAGTCGCGACGACGTCGGCCCGTTCTCTTCCTTCTTAACGGCGGGGCCGAGGGGTTGATTTCCCGGGCCCGTTCGTGTTCTTCTTTAGGAGGCAGGACTGCGTTGGCAAACGCCTCGACAGCCCGCCATGAGCGTTCGTCCCGGACCATGGCCGCGACCAGATTCGGGAGCGAGATGTCTTGTCCTATGATTGCCCTGAGGGTACTCCTCGCGGAGTCCCACGATGGACATGTCTCCAAGGTATGTTGCGGGGTGTCGGTAGTACTCCCGCAGTGGTGGCAGATGGGGGTGGCTTCCCGGCGCGCGACTTTATGCAGATAACTGCCGAAGCAGCCGTGGCCGGTCAGCAGCTGAACTAGGTGGTATGTCAGCGACCCCCATTGCCTGTCAGTCCATTGATTGAGGACGGGTCGTATGGCTTCAAGGGTCCATAGACCCGCCCTTGCGTTTGTCAAGTCTGAGGACCACCTTTGGATGGCGACCTCCCTGGCTTCCTTTCTCCACATCTTGACCTCTTGAGGAGCCGGGTCAGAACCGCTCCTCCGGTGGTTTTCACGTCGCCAATATACTTCGGCTAGGGCGGCCGCATCGTGGTACCAGGGGATGGCACCGGCGACCACGCTCACCGCGTCGAACGATGTAGTGCGGTACGCCCGCGCCACCCGAATTGAGACGACCCGCTGCGACCGCCTAAGTACCACCTTGTTCTGGTTGTTGAGGCCAATGTCATTGGCCCAGATCGGGCAGCCGTACAAGGCCTTTGCCCGAACCACACCTGAAAATAGCCTGCGGCACGAGTCGCGCGGCCCGCCAATATTGGGCATGATGCGGCTCAGTGCCGTGGCTGTCGCCGTTAGTTTTGGCGCCATTGACAGAAAGTGTGCCTTGAAGCACCACTTGGGGTCGAGGACCAAGCCCAGATATTTGAGCTGGGCCCCAACCCCAATCGGAACTCCCCCGACTACAATGTTCGCGCCCGCTGGAATGGGTCTGCGCGGGCCATGAAATGCTATGGCCTCTGACTTCTCAAGGGCGACTCGCAGCCCTAGATCGCGGATGCGAGCCACCACTTGGGCTACTCCCGCTGTTGCCCTGAGAGAGGCTTCACGAAAACTCTCCCCTGATGCCACTACGAGGGTGTCGTCCGCGTAGCAAATAACCTGCACGCCACGGATCAACACCCCCCGCAGGACTCTATCATATCCGATGTTCCACAGGAGTGGGCCTAGTACCGACCCCTGCGGAACACCGCACCTGATTTCGTGTCTACTCCAGTTTACCCTTCCAGGGTATATGATATGCCGGTTGTTCAGGTAGCTGGCAATCGTCTTCACAAGGTACGACGGCACTTGATGGTGTATAAGGCCGTCGACTATTGCGCTCCAGGGCAGGGTGTTGAACGCGTTCGCGATGTCGAGAGACACCGCGATCACCACCCCGCCCCTTGACACCGTTTCTTCAGAAATCTCCCTGAGGCGGGCAATGGCGTCGATGGTGGACCTTCTCTGCCGGAAGCCATATTGGCAGTCCGACAGGTCCGGCCCAACAGATGTGAGATGACGCGTTATTCGAGAAGATATTACACGCTCGAATAGTTTGCCCGCCTCATTGAGCAGGACTATTGGTCGGTATCCGGAGGGGGACTCTGCAGGTTTGCCCTCCTTCCGGAGCAGGACTAGTCTTCCCGTCTTCCAGGTCTCTGGAAATCTACAATTCCTAAGACAATTCGTCAACAGGGATCTAAATCTGTCGTCCAGTCCATGCCGCAGAGATAGGGCCAGGACTTTGCCATGGAGACCGTCTGGTCCCGGCGCAGTCTTCTTGGCTGACATCCTATCTGCTGCGGCTTCAAGCTCGGCCTCGGACACCTCGGGAATGACAGCCTCCCGGGCATCTTCGGCGAGTCCGTTTGTCATCTCCGGTGGTAGAGGTGGAGAAGATAGACATGGCGGGAACAGCGCCGCCACCACGGTAGAGAGCAGCGACGGCTCCATTCCGACCGTTACAGGCGGGGCCCAGGGACGGAGTTTGGCCATGACAGCCTTGTACGGCCGTCCCCGGGGATCGAGCTCCAAGGTGGAGAGGAACTCTTCCCACGCCTGTTCCTTCGCCTCCCCAATCGCCTTCTTGAGCGTTCTCTTCGCGAGCTGGGCCTCCGCTCGCAGGCGGGTCTCCTCTTCGCCTCCGTAGATCGCTGTCCCTCTCCTACGGTATCTCCTTAGACGCCTTTTGGTCGCGGCGCATGCCTTCCGAAGCCGGCTTAGCTCTGCAGACCACCAGTACACTTGGCTGCGGGGTGGTACAGGTTTGGATCTGACCATCGAGGCGTCCGAGATGTGGTTGAACGCCTCTTCAAACCAAGCCGACTCCTCCTCTATAAGTTGCGTGCCAGTGACAGAGCACCACGAGCTGACGATTGTGGCCACCTCCAGGGCGTCTTTGTCAAGCGACTTCAACGCCCATTTGGGGCCAATCTCATTCGGGATGTTCTCTAGGACAGGAGGCACCGGTGACGAGGGGCGGACGCTATATCGGATGTACCGATGGTCTGAGAGCGTCTCCACCCCTGTCACCACTCTCCAGTTTTGGACTCGCTGAGCCAGGGCGGGCGACGTAAAGGTGACATCAACGA
The DNA here is from genome assembly GCA_905404175.1 of Anthocharis cardamines. NCBI lineage: Eukaryota > Metazoa > Arthropoda > Insecta > Lepidoptera > Pieridae > Anthocharis > Anthocharis cardamines. The sequence goes on along the minus strand of FR989957.1, from coordinate 13,454,578 downwards.
CCGACCCGCCCTGCTCCCGTACACAAGTGTGTGTCGTGCCTCTGTTTGCAGGGACTAAATCGAGTTCGGCGAGCCACTCGAGGACTGCATCGCCCCGTGCGTCAGTCACCGAGGACCCCCACGCCGTGGATTTGGCGTTGAGATCCCCGGCGACCACCACACCGAGTGGACCGCACCATCGGACCAAAGATGTTATCTCCGACAGGAACTCCTCTAATTCCGCTAATGGCCGGTTGGGAGAGAAGTAAACCGCCACGACGGCCAGATCTTCAAATTTGACGGCCACACAGCCGTGTCCGCGTCGCGTCGCTCTGATGTTCGGCGACGGTCCCAGATTAGAGGAGACGACGACGGCGACCAGATTGTCGGTATCGCCAACCCAGTTGCTTCTGTCGGGCACCAAATACGGCTCCGCGACAATTCCGATATGTATGGACCACTGCGCCAGACTCTGATTGTAAAGATCCTGAGCTCTGGCACAGTGGTTGAGGTTGGATTGGAGGACATTTAGGGCCATCCTAATCCGGTGTTATCTCCTCAGTCTCCATTTGTTCCCCACTTGGTTGGGGAGGTGCCTTAGTTGGTGGCACTCTCCTTGGTATCCGTTTTTTGGGGGCCTTGCAAGATGGGCCTCCCAGGCGGTGTTCTGACTTCTTGCCCTGTGCTGCACAAAGGCTGCATTGGGGCTTGTCTCTGCAGTCGGCCGCTCTATGACCCGGCTTCCCACAGCGCAGGCATAGCTGGCTGCGGTCCTCGGCTGTGCAGCGGCTCGCGACGTGGCCTCCCTCAAGGCATCTGAAGCACCTCAAGTCTCGGGGTTTCTGGACTTCGACGCGCGCCGCCACCCAGCCAATGAGCATTCTCCCTTGCGACAACTTTTTTGCGGCCTCTATCGGGCAGGTTACCAAAGCCGCAAACAATCCACTCCTATCCGGTCGGACACCGCTTACCCGGACTTGGTCCGCCGGACATTCTCCCTTTAAAGAGACGGCACTCTTCACGTCTTCGGCCGTTACAGAATCGTCCAGACCCGAGATCCGGACGCTCGTTGACTTAAAGGGTCTGGCCACTTTGATGTCCTCCTTGTTAAGCACCTCCTTCAATTTAGCGGCAAGGGAGTCTGCAATGTCATCTTTCCCTGCCCCGGGGATGTGCAAGATTGCCGCCCCGGTGACACCTCTCCTAAATTTGACCGCCTCTATGCCAAGGCCATGGAGGTCCACCTTTTGCTTGGCTTCTCTCATGACCTGGGCGTAGGTCAGCCCCTTTTCCTCTGCGTCCTTTGAAAGTGTGATGGTGACCGCAGACGATCGGGGCGTCTTAAGTTTGGGCGTTTTTCCCGAGCGAGACTGCCCCCGCGACCTCTTTTTCTTTTCCTGCGCCTGAAGCGCCCTCGACTTAGACGGAGGCGCCCCAGATTGCGCCTTTTCTTTTCCTGGACGTCCCTTCTTGCCCACCCTCACCCAAGCACTTTCTTGGGTTTCGGGATTAGGCGGACGAGAGGGGAGGTCTTTCTGGGAGGAGGCAGTTGGAACAGGTGGGCGTGTGGTGTTTGAGGTGGACGGAACCACCGAAGGCACCCCTCCACTTTTTCCAGCTATCTTCTCCTTTTTCTTCTTTTCCTGCTTCTTACTGACTTTCTTCTTTTTTCCAGGTTCGGGAGCAGCATCCGTGTCCATCGCAGTTGTCTCCGGGGCCGCGCAAGCAGCATCCGGGGACGGTGCACGGGCCGCTGGAGCAGCAGGTAAGTTGGCAATTATGTCCCTATTATTTTTCTTCTTGTCCGCCGCTAAGGGGGGACGGAGTCGCGGCGCGGGCATGAGCCGCGGCTCCAGCCCCTCGAAGCGAGCGTTCATTCTGGCGCCGATATTGTTATAGATTCGGGCCTCCCACTCCTCCATGTTCGGTAGTTGCGCCTGTGGCGGGGGACTCTTCAGGACCTGGAGTTGAAGCTCCTTCATTTGTCCCTGAATTTCTCCTAGCTGTTGGCGGAGACGCTCGTTGTCCTCGCGCAGCACCCGCGTTTCCTCTGAGAGGGTCTGCTGCGCGAGCACAAGGGAATCTTCTTTTATCGCCTTTGCGGCGTCTTTTAGGGCGCGCACAAAGGTCCCCTTCAAATTAGAGGAACCCCTGGCCACCTTATTCACTATTTCAAGGCTTGCCTCGATTCTTTTGAGTACCACCGTGGTAGTGTCAGGTCCGGTGTTAGCAGCAGACCCGCTCGGGGCCGCCTCTGACCCAACCGTCAGCGACAGCGCCGACCGGGTCCTGCGGGCTTCCGCCACCGAGTCCATTAACTCAGCCTCGGCGCGGGCCTTTAGTTCTTCGTCCTTTGCCTTCAGATACAACTGCTTGGCCGCTGCAAGGCCGACGTATTCTCCAGTTGTTGGAGGTCTTCCTCGCCCTCTTCTTTTGCGCTCTGCGGAGGCGGGGGTGTCTGTGGAACTACCCCCGCTCTCGCTCTCTCTCCCTCTCTTCGATCCGGGTTTTAAGTCCCAGAACCGGCTCGGACTTGCATCCAAGGACTCCACCGATCCGAATCGGTTCGCCGAGGCTGTGGACGACACACTAACCATCGACGAGTCCGAGTCGGACAATCGCGCCACCGCGCCTTCAACCACTGGGGATGGTACTGGAGTCGGAGTTCGCTCCAGCCTCACCCGCAGCTCCCTATCTTTGCTTCTCTCCTTCCCTTCTACACTAAAATTACTTGGGTTTTTGTTTTTATTAAAATTGTTCATCATTCATTGGGGGTGTGGCTCCCCACTCCTGAGTATGAGGAGCCACGTAATACTTCTTGGGGGAAATAAAACGTCCACCCGAGCGGAGACCCCGCGCCCGGGTAACCCAAATACCGCCTGGAGGTTGGGAGGTGTCCAGGGGTTGGCCACTAATGGCCCGACAGACTGGCCGAGCACCCACTCCCCCTGCGGGAGAGCGGGGGTGCAGCGCCGCGCAAGGCCCCTCAGGGCGCCCCAACGCATGCACATTCAGGGTTTTTTATTGTGGTTATTCCTTCCACTTGGGCCGGCCGATTAAGGCGAGCCCCCTGGCCCAATGCGATCCGCGAGACATGTCCACGACAATCACAAAGGGTAACAGGTTTGCCCGACGGGGGGTCTGCAATAGACCCCTAACCGACGACGACATCTTGCCGCCGCGGCCCGCCGCGCCGCGGTACTACCACAACCGCTACAGCCGTGATGTACACACCACCATACTACGCTGCAAAGCAGCCGCTGGTTTTGAAAAACCTCTCCAATTCGCGCTTGAGACGCGTTCGGCCCATCAGCCGTCTCCATTGTCCGGCTCCCGTGTCGTCTTCGGAAGCCGAACTCCCTGTTCGCTTCACCGGCGCGCTGAAAGTATCGATGACCTAGTCCACAGACAACCTAGACACCAAAAACTAACGCTTCGCCGGCTACTGAGCCCCCCCGGCACGACAAGCCCAGGGAACCGCAGGAATGACCATCTGCGGTGGGGGGGGACCTAACCTAACCTAACCTTTTTTTTTTTTTTTTTTTTTTTTTTTTTTTTTTTTTTTTTACGCCAGGAAACCCATTTACAGGCGCCCGCGTCGGGGCGTGATGGTGAATGACGCGGGGAGTGTGGGGGTCGGTCCGGGAGTGCAATGGACCCCTACCCACTAAAACCTGGCGGCCCCTCAGCTGACTATAACACGGGGAGCAGGGCGACAGCGAACCTTCTCCCATGCCCCCCATCAGCCTTGCCGTATATTGTGCGGCACGTCTCGTGACGCATGTTAGTCGCGTCAATACTCCACCTATTAATTTTTGAAGAAAAATTAATAAAGTCTTCAGGGCAGAGGGGCGCGCGCATAGACACGCCTCCTCCTCCCCGGTCTTCTTTTTCTACGCGGATCGGCATCCGGGTCTTGCTCCCGGAGCCTTTCCGCCTCCTCCTTTTTCAAGATGACGGCCTCGCAAAAGGCGTTTACTGCCATCCACGGGCCGTCATCGTCACCGTCTACCATCGCTCGAATGACGGCAGGCAGCGACAGGTCAAAACCGATTTTGGCCTGTAGTGGGGCTCTTTCTGAGCCCCAGGCCGGACATATTTCTAAGGTGTGCTGCGCCGTGTCTTCGACGCAGCCACACTGGTGACAGATGGGAGACGCCTCTCTCCCGGCGACTCGGTGCAGGTAGCGGCCGAAGCAGCCGTGCCCTGAGAGCACCTGCACGAGCCGGAACGAGAGCGCCCCCCACTGTCGGTCGATCCATTTTTGCAGGGCCGGACGAATTGCTGCAATCGTCCGGTGACCTGATGTATTTCCATTGTCAAGTTGATCCATCCATTTCTGGAGGACCAACTCCCTTTCTTCAGCCCGCCATTGGTTGACTACGCTTGGAGGAGTTTCGAGCCCTCTACTCCTGTGATCGGCTCTGCGCCAAAAGATGTTTGATAGCGCTTCCGCCTCCAGGTGCCATGGGGCGGTGCCGGCAAGGACGCACGCTGCGTCGTAGGACACCGTTCGATACGCCCTTGCGACCCTCAGAGCCATCACACGTTGCGCCTGTCTTAACTTTGCCCGATTTTGGGTGGACAAACAGTCTGCCCAGATTGGGCAGCCGTATAGAGCTTTTGCTCGTATTACGCCCGCGAAAAGGCGGCGACACCCCGCGCTCGGACCACCAGAGTTCGGCATAATTCGGCATAGTGCCATGGCCGTGGTGGCGAGCTTCGGGGCAAGTGCCGCGAAATGGTCTTTGAATGACCAACGGGAGTCGAGAACGAGCCCGAGGTATTTCAAGCTCGACCCGACCCCGATGTCCACCCCGCCGACCACAATCTTGGCTCCCGCAGGAGGAGCCCTCCTGGGACCGTGAAAGCAGATCGCCCCCGATTTCTCAAGAGCGACCCGCAGACCGAGACCACGAATTCTGCCCACAATTTGTGCTACTCCCGCTGTTACCAGGAGGCTGGCCTCTCTGTAGCTACTTGCTTTGGCGGTGACTAAAGTGTCGTCGGCGTAGCAGATGACGCCGACTCCACGCAACAAGTTGCCCCGCAAAACCTTATCATACCCGATGTTCCACAGGAGCGGGCCCAGAACGGACCCCTGTGGAACACCGCATGTGACGTCTCTCCTACACCAAGAGTCCCGTCCGGGGAAGACGATGGAACGACCCGCCAGGTACGAGGCAATTATGCGACGGAGATATGTCGGCACTCCGTGATGTTGCAGCCCTTCCATGATGCAACTCCAGGGTATAGTGTTAAAGGCATTGGCGATGTCTAAAGACACCGCCAACACCACCCCGCCTTGCGACACTGCTTCCTCACTCAGGTCCCTCAGCCTACCGAGTGCGTCGATGGTGGACCGTCCTGTGCGGAACCCGAACTGGGAATCCGACAGGTCCGGCCCGACCGTCGCGAGATGTTTGGCGAGACGGGCAGCGATGACACGCTCGAAGAGCTTGCCCGCCTCATCGAGCAACACGATAGGCCTATAGGCCGACGGCGACTCCGGTGGTTTGTCGTTCTTCTTCAGAAGGACCAGCTTGCCGACCTTCCATCGGCTCGGGAAACTGCAACTACTCAGGCATGTCGACAACAGCTCCCGAAACCGCTCGTCCAATCCATTGTTCAGGGCTGCGACTAGGACTTTCCCTATAATCCCGTCGGGACCGGGGGCGGTGTTTTTCCCCTGCAGCTTGAGAATAGCTGCACCCAGTTCGCCGGGCGACACTTCGGGAATTTCTTCCTCCAGTGCCGCCACGTTGGGCAGTCCGTCAGGGTTTATCGCCGTTCTCGTGTCCGGGAAGAGCGCCGCGACCACGGATGACAACAGAGCCGGCTCCATGTTGGAAGTGAGCGGCGGGGCCCAGGGGCGCAGCTTACTCATGACGAGTTTGTACGGCCGTCCCCATGGGTCCCCTTCTAGTGTCGCCAACAACTCCTCCCACGCCCTCTCCTTTGACTCGGCGATTTCTGCACGCAGCGCCGTCTTGGCCTGCTGATATGTTACGTAGAGGCGGCGCTCCTCTACCTCGTCCCTATTACGACGGTGCCTCCTTCTCTGCCGTGTGTATGCTCGGCGCGCGGTAACACAAGCCGCCCGGAGAGAGGCAAGCTCCGCAGACCACCAGTAGAGCTGCTGGCGTGGTGGCATGGGGCGAGAACGGGCCATTGCTGCGTCGCTAATTTGCAGCATTGCCCGTCCAAACCACTCCACCTCTTCCTCAGCCGAGATGTCGACCGGCTTCGGACACCAGGCTTCGACGATGGAGGCCTCCATCAGCGCGTCTTTATCAAGGGTCTTCATGGACCATTTAGGACCCACTTCCGTTGGTATTCGACTGGGGGCCCGCGTAGGTGATAATAACGGGCCGACGTCGAAACGAATGTACAGGTGGTCGGACATTGTTTCGACGCCTGTTTGTACTTCCCAGTCACGGGTGCGAAGCTCTATGGATGGGGACGCAAAAGTCACGTCCACCACCGAGCCGCCGTGCATTCGCACACACGTGTTTTCCGAGCCCCTGTTTAGAACGACGAGGTTGTTTGCCGCGAGCCACTCGACGAGGACGTCACCGCGCGCATCCGACACCGAGGACCCCCACACCGTGGATTTGGCGTTGAGATCCCCGGCGACGATCACGCCCTGCGGACGACCCCACTCCACCATTGACCCTACCTCTGCTAGGAAACACTCGAACTCGGCCAAGGTCTTGTTTGGCGAGAAGTACACCCCTACTACGGTGGTGTTTCCTAGCTTCGCGGCAACGCAGCCGTTACCCCTTCTTGTTGGTCCGATTGGGGGGGAACCCGCCGCGGGGGTCACAATGAGCGCGACCGATCCGCTGGAGTCCCCCACCCAGTTGTCCCTATCGGGAACCAAATATGGCTCCGAAACAATGGCAATGTTGATCCCCCACTGTGCCAGGCTCTGGAGCAGAAGGTCCTGAGCCCTGGCACAGTGGTTGATGTTCCCCTGAAGAAACTTTGTAGACGAACTAAACATTGTTGGTTGTGTCCATTGCCTCCTCCTCGGTGCCCATGTTCGGTGCTGGATTGGCGCTTGGTTTGTTCTGCGCCCGTCTCTTCATTTTCTTCCCACTGGGGGCCGAACAGCTCTTGCCCCCCAGTCTATGATCTGCCTTTTTGCCCGCCGCCGCGCACAAGGCGCAGTGGGGCTTGGCGTTGCATCCGGCGGCGCGATGGTCTGCGCCGCCGCATCGGTAACATAACCGACTGCGGTCGTCTTCCATGGTGCAGCGGCTCGCTACATGGCCGCTCTGAAGGCACTTGTAGCATCGCAGCTCACGGGGCTGCAACAAGGTGACTCGGGCCGAAACCCAGCCAATTAAGAAGCGGCCCTCTGCCACCCTTTTTGCGGCCGTGACTGGGACACGAACCCAGGCCGCGCACATTCCAGAACGGTCCGGCCGTACCTCTCCAACTTTGATCTGCTCTGGCGAGCATTCTCCGTATTTGACGACCGCATCTCTGATATCCTCAGTTGTGATTGAGTCGTCCAGGCCTGACACCCTCAACTCTGCCGACTTCACAGGCCTGGCGACCCTGATTCCGTTTTCTCCGTATATTTCTCTCAGCTTCGTTGCGAGAGAATCCGCCTTATCACCGCCGTTCGCTCCGGGGACCTGGATGATGGTGGCCCCGGTAGCGGCGCGCCGGAATTTTACGGCCTCTATGCCCAGGTCTGTTAGATTGACCCGGGTCCTGGCCTCCTTGAGGGCCGTGGCATACGAAAGCCCCTTCTCCTGTGCATCGGGCGGCAGCGTCAGAACGACCGCCGCCATCCGTGGTGCCCGGAGTCTGGGCTTTGTCACTGGAGCCGGCTTCCGCGCATTTGGCTGTGCGGTGCGCGGGGCCGGTGTCTTTTCTTGTGGTGCTCGGGGCACCCTCTTCTTTGACCTTTTGCCTCCGCCCACGGTAGTCCAGCCTCCTTCGATGTTGGTTGAGGCTGTCGGGGGTGAGGGGCGAGGCTGAGCAGTGGAAGATGAGGCAGCAGCTGGTATGGCCGCCTCTGCAGATGTCCTATTTTTGTTTCTTTCCTTTCTGCTCTTCTTCTTCTTTACCTTTTGTGGTCCTTCTACTTGTGACTCGGTTTGTTTTTGTGTCCTGCGAGTCGTTACAGCTGGGGCCCCCGATGGAGTTGGGGCCGCAGCGACGTCCATGTTAACGGAGTGCAAAGCAGCGCTCTCGATCTCTGCCCTGCGCCTGTCGGCAGCCAAGGGCGGTCTAATTCTTGGAGCCGGCATGAGGCGGGGCTCCAAGCCTTCGAAGCGGGCGTCCATCCTTGCCCCGACGCGGCTCATTATTTTTGCCTCCAGCTCGTCCAGGCTTGTCGTCTGTGATGTTGGCTCCGGGGTTCTCTTTACGTACGCCCGGAGCTCCTTCATCTCGTTTTGGAGCGCCTCCAGCTGTTTACGGAGACGCTCATTATCAGTGCGGAGGGTTCGCGTCTCCTCGGAGAGGGTGCGTTTCGCGAGCTCCTCGATGTCCTGCCGCAGGTCTTTTATGGCGTTTTTGGCCGCATGCACCCACCGGCCGCTAATGCCCGACGATTTTGTAGCCACCTTCTCCACGACTCCAAGGCTGGCTGTTATTCTACCGACTAGGTCCGCTGACTTATCCTCGCCCTGTTCCGACACCAGGACGGAGGATAACGCGGAGCGTGTGACACGGGCTTCGGCTTCTGAGGCAAGTAGCTCCTCTTCCGCGCGAACCCGCAACTCTTCCCTTTGCGCCTTCAAATAGGCGGACTTTGCCGCGGCCAACCCCACATACTCGCCCGTAGTGGGGGGCCGGCCTCTACCTCTCTGGGGCGTGCCAACTTTGGAGGGAACAGACGCCTCGCTCGCGCTGCTCTCGCCGTCGTCGGACACTCTGCCCCTTTTTCGGGTTGTCCAGAAACCTCCTTGGAGGCTGGAACCCCTCGATCGAACACTGACCATCGAAGCCGTCGAGTCTGACAGGCGTCCGAGGTCAGCATCCCTCACCACAGAGGGTGTCGGGGTCGCACATGGGGTGCGTTCCAAAACCACTCTGACTTCTTTTGTTGCGGCCGCGTCGCACGGCCTCTCCTTACTTGCGTCTGAATTTTTGTTTTTTAATATTGTCGAATACATTATGAAGAAGAGAGAAAAACTGATTCCCACGAGTATGGGGGATATACACGGTCCACCCGGGCGGAGACCCCTGCACCCGGGTAACCCTAATACCACTCGGAGGTCGGGAGGTATCCGAGGGTTGGCCGCTAGCAGCTGACTCGACTCACCAGCCACCCGTGCGCAGTACCTGCGCACAGGCCCTCGACGTCACGTAAAGTCCCGCAGAACACCACAACGCCGAGAATTGAGGGTTTTTTATTGAGGTTTTCCTTCCTCGCAGGGCCGGCCAATGAAGGCAAGCCCCCCTGGACTCGGCGTGCCGCTAGACATGATCAACAGACACACGCACGAGTTAACAGGTTGCCCGACGGGGAGCCGAAACCCACCCAGCGACTGCTTCCGCAGCCGCCAGACCCGCCGCGCCGACGACTTTGCAAGTCGACCATACACCGTGCCGAAGCACCACTAGACACTCGAGGTAAAAGCCAAGAGGCCCAGAACGACAAAGGGCGAAGAAACGCCTAAGCGCAAAAAGACAGCGCTCACCACCGGCCGTTTTACAGCCCCGAAATGGGGCCGAGGGCACGCCCTGAGCCCACCGTTTTGGTCCGCGCCGGTCGGGTGTCGGAAACCCAACCAGTACCCCTCCAGAGCGAGTAGAGGGGCCCCCTATCCGCCACCTGGGGACGCGCCCGATGGGAGATCGGCAACTCCACACGGGAACCTAACCTTTTTTTTTTTTTTTTTTTTTTTATTTTTTTTTTTTTACTTGGGGAAACCCTTTTTAGCGGGCCCCCGCGCCGGGGCAAGATGGTGAAATGGCGCGGGGAGTGTGGGGGTCGGGACCGGAGTGCAATGGCCCCCCTACCCACTAAAACCCCAAGGCCCCTTCTCGGCGCTTGAACAGTCGAGGCGTGGCAGAAACGTTGCGGTCTGCGTCCACGCCCTTCCTAGCGCATGCCGTTTTGAAGCGTACGGCTCTCCATGGCGTCATGACAGACGCATTCTCCATATTTACAAAATATTTACAAACAGCCACGAGTGGCGAAGAAGGTGTGAGACTGCAATAATCAAAAGAAAAATACCGAACTCCCCCCCCCTTAGCCACCCGGCTTCTCCCTCGTGGTTCTTTGTGCAGACTGTACACAGAAGCTATATACAAATACACAAATTATTTACAAAATATTTACAACGGAGGCGGGTCAGACGCGCCGCAGGAAGTCGCGGCGGCGTCTCCCGACTCGTTTCCTCCTTAAGGGCGGGGCTGAAGGGTTGATTTCCCTAGCCCGCTCGTGTTCTTCCTTGATAGGCAGGACTGCGTTGGCAAACGCCTCGACAGCCCGCCATGAGCGTTCGTCCCGAACCATGGCTGCGACCAGATTCGGGAGCGATATGTCTAATCCTGTGATGGTCCGAAGGGCGCTCCTTGCAGAGTCCCACGCTGGACATTCTTCGACGGTGTGCTGCGGGGTGTCAGTAGTGCTCCCGCAGTGGTGGCAAATGGGGGTGGCTTCCCGGCGCGCGACTTTATGCAAGTAACTGCCAAAGCAGCCGTGGCCGGTCAGCAGCTGTACAAGGTGGTATGACAGCGACCCCCATTGCCTGTCTATCCAAGGGCGAAGGACGGGTCGTATGGCCTCCAGAGTCCGCAGACCCGCCCTTGCCGTAGCAAGATCTTCCTCCCAATGCCGAATGGCAAGGTCTCTACCTTCGGCTCTCCACGCCTTAACGACTTCGGGAGCCGGTTCTTGACCATTTCTTCGGGATTGCTCCCGTCTCCAGTAAATTTCGCCCAAGGCGGCCGCATCGTGGTACCACGGGATCGTACCTGCAATCGCACACACCGCGTCAAAAGACGCAGTGCGGTACGCCCGTGCCACCCGGATTGATGTTACGCGCTGCGACCGCCTGAGCACCGCCTTGTTTATGTTATTGAGTCCCCGGTCGTTGGCCCAAATCGGACATCCGTATAGGGCCTTCGCCCGGACGACACCCGCAAAGAGCCTACGGCATGAGTCGCGCGGCCCGCCGATGTTGGGCATTATGCGGCTCAATGCCGTGGCCGTCGCTGTAAGTTTTGGCGCCAAAGACGCAAAGTGCGCCTTGAAACACCATTTGGGGTCAAGGACCAGACCCAAATATTTAAGTCGAGTCCCGACCCCTATGGGAACTCCTCCAACTACGATTTGCGAGCCCGATGGTGGGGGCCTGCGTGGGCCATGAAAGGCCATTGCCTCCGACTTGTCCAGGGCGACCCGCAGCCCTAATTCGCGGATGCGGGCCACCACCTGTGCTACACCTGCTGTAGCTCTGAGGGACGCCTCCCTGAAATCTCTCCCTGATGCTACAACGAGGGTGTCGTCCGCGTAGCATAAAACTTGCACGCCGCGGATCAACACCCCCCGTAGCACTTTGTCGTATCCGATGTTCCACAAGAGTGGGCCTAAAACCGACCCCTGTGGAACACCGCACCTGACCTCATGTCTGCACCAATTATCCCTGCTGGGATAGATAATTTGTCGACAAGATAGATAGTCGACTATTATTCGACTTAAGTAGGACGGCACTCCGTGAAATTGGAGGCCGTGAATTATCGCATCCCAGGGCAGGGTGTTGAATGCGTTCGCGATGTCAAGAGACACCGCGATCACCACCCCGCCCTTCGACACCGTCTCTTCTGTAATGTCCCTGAGGCGGGCAATGGCGTCTATGGTGGACCGTCTCTGCCGGAAGCCGAACTGGCACTCCGACAGGTCCGGCCCCACCGATGAAAGGTGACGATTAATTCGCGTGGCGATTACGCGCTCAAATATCTTGCCCGCCTCGTCAAGAAGGACGATCGGCCTGTACCCGGAGGGGGACTCCGCCGGCTTTCCCTCCTTCCGGAGTAGGACCAGTCGTCCAATCTTCCAGTCCTTGGGGTATCTGCTGCTTCTCAGACATTGAGTTAGAAGATCCCTAAATTTTGCGTCTAGTCCATGCCGCAGGGATAGAGCCAAGACTTTGCCATGAAGGCCATCAGGTCCCGGCGCCGTCTTTTTTAGCGACATCTTATCCACTGCGGCTTCGAGTTCAGCTTCGGATACCTCGGGTACCTCGACCCCCCGGGCATCCTCCGCAAGTCTCCTGGTCAAGTCCTGTGTTGGCAACGACGAAGGCGGGAACAAAGTCGCCACCACTGTTGCGAGCAACGACGGCTCCATTCCCGCAGTAACGGGCGGGGCCCAGGGACGCAATTTGGCCATGACCGCTTTATACGGCCGTCCCCAGGGATCGATTTCTAGCGTGGAGAGAAACTCCTCCCACGCCCGCTCCTTTGCTTCGCCGATTTCTTTTGATAGAGTCTTTTTGACTCGTTGGTACTCTGCGCGGAGGCGGGTTTCCTCCTCGCCCCCACGAATTGCTCGCCTTCTCCTCCGATATCTTCTTAGATGTTTTTTGGCCACTGCGCATTCCTTGCGGAGCCTCTCAAGATCCGTGCTCCACCAATAGACCCTGTCGCGAGGTGGCAGTGGACGAGACCTGGCCATTGAGGCGTCCGAGATGTTATTGAACGCCTCCCTGAACCAGGCCATCTCGTCTTCTATTGAGCGCGAGTTGGTGGCAGCACACCATGCACTTATAATAGCGGCCACTTCCAGGGCGTCCCTGTCTAGAGACTTAAGTGCCCATTTGGGGCCGACTTCTGCTGGGATGTTTTCCGGGACGGGAGGTGCCGACGACATGGGGCGGACGCTGAACTGGATATACCGATGATCGGAGAGCGTCTCCACCCCTGTCATCACTCTCCAATCCCGGATTCGCTGTGCAAGGGCGGGTGTCGCAAAGGTGACATCTACGACCGACCCGCCCTGTTCTCTGACGCAGGTATGCACCGTACCCCTATTTAGTGGGACCAAGTCTGCTTCGGCGAGCCACTCAAGGACTAGATCGCCCCGAGCGTCAGACACCGAGGATCCCCACGCCGTGGATTTGGCGTTGAGATCCCCGGCGACCACCACATTGAGTGGACCGCACCATCGGACCATGGACGTTAGAACCGACAGAAAGTCCTCCAATTCCGCCAACGGCCGGTTGGGGGAGAAGTAGGCAGCTACGACGGCCAGATCCTCGAACTTGACGGCCACACAGCCGTTTCCGCGTCGCGTCGCTCTGATGTTCGGCGACGATTCTAAGTTTGTGGAGACGACGACGGCGACCAGGTTGTCAGTATCGCCAACCCAGTTACTCCTGTCGGGGACCAAATAGGGCTCCGCGACAATTCCTAAATGTATGGACCACTGTGCCAGGCTCTGGGAGTAAAGGTCCTGAGCTCTGGCACAGTGGTTGAGGTTGGATTGGAGGATTTTTAGGGCCATCCTAATCCGGTGTTATATCCTCAGTCTCCATTTGGTCCCCGCTCGTCTGGGGGGGTGCCCTGGTTGGCGGCACTCTTCTTGTTACACGCTTTTTAGGGGCCGAACAAGATGGTCCCCCAAGTCGATGATCTGACTTTTTCCCTAATGAAGCACAGACGCTACAATGGGGTTTGTCCCGACAGTCAGCCGCCTTGTGTCCCGGTTTTCCGCAACGCAGGCAGAGTTGGCTGCGGTCTTCAGCCGAGCAGCGGCTGGCGACATGTCCTCCTTCATGGCACCTATAGCATTTTAGGTCCTGTGGCTTCTGGACAACGACGCGCGCCGCCACCCAGCCAATCAGCAACCTTCCTATCGTGAGCTTTTTGGCGGCTTCTACTGGGCAAGTCACCCAAGCTGTGAATAGGCCGCTTCTATCCGGGCGGACCCCGCTCACGCGGACATGGTCCGCCGGACATTCGCCTTTGGTAGAGACGGCAGTCTTGACATCGTCTGTCGTCACCGAGTCATCGAGTCCCGAAATACGAACACTCGTTGACTTATAGGGTCGGGCGATTTTTACTCCCTCCCTAACTATTGCCTCCTTTAATTTGTTGGCCAACGAATCCGCAACTCCGTCCTTCCCAGTCCCAGGGATATGGAGGATTGCCGCTCCCGTTACACCCCTGCGAAACCTGACTGAGTCCACGCCGAGGCCATTGAGGTCGACCTTTTGTTTGGCCTCTCTCATGACCTCCGCGTAGGTTACTCCTTTCTCCATCGCGTCCTTCGATATTGTTATCGACACGGCCGCAGATCGGGGCGTCTTAAGTCTGGGCGCTCTGCTCCTTGGCTTGGGTGCCCCTCTCGCTCTCGACTGAGCGCGTGTCTTCTTCCTGTTTTTGTTTTGCGCCTCTTGCGCTCTCGATTTGGTTGGGAGCGCACTGGGTTGCGCTGTCTGTTTTTCTACGCGTCCCTTTTTGCCCACCCTAACCCAGGCGCTTTCTTCCGCCTCGGGATTTGGCGGGCGGGAGGGGAGGTTTCTTTGGGAGGGGACAGCTGGAACAGGTGGATGTTTGTTGTTCGAGGTGGGCGGAACCACCTGAGGCACTCCTTCACTTTTTCCATCTGTCTTCTCCTTTTTCTTCTTTTTCTGCTTCTTATTTAAGCTCTTCTTTTTTTCAGGTGCGGAGCCAACGACGTCGGTGTCCATCACATCCACCTCCGATGCCGCGTGAGCAGCGTCCAGGGGCGGTGCGGTGACTGCTGAAGATGGTAAGTTGACTTCTCTACTTTTTCTCCTTGTATCCGCCGCTAAGGGGGGGCGAAGTCGCGGCGCGGGACCGAGTCGCGGCTCCAGCCCCTCAAAACGGGCGTTCATCCTTGCGCCGACATTTTTGTATATCCGGGCCTCCAACTCCTCCAGGTCCGGTGTCTGCGCCTGTGCAGGGGGGTCCTTCAGCATCTGGAGCTGGAGCTCCTTCATTTGCTTCTGGAGCTCCCCCACTTGTTGGCGCAAGCGCTCATTGTCATCCCGTAGTACTCGCGTTTCCTCAGAGAGGGTTTGCGATGCGAGTACTACGGAGTCCTCCTTTATAGCTTTGGCAGCGTCCTTGAGGGCGCGCACAAATGTTCCCTTTAAATTGGATGATCCCTTGGCAACCTTCGTGATCATCTCCAAGCTGGCATCAATGCGTTTCAGAACGATTGACGCCGTGTCAGGTCCGGTGTTTATGCCAGACCCGCTCGGGGCCGCCTCTGACCCAACCGTCAGCGACAGCGCCGACCGGGTCCTGCGGGCCTCCGCTACCGAGTCCATCAGCTCAGCCTCGGCGCGGGCCCTAAGCTCATCTTCCTTAGATTTTAAGTACAGCTGCTTCGCTGCTGCAAGGCCGACGTAATCCCCAGTTGTTGGAGGTCTGCCTCGTCCTCTTCTCTTTCGCTCTGTGGAGGCGGGGGTGTCTGTGGAACTACCCCCACTCTCGCTCTCTCTTCCCCTTTTCGATCCGGGTCTTAACTCCCAGAACCGGTTCGGACTTGCATCCAACGACTCCACCGATCCAAATCGGTTCGCCGAGGCTGTGGACGACACACTAACCATTGACGAATCCGAGTCGGACAATCGCGCACCTGCGCATTCTACCGCTGAGGATGGTACTGGCGTCGGAGTTCGATCCAGTATCACTCGCAGCTCCCTATCATTCTTCCTCTCCTTCCCTTCTACACTAATATTAATTGGGTTTTTATTTTTATTTAAGTTGTTCATCATTCATTGGGGGTGTGGCTCCCCACTCCTGAGTATGAGGAGCCACGTAATACTTCTTGGGGGAAATAAAACGTCCACCCGAGCGGAGACCCCGCGCCCGGGTAACCCAAATACCGCCTGGAGGTTGGGAGGTGTCCAGGGGTTGGCCACTAGTGGCCCGACAGACTGGCCGAGCACCCACTCCCCCTGCGGGAGAGCGGGGGTGCAGCGCCGCGCAAGGCCCCTCAGGGCGCCCCAACGCATGCACATTCAGGGTTTTTTATTGTGGTTATTCCTTCCACTTGGGCCGGCCGGTTAAGGCGAGCCCCCTGGCCCAATGCGATCCGCGAGACATGTCCACGTCAATCACAAAGGGTAACAGGTTTGCCCGACGGGGGGTCTGCAATAGACCCCTAACCGACGACGACATCTCGCCGCCGCGGCCCGCCGCGCCGCGGTACTACCACAACCGCTACAGCCGTGATGTACACACCACCATACTACGCTGCAGAGCAGCCGCTGGTTAGAACAACCTCTACAAATCGCGCTGGAAGACGCGTTCGGCTCATCAGCCGTCTCCATTGTCCGGCTCCCGTGTCGTCTTCGGAAGCCGAACTCCCTGTTCGCTTCACCGGTTCATTGAAAGTATCGATGCCCTAGTCCACAGACAACCTAAGACACCAAAATCTAACAATTCGCCGGCTACTGAGCCCCCCCGGCACGACAAGCCCAGGGAACCGCAGGAATGACCATCTGCGGTGGGGGGGACGGGAACCTAACCTAACCTAACCTTTTTTTTTTTTTTTTTTTTTTTTTTTTTTTTACTTGGGGAAACCCTTTTTAGCGGGCCCCCGCGCCGGGGCAAGATGGACACGTGGCGCGGGGAGTGTGGGGGTCGGGACCGGAGTGCAATGGCCCCCCTACCCACTAAAACCCCAAGGCCCCTTCCTTGCGCTTGATGAGCCGAGACGTGGAGTAAACTTATTCGGTCTTCGCCCACGTCCCTCCTCGCGCTTGCCGCTTGGCGCTAAATTGCGCGCGGCCCTCCTTGGCGTCTTTGGATGACGCAATTCTCCTATTTATAAATATTTACAATAGCCACGAGTGGCGAAGAAGGTGAGAAACTGCTATAAACAATTGAAAATCGAACGACAACTCCCCTCCCCCTTAGCCACTCTGCTTCTCCTCGTGGCGATTCATGTATATACATAATATATACACAATCTATTTACATACACCTATTTACAAAATAAACATTTATATTTACAACAGGACGGGTCATACGCGTCGCAGAAAATCGCGACGACGTCTCCCAGTCCGTTTTCGCCTTGAAGGCGGGGCCCCAGGATCAATTTCCCGGGCCCGCTCGTGTTCCTCCTTATGTGACAGGACAGTCTTGGCAAAGGCCTCGACCGCCTTCCAGCCACGTTCGTCTTGTATCATGGTCGCTACCAGGTTCGGCAGCGACAGGTCATTTCCGGTGATTGAGCTGAGGGCACTCCTTTCGGAGTCCCACGCTGGACAAGTCGTAATTGTGTGCTGCGGGGTGTCTGAGGAACACCCGCAGTGGTGGCAGATGGGGGTTGCTTCCCGGCGCGCGACTTTGTGCAGGTAGCTGCCAAAGCACCCGTGGCCGGTCAGCAGCTGAACAAGGTGATACGTCAGCGACCCCCACCGCCTGTCAATCCAAGAGCTAAGGACGGGCCGTATGGCCTCGAGAGTCCACAGACCCGCCCTCGCAGAAGTCAAATCTATATTCCAACGCTGGATCGCGACCTCCCTCGCGTCTTCCCTCCACTGTCTGACTTCCTCGGGAGCCGGGTCAGAACCGCTCCTCCGAGAATTGTCGCGTCTCCAGTACACTTCCGCTAGGGCGGCCGCATCATGGTACCAGGGAGTTGCACCGGCGATTACACACACCGCGTCGAAAGACGCAGTGCGGTACGCCCGTGCCACTCGGATCGACGTGACCCGCTGCGACCGCCTCAGCACCGCCTTGTTGGTATTATTCAGCCCTATGTCATTGGCCCAGATTGGGCAACCGTATAGGGCCTTCGCCCGCACTACCCCTGCGAAGAGTCGACGGCACGAGTCGCGCGGCCCGCCAAGGTTGGGCATAATGCGGCTCAGTGCCGTGGCTGTTGCTGTCAACTTTGGCGCCAGGGATAGAAAATGCGCCTTGAATGACCATTTGGGGTCGAGGACCAGGCCCAAGTATTTGAGACGAGCCCCGACCCCAATGGGGACTCCTCCGACCACAATTTGTCTACCTGATGGAACAGACCCACGAGGGCCAAGAAAAGTTATGGCCTCCGATTTGTCGAGGGCGACCCGCAGTCCCAGATCGCGGATGCGGGCCACCACTTGAGAAACGCCTGCCGTTGCTCGCAGGGAAGCCTCCCTAAAGTTGTCTCCCGATGCTATGACGAGGGTGTCGTCCGCGTAGCATATAACCTGCACACCGCGGATCAACACCCCCCTCAAGACTTTGTCGTATCCGATGTTCCACAGGAGTGGACCCAAGACCGACCCCTGTGGAACACCGCACCCGACTTCGTGCCTTCCCCAGTTATCCCTACCGGGGTATATTATGTACCGATTGTGAAGGTAGTCGGCAATGATCTTGACCAAATAAAGCGGCACTTGGTGATATTGTAGGCCGTTAATTATTGCATCCCAGGGCAGGGTGTTAAACGCGTTCGCGATATCGAGTGACACCGCGATTACCACCCCGCCCTTCGATGTTGTCTCCTCCGTTATGTCCCTGAGGCGGGCAATGGCGTCAATGGTGGACCTTCTCTGCCGGAAGCCAAATTGGCAGTCCGACAGGTCAGGCCCCACAGATGTTAGGTGACGTGTTATGCGCGTGGCTATCACGCGCTCGAACAATTTACCCGCCTCGTTCAGGAGTACGATCGGTCTATAGCCGGAAGCCGACTCCGCAGGTTTTCCCTCCTTGCGAAGCAAGACCAATCGACCAGTCTTCCATGAGCTTGGAAATTTGCTTTGCCCTAGACAATCCGTTAAGAGAGCTCGGAACCTCTCGTCAAGTCCGTGCCGCAGAGATAGGGCCAGGACTTTGCCGTGGAGGCCATCAGGCCCCGGCGCAGTCTTTTTGACCGACAACCTATCTACTGCGACTTCGAATTCTGCTTCGGACACCTCGGGTACCTCGGCTCCCCGAGTGTCTTCAGCGAGCCTATTTGTCAAGTCCGATGCATGGGACGAAGAAGAAAGACATGGCGGAAACAGCGCCGCCACCACTGTAGAAAGCAGCGACGGCTCCATTCCCGCCGTAATGGGTGGGGCCCAAGGGCGAAGCTTGGCCATCACGGCCTTATATGGTCGTCCCCATGGGTCCAGCTCCAGAGTCGAGATGAACTCCTCCCACGCCCTCTCTTTCGCTTCTCCTATCTCTTTCTTAAGAGTTTTCTTCGCGCGCTGGTATTCCGCCCGGAGGCGAGTTTCCTCCTCTCCTCCTAGAATAGCTCTTCTCCTTCGGCGATATCTTCGAAGGCGCCTTCGCGCCACAGCACTTGCCTTGCGCAGCCTGCTCAACTCCGCGCTCCACCAATAGACCTGGTTGCGTGGTGGTATTGGACGGGACCTGGCCATCGAGGCGTCCGAGATGTTGATGAACGCCTCTTCAAACCAGGCCGTCTCCTCGTCTACTGTGCGTGCACCGGTGGCAGAACACCATGCATTTACGATTGTGGCCACCTCCAGGGCGTCTCTGTCCAAAGACTTTAACGCCCATTTGGGGCCAATCTCGCTCGGGATGCGCTCCGGGACAGGAGGCATCGACGACAAGGGGCGGACGCTGAATCGGATGTACCGATGGTCCGAGAGCGTCTCCACCCCTGTTATCACTCTCCAGTCCCGGACGCGTTGAGCGAGGGCGGGCGTCGAAAAGGTGACATCGACGACGGACCCGCCCTGCTCTCTGACACAGGTGAATACGGAGCCCCTATTAAGAGGAACGAAGTCTAGCTCGGCGAGCCACTCCAGGACAGCATCGCCCCGGGCGTCAGTTGCCGAGGATCCCCACGCCGTAGATTTGGCGTTGAGATCCCCGGCGACCAGCACATTAAGTGGTCCGCACCATCGAACGAGAGATGAGAGGTTCGATAGGTAATCCTCGAATTCCTGTAAAGGTCGATTTGGGGAGAAGTATCCCGCCACAACTGCCAAACCGTCCATCTTAGCGGCCACACATCCGTTGCCGCGTCGCGTCGCCCCGATGTTGAGTGGCGAGTCGGTGCTGTTAGAGACGACAATGGCGACCAGGCTGTCGATGTCGCCAACCCAGTTACCCCTGTCGGGCACCAAATAGGGCTCTGCAACGATTCCTACATTGATTGACCACTGCGCCATGCTTTGGATGTAAAGGTCCTGAGCCCTGGCGCAGTGGTTTAAGTTCGCCTGAAGGAACTGTGGGCGTGCCATCATTGAGTTCCCACGATCACTGCTACGTCCATAGGTTCCCCTTCCTGTGGGGGTGCCGTGTTCTTATTGACGGGTCTCCTTGGTGTTCTCTTCTTGGGGGCCGAACATTTGGGGCCGCCCAAGCGATGAGCTGCGCTTCTACCGAGCGATGCGCAGAGCGTGCAGTTCGGCTTCTCCCTACAGTCCGCCGCCACATGACCGGGACCGCTACACCGATAGCAATTGGCACTGCGGTCCTCTGCAGTGCAGTGCCGAGCTACGTGCCCTTTCTGCAGGCATCTGTAACAACAGAGCTCGCGGGGTTTGCCCACGGTGAACCTAGCTACAGTCCATCCGATTAAGACCCGCCCTTCGGTTAACTTCTTCGCAGCTGTTATCGGGACCTGGACCCAAGCGGCCTGTAGCCCCGACCTATCCTCACGAATCTTCCCTATTTTAATTTGCTCCGCGGAACAGTCGGCCTTCGCCATTATGGCATTGGTTAAGTCCTCCGCGGAGACAGAGGCGTCGAGATTTGATACCCTTATGTCTATGTTCTTGACGGGTCTGGAGACTTTTATGCTATCGTCGTTGATAGTCTCCATCAGCTTCTTAGCCAACATATCCGCCTTGGGGTCATTGCCGGCACCAGGAATCTGTATTATCGTGGCTCCGGTGACCGCCCTGCGGAATTTGACCGACTCTATCCCTATGGTTTCCTTCAGGTCGAGACGAGACCTGGCCTCCTTGATAATGGACGCATATGTGTGTCCCTTCTTGGTGGCTTCGTCCGTTAGAGTTATGACAACTGCCGAAGACTTGGGCGTCCTTAATTTGGGTAGAGCTTTTGCTCCCCTAGACTGTTGTTGTTGTCTGCCAGCCTTCGACTGTGTCCGTTTATTCGTCCGGCCAAGTTCCTGCTGCGCTTTCGAGGCGCGCGACATCGTTGGGAGCGTCCCTTTGTCGTTGGGCGCAGTCTGTGCTTTCGAGCGTCCCTTCCTGGTCACCCTCACCCATCCGCTCTCCTCTGCATCAGGGTTGGGCGGCCGTGAAGGGAGGCCTGTCTCAAGAGGGGCGGCGGGGGCCGGCGGACGTGCATCAGCAGTAGTCGCTTTTGCACTTCCACCGCCTCCCGGTGCCTTCTCATTCTTCTTTTTCTTCCTCTTGTTTTTAACCACCTTTTCTGTTACAGGGACAGAACCTGTTTGAACGAGGACCTCGTGGACTTCAGGGGCCGCCGGAGCCGCCGAAGCAGCAACGACGGGAGCCGAAGACACCGGTCGGTGAGTTATTTCTCCTTCTTTACCTGTACTTTTCTTCTTCTTATCGGCCGCGAGTGGGGGTCGGAGTCGGGGCGCTGGCATGAGCCTCGGCTCCAGCCCCTCGAAGCGGGCGTTCATTCGATCCCCTACTCTGCTCATGATGCGAGCTTCTAGGGTCTCGAGACTTTCAGACAGCTGCGGGGGTTCCGATTCCCGCCTCTGAAAACTTGCTCTCAAGTCGGCCATTTCCTTCTGGAGCGCCTCCAGTTGTTGGCGGAGGCGCTCGTTGTCTGACCGGAGTGTCCGAGTCTCCTCTGACATTGTTTGGCGCGCGAGCCACTCCGTGTCTTCCTTTATTGTCGCGACAGCGTCTTTTAGCGTGCGAACATACGTGCCTTTTAAGTTAGACGAGGATTTGGCCACCTTCTCCACCAAACCCAGGCTGGCCTCAATTCTCTTCACGGCGTCAACCGCTGACTTCTTCTCGGATTCGAAAACCGGCTCCATCTCTGTGTCGAATGATAAAGAGGAACGCGTTCGGCGGACCTCAGACGCAGACGCCAAGAGTTCAGCCTCAGCGCGCGCCTCCATCTCCTGTCTTTGGGCTTTGACGTAAGCCTGTTTGGCCGCCGCCAACCCGACGTATTCGCCTGTGGTAGGCGGACGACCACGTCTCTCCTTATGTTTAGATTTTGACTTTGACGGGGTATCAGTCGAGCTACCCTCGTCTTCAGATGACCTTAACCTTTTCCGTCTACGGTCGCTCCAGAAGCGCGTACCAGGCGGGTCCAAAGACTCGCAACTACCGGACCTGGACAGGTGAGCCGATGCGACAGATGGTACACTGACCATCGACTCACCGTCCGAGTCTGTTAAGCGTTCGACTGCAGAGCAGCCCGCAACACTTTCTACTCCGAGGGTGGGGATCGGCGTCGGCGTCCGCTCGACCCGCACTCTCAATTCTCTCTTGCAACTTATATCTAACTCCTCCCTTACGTCTTTAAAAAGTTTTTTGTTATTTGACTCCATCATAATCTCCAAGGTGGGGCTTTGCACGAATGTGGTCAGCCCCGACATCCACGCCCGTAGAAATGAATGTCTTTAGACAATTTAATGGGGGATATACGAAGTCCACCCGGGCGGAGACCCCTGCACCCGGGTAACCCTGATACACCGTGGACGGCGGGTGTTGTCCGCGGGTTGGCCGCTAGCGGTCCGACATACTGGCCGAACACCCACTCCCCCTGCGGGAGAGCGGGGGTGCAGCGCCGCGCAAGGCCCATAGGGCGCCCCAGCGCATACACATTCAGGGTTTTTTATTGTGGTTTTCCTTCCACTTGGGCCGGCCGGTTAAGGCGAGCCCCCTGGTCCGATACGATCCGCGAGACATGATCCACGACAACCGTATCGGTTAACAGGTTGCCCGACGGGGAGCCGAAACTCCTAACCAGCAGCAGCAACTCGCTGCCGCCGGCCCGCCGCGCAGTGAAGGCTGTAAAGCCGTCACCTAAGCGTATTGTAGAAATACGCGCCCAAAAGGGCAACAAAACTTATGTACACAATATATACATTAGGCCATAACAGCCATCTCCTTTTTCACAGACCTATCACTTGCGACGCCGATCACAAACAAAAGGCGTGAAACGTTGAGGCGAGTCTTACCGGCGCATCCAAAATGGATGAACCGGCAACCCTCGCCCTCCCAATTCGCGACCACCGAGTTATAAGACAGAAATAGGGACGATTGTACCATAAACCGCCCCTATAAAAGACTTGAAACTCGGCGGTTCGGGCCCCCCCGGCACGACAAGCCTTGGGGCCGCAGGAATGGACATCTGCGGTGGGGGGGAACCCTTTTTTTTTTTTTTTTTTTTTTTTAAAACAGGCGCCCGCGTCGGGGCGTGATAGTAAATGACGCGGGCAGTGTGGGGGTCGGTCCGGGAGTGCAATGGACCCCTACCCACTAAAACCTGGCGGCCCCTCAGCTGACTATAACACAGGGGGCAGGGCGACAGCGAACCTTCTCCCTTGCCCCCCATCAGCCTTGCCGTATATTTGCACGGCTCGTCTCGTGACGCATGTTAGTTGCGTCAATACGTCACCTATTAATTTAAAAGAAAATTAATGAAGTCTTCAGGGCAGAGGGGCGCGCGCGTATACACGCCTCCTCCTCCCCGGTCGTCTTTTTCTGCGCGGATCGGCATCCGGGTCTTGTTCCCGGAGCCTTTCCGCCTCCTCCTTTTTCAACATGACGGCCTCGCAAAAGGCGTTTACAGCGATCCACGAGCCGTCATCGTCACTGTCTACCATCGCTCGAATGACGGCAGGCAGCGAAAGGTCAAAACCAATTTTGGCCTGTAGTGAGGCTCTTTCGGAGCCCCAGGCCGGACAAATCTCGAGGGTGTGCTGCGCCGTGTCTTCGACGCAGCCACACTGGTGACAAATAGGAGACGCCTCTCTCCCGGCGACTCGGTGCAGGTAGCGGCCGAAGCAGCCGTGCCCTGAGAGCACCTGCACGAGCCGGAACGAGAGCGCCCCCCACCGTCGGTCGATCCATTTTTGCAGGGCCGGACGAATTGCTGCAATCGTCCGGTGACCTGATGTATTGCCATTATCCAGTTGATCCATCCATTTCTGGAGGACCAACTCCCTTTCTTCAGCCCGCCATTGGTTGACTACGCTCGGAGGAGTTTCGAGCCCTCTACTCCTGTGATCGGCTCTGCGCCAAAAGATGTTTGATAGCGCTTCCGCCTCCAGGTGCCATGGAGCGGTGCCGGCAAGGACGCACGCTGCGTCATAGGACACCGTGCGATACGCCCTTGCAACCCTCAGAGCCATCACACGTTGCGCCTGTCTTAACCTTGCCCGATTTTGAGTGGACAAACAGTCTGCCCAGATTGGGCAGCCGTATAGAGCTTTTGCTCGTATTACGCCCGCGAAAAGGCGGCGACACCCCGCGCTCGGACCACCAGAGTTCGGCATGATTCGGCAAAGTGCCATGGCCGTGGTGGCGAGCTTCGGGGCAAGTGCCGCGAAATGGTCTTTGAATGACCAACGGGAGTCGAGAACGAGCCCGAGGTATTTCAAGCTCGACCCGACCCCGATGTCCACCCCGCCGACCACAATCTTGGCTCCCGCAGGAGGAGCCCTCCTGGGACCGTGAAAGCAGATCGCCCCCGATTTCTCGAGAGCGACCCGCAGACCGAGACCACGAATTCTGCTCACAATTTGTGCTACTCCCGCTGTTGCCAGGAGGCTGGCCTCTCTGTAGCTACTTGCTTTTGCGGTGACTAAAGTGTCGTCGGCGTAGCAAATGACGCCGACTCCACGCAACAAGTTGCCCCGCAAAACCTTATCATACCCGATGTTCCACAGGAGCGGGCCCAGAACGGACCCCTGTGGAACACCGCATGTGACGTCTCTCCTACACCAAGAGTCCCGTCCGGGGAAGACGATGGAACGACCCGCCAGGTACGAGGCAATTATGCGACGGAGATATGTCGGCACTCCGTGATGTTGCAGCCCTTCCATGATGCAGCTCCAGGGTATAGTGTTAAAGGCATTGGCGATGTCTAAAGACACCGCCAACACCACCCCGCCTTGTGACACTGCTTCCTCACTGAGGTCCCTAAGCCTACCGAGTGCGTCGATAGTGGACCGTCCTGTGCGGAACCCGAACTGGGAATCCGACAGGTCCGGCCCGACTGTCACGAGATGTTTGGTGAGACGGGCAGCGATGACACGCTCGAAGAGCTTGCCCGCCTCATCGAGCAACACGATAGGCCTATAGGCCGACGGAGACTCCGGTGGCTTGTCATTTTTCTTTAGAAGGACCAGCTTGCCGACCTTCCAGCGGCTTGGGAAACCGCAACTCCTCAGGCACGTCGACAACAGCTCCCGAAATCGATCGTCCAACCCGCTGTTCAGGGCCGCGACCAGGACCCTCCCCATAATCCCGTCAGGACCGGGGGCGGTGTTCTTCCCCTGCAGCTTGAGAAGAGCTGCACCCAGTTCGCCGGGCGACACTTCGGGAATTTCTTCCTCCAGCGCCGCCGCGTCGGGCAGTCCGTCGAGATTGATCGTTTCACTCGTGGCCGGGAAAAGTGCTGCGACCACGGATGACAACAAAGCCGGCTCCATGTTGGAGGTGAGTGGTGGGGCCCAGGGGCGCAGCTTACTCATGACGAGTTTATACGGCCGTCCCCATGGGTGTGGGGGGGAACCTAACCTAACCTAACCTAACCTAACCTAACCTAACCTAACCTAACCTAACCTAACCTAACCTAACCTAACCTAACCTAACCTAACTTTTTTTTTTTTTTTTTTTTTTAGCCTGGTGAAACCCTTTTTAGCGGGGCCCCGCGCCGGGGCAGATGGTAAGTTGACGCGGGGACTGTGGGGGGTCGGGACTAGAAGAGTCCCCCTACCCACTAAAACACCAGGGCCCCTTCATTATTCGCCTTTATGAGGGCCTGCGGGATCGCTCTCGCATACGACCGAGACCTTCGGCGATTAGCCGTTTGGCTACACCTTTAAGCGGGCGGAAGGAGGTGGGCGAACCTCCTCCTTCTCTGTCCCGTTCTCTTTACTCTGACTCCTGTCATCGCGGAGGACTCTCTGTCCCTCTCCGCAGCCTCCTTCCTTGACATGACGTGTTCACAGAAGGAGACCATTGCATCCCAAGATTCGCTATTCCCTACCATGTTCCTCACGACGCTGGACAAACTAAGGTCTGAACCGATAACTGAAGTGAGGTCATGACGGACCCGCGACCACCGTGCACACTCAGATAGCGTGTGTTGCGCCGTGTCCTGATCTGCCCCGCATTCGTGACAGACCTCTGTCGGCTCTCGTCTGGCCACCTTATGCAGGTACCGCCCGAAACATCCATGTCCGGACAGCACCTGCGCAAGACGATATGTGACCGCTCCCTTTTTCCGTTTTACCCAGTCTGGCAGGACTGGGCGTATGGCTTCGATCGTTTTGACTCCTGCCAGGGGATTGGCCAGGTCTTCCTCCCATAGCCGAATGACGGCTCTTGACGCAAACCGCCTGATCTGCGCTGTCTCCTCTGGCGACCGGTGAATTCCTTCCGATCTACGCTCCGCCCTGAAGCGATAAGCGGCTGCGAGAACTTCCGCTTCTCGCTCCCAGGGCGGAGTGCCCGCCAAAACGCAAGCTGCTGAGAAAGAAACTGTTCTAAAACAGCGAGCCGCTCTCGTCGCGATGACTCGCTGCGGTCTACGCAGGAGTCTCCGATTTTGTGCCGACAGTGAATTTGCCCAAATTGGGGCACCGTAAAGCGCCATGCTGCGCATCACCCCGCAGTATAATTTACGGCAGCTTTGTTCCGGGCCACCTATGTTGGGTAGAAGACGCCCTAATGCTCCGGCCGCACCAACTAGTTTGGGGCCCAAGGCCTTGAAATGGGCCTCAAAGTTCCAACGGCCGTCCAAGATGAGTCCTAGGTACTTCATCTTGGGCCCCACCGGGACACGTATGTCATTGATGACGATTGTTGCCCCGGGGGGAGGCCCTCCTCTCGGTCCGTGGAACATAATTGCGTCAGTTTTCTCGAGGGCGACTCTGAGACCTAGTGACCCAATTCTTTCGACGACCAACGATGTTCCAATGGCAGCCAAGTCTGCTGTCTCCCTAAAGTTACTCCCATCGGCTACGACCAGGGTGTCGTCTGCGTAACAGAAGACGCGCATTCTGGGAAGAAGCGCGCCCCTGAGCACCCAGTCGTAGCCGATATTCCAAAGCAGGGGTCCAAGGACAGACCCCTGCGGGACTCCACACTCCATTGGTCGCCGAACCAACGAGCCAGTGTTGTTGATGTAGACAACCTGCCTTCCTTCGAGGTAATTTCCCACGAGACGCCGCAGATAAGTGGGCACATTATGAAATGTGAGGGCCTCCATTATTACGCCGAATGGCATACTGTTGAATGCGTTGGCGATGTCAAGTGACACCGCCAACGCCTTCCCTCCGCTGCTTATGACCTCCTCTGTGTGCTCTTTAAGAGCTGAAAGTGCGTCAAGGGTCGAGCGGCCGGCTCTGAATCCGTATTGGACGTTTGCTAAGTCCGGCCCTATCGCAGACAGATGGTAGTTTACTCGGTCCACCACGATCTTCTCCAACAGCTTCCCGGCTTCGTCCAGCAAGACGATTGGCCGGTAGGCTGATGGAGAGTCAGGCGGACGACCCTCCTTGCGGAGCAGGCACAGACGCCCCTCCTTCCAGACCTTCGGGAACTGTCCAGTGCTGAGAGATGCATTGAACAGTTCCCGCAGGTTCCCTCCTAGGTGTTTGAGGGCAATGGACAGCACACCACTGGGCACCCCATCGGGTCCCGGTGCCTTTTTTCTTGTCCTAAGTCGGTCCACCACTGTCTCCATCTCCACATCCGTGATCTCCGGCACTTCCACCACCTCATCATTCCGACCCTCCTCTGTTTCCTCTGCTGCTGCCATTCTTGGGACGACTATGTTCTGGGCCTGTGGGAATAGTTCTGCCACCACTCTGTCCGTGAAGTCCGTTGGGAGGGTTTCCGTCAAAGGTGCTCCGGTGCCCTGCAGCTTGTTTCGGACTGAGCGGTAGGGGCGCCCCCACGGGTCTTTGTTGAGCCCATCCAACATTTCTTCACGGGCGGCCTCCTTTGATTGGCTGATAGCCAGCTGCAGCCCTTTTTTAAGCTCCATATATGTTGAGCGGAGCTGCTCTTCTTCCCCCTGGTCGTGGAAGACCCTTCTTCTGCATCGAAGGTAGGCTCTTCTCGCCTCTCCGCACGCCTGCCGCATATCAGCAATCTGTGAGCTCCACCAATATACTGATCTTCGTGGTGGGCGACGTTTTGCTTTCGGCATCGCTGTGTCGCACACTTCTGCTATCGCGCGCTGGAAGCGTTCCGCCCTTTCGTTGACATCAGCCGATGTTGAAGTCGGAGCCAGCCAGTCCTGTACCATCGCTGCCTCTTCTGCTAAGTCCTTATTCAGCCGACTCAGGACCCAGCGCGGGAAGTCCTGTTTAGGACCAGCAGGCACGCGAGGTCCAGGGGATGTGGAAATCCCGAACCTTATGTAGCGGTGGTCCGAGAGGGTTTCCACATCCCCCTCCACCCTCCAATCCAGTACCGCACGCGCAGCCACGGGTGACGCGAATGATATGTCGACCCTTGACTGCCCCTGCGGTCTATCGCAGGTAGGAATATTCCCCCTATTAAGGAGGGAGAGCCCCAGTTCGGCCGCCCATTCCTCCAGAGCCTCGCCTTTGACACTTGTGGTGGTGTCCCCCCATGTCTGCGACCTGGCGTTTAGGTCCCCCATCAGCACCACCGGTGAGGGTCGCGCCCGCTGGATCACTTGGCTTAAACCGCCAAGGAAGGTCTCGAACTCCCTCAGCGGTCTATTTGGGGAGAAGTACACACCGACGATGATATAATTTCTCCATTCCGCCACTACGTACCCCTCCCCTTTTTCCCTTGACACTAGGGGGGAACCCCCGGGACGTGCGACGATTGTGACCGTCCCGGTGCGGTCGCCAGTCCAGTGTGGTTGCGGAGCCACAAGGTACGGCTCCGCCGCCACCGCCACATCTATTCCCCATTCCGCCATGGCATGGAGCCAAAGGTCCTGTGCCCCGGCGGAGTGGTTGAGGTTCGCCTGGAGAAAGCTGATGGTTGTACTAGACATTACGTTGACATATCAGCCTCTCCAGACGCTACCCGTGCCACTACAGAAGTGGTCGCTTTGGCCTTTGCGGCCGCCTTCTTTTTGATAGTGGGGGGTTTGCAGGACCTCCCCCCCATTATATGCCCTGTGGGCCTTCCGCCGTCTGCGCAGACAGCACATCGCGCTTCCGCCGTGCAAGTGGCGGACTTGTGACCCTCTTTACCACAGCGGTAACACAGGTCACTGCGATTCATTTCTGAGGGGCACATATTTTGCGTGTGCCCTATCCCCATGCACCTGAAGCAGCGCAAGGGACGCCCCTCTAAGATCCTAACTTGGGCAGAAGTCCATCCCACGAGGAGTCGCCCTTGCGCCACCTTTTTTGCTGCAGCGACGGGGCACTGCACAAGTATTGCCCCGAACCCGTTGTCCCCCCTTCGAATTACTCCCGCCTTCACAGATTCTGGCGGGCATTCTCCTTTAGCGGAGACAGCTGCCACCACCTCTTCAGCTGTCACGCTGTCATCTAGGCCCCCGATGCGCAGATCTGCGCGCTTAGTAGGCCGGTCCACCTTCGCCATATTTATGAGTACCTCACGGAGTTTGTCGGCTAATGCGTCAGCTTTTTCGGTACTCTGGGAGCCCGATAGCTCAAACATCCGCGCCCCCGTTGCCGTCTGTCTAATTTTGACCTGGTCGATCCCGAGGTCTGTCAGTTTTATGCCTCCCTTGGCTTTTGCAATTACGGAGGCATAGGTTTCCCCGCTCTCCGCCGCATCCGTGTTAAGCGTGACTACCACCGCCGCTGAACGGGGGGGAGTCAGCTTCACCTTATTCTGGGCCTGCTTTTTACCCTTCTGGGCCTTAGCCGCCGGTTTGGCTGCGACTGGTTTGGCTGCAGCTTTGGGTGCTGCTACTACGGCCTGTTTCACTGCCTTGGTTGGCTTTGGAGCAATCGCTGGAGTAGGGTTCGGGGTGGTCTTTTTCCCCGCCCCTTTACCTTTCCCTTTAGCAACGACCGTAGCCCAGGTTCCGCCTTGTTCTTGGGAGCCGACGGGGGGCGGTGGCAGGGTCGCACTGACGACTACATTTGTTCCCGAAGAACATGGCGTTTCCCTGCTCCGGGACGCCGCAAGAGGCGGACGAATAATCTCCTTAGGTGGGAGGCGGTCCTCGATGCGCGCCAGTTTTACTTCCACCATTTCGCCGACCGATCGTAGGACTTTAGCCTGCAATTCTTCAGCGAAGTCCTTGAGAACTTCTTTGGCTGGCGGAACAGCCTCAGTCGACGGAGCAGCTGGAGATGTCCTTTCGGAAAACTCTCTCCTCAACGCCTTCAGTTCCGTCTCCAAGTCAGAGATCCTCAGCCGCATTCTAGTATTGTCCGTCTGAAGACGGTGGGTTTCCTCAGCCACGGACCTGCGGGAGAGGGTCTCTACCATCTCTCGCATGTCTTTAGCGGCAACCTTAAGGTCCCGCATGTAATCTCCTTTGAGATTTCCGCTCTTCAGCGCGATTTCGGTGATCCGATGGGCCCGTTTTGCGGCCCTGTCCATAATATCTGGAGTTCCCAAGGACTCCAGATCCTCATTAAAGACGACGTCCTCCGGCGCTTGCCCTAAGACCGGCCGGGACGTCTCTTTTCTCGTCGTCTTCCTTAGGTGCCGTTCAAAAACGGCTTCAGAGGCAGCCTCCTTGGCCTTTTCCAGGGCCTTTTTGGCCTTGGTCAGGCCCGCACTGTGGCTAGTAGCCGTCCTCTTGGATTTCCTA
>FR989957.1:13043771-13418771 GCA_905404175.1 Anthocharis cardamines | reverse complement strand
AACCAACTGACCCATTTTAAATAAACTTAAATTTTTACTTTTTAGCCTTTTAGAACCCCCGTGTTTTGACTCTTAAGTTTCGTTAGACTCTACTGTTTCATTATCTGTCATAATACTTAGACCCCCTTACACCCCCATTAATTTTTTGGTGTTCCTGACCTCGTAGAAACCCCGTGTTTGGGTTCTATAGCTTTGAGGTAATATTAAGTATTGGTTTCCATCAAAACCCCAAGACCCCCTCAGACCCCCTCATTTTTTTTATTCTTCCATTATACATCCCACGAAACCCATTTCTCCCCCCCCCCTCTATCGAATATTTTTCTACCTCACCCCCTCTTGGCTTATTTCCCTCTCCCTTCACCAAAACCCCCCGTGTTTGGGCTTGTTTTATTCGCCTTCTGTTGGCGAATCTTTTGGCCCCTCCCTTTTTTTTTTCTCTAATCGTTTTCATTTTATCAATATGACTGACATTTCTCCTACTAAATCTTTGGATGATGTTTTTTATCCAAGTTTTACATCTGCCTCTCCCCCTAAGCTTCCCCTGTTACTTAACACAAATCAACCAACTTATAAAGAAGCTAAAATTTGGGTAGATCTGGCCAATGAAGCTCTCGAAAATTCACGGAATATAAAAAAAGAATATAAATACACTATTGCTAAAAGTATTGCGAATTTATTTAAAATTATTACGTCAATATCCCCCGATAAATCATCTTCCGCCCCGGTTCCATCCTCATACAATGTTTCCTCTATTCCTTGTCCATTGCCATCTTCCCATGATACTACTCTTTTATCTAAACTGGAAGAACATTTATTTATTTATTTAGCACTCTTTATTGCACTTTAAAATATAACTAAAACAATAATAAAATCCTTAGAAATAAATTAAATGTACAATAGGCGGCCTTATCGCTCTCAGCGATCTCTTCCAGGCAACCCTAAAAAATAAAAAGAAATGAGAGTATTCGTGCAGGTAGTACTACTTATTACATTTATGCATTACACTTTAATGAACTTCAACAGAAAAGGAAAGTTAAGAAGTAGGATAGGAAATGGCAAAGTAATGTTTATGTAAGAGAGTTTTGAAGGAAGTTAAAGAAGGAGCTTGTCTGATATTAACGGGTAAGGAGTTCCATAGCTTTATGGCGGAAACTGTAAAAGAGTTACCATAAAAGATAGATTTGTGTGTAGGGATTTCTAGAGTTAGCTTATTCAAAGAAAGTAAAGTGTAGTCGTAAGGACCCATAAACTTAAATTTTTCTTTAAGGTAAGAAGGTGTTCTGGGGTTGAAGAGGATAGAGTAAAGCAGTTGTAAAGTGTGTACATTACGTCTTAACCGGATAGGTAACCATCCGAGTTGTTTGCGGTAATGGGACACATGGTCAAATTTCCTCAACCCAAAAACAAAACGAATACAGAAGTTTTGCAATCGTTCCAGTTTATTCAAAAGCTCTTCATTGACATCGGTAGTGCAAGAGTCGGCATAATCCAGGAGAGGAAGAAGGAGTGACTGCGCCAGTGTGATTTTTGTGGAAATGGGTAGGAAGTGACTAAGTCGCTTTAAAATACTTGAGGCAGCATATAGTTTGCGGCTGACTTCTTTGATGTGACAAGACCAAGATAAACACTGATCAAAGAATACACCAAGATTTCTAACAGACGTGCTGATATCAATAACCACCCCATCGATGCAAACTCGTGGAAGAGAGGCCCAATCAACTCTTGATAAGTAATAGGAGCTGCCAACAACGATAACCTGGCTTTTGATAGGATTTATTGTAAGACCAAAGTCTTTGCTCCAGCTTACCAAAGTAGCCAAGTCACTGTGGTGGAGTTGATTGCACGTAAATCTGGAGATCGTCGGCGTAGAGGTGAAAATTAGACGTAAGTCGTTGAGTAAGGGAGTTGATGAAAACAGAGAATAAAAGTGGAGATAGAACTCCACCTTGCGGGACACCGGCAACGACATCATTCCACTGTGAGTGAGTACCGTTCGCAGTGATCCGCTGGCGACGTCCATACAAATAGCTGTGAAACCAGTCAATCACCTGCGTCGAAATATTAATAGAGCGAAGCATACCCAGCAGAATCTCAAAGTGCACAGAGTTAAAAGCGTTGCTAAAGTCCAGAAGAGTAAGAACTGTAAATAACTTATTGTCCATACCTAGTCGAATATCGTCAGCAACCTTTACAAGTGCAGTAGTCGTGCTATGACCAGAGCGGAAACCAGATTGAAGGGGACTTAAAATAGAATTTTTGTACAGGAATTGGCTAAATTGTTGGTGGATTAGGCGTTCAAGGACTTTGGATAAGAAAGGTAAAATAGAAATCGGTCGGAAATCAGCGAAGTTACACGGGTTAGGTTTTTTGGGTATGGGAATTATATTCGCATCTTTCCAGGCAACAGGGAATATTCCAGAAGAGATTGAAAAATTGAAAATGTGTGTTATAACCGGAAGGATAACAGCAAGGATAGGAGTAATCATAGCACGACTAACGAGGTCACAGCCAACGGCATTCGAAGATACGGACATAATGCTCTTCTCAACATCCCGATCGGTAAATTGCGTGAAGGAGAAAGGAGAATAGTTAGGAGAAGGAAGAGAAGATAAAGATTGCAGAGTACGCTGAAGACGACTATCATCAATGGTAGTGGAACTGGTGAAGTAGCTATTCAAATCATTTAAATTGAGATCAGAAGGAACAACACTGTGTGCTGGTTTGCCAACTCCCAAAGACCTTAAAAATCTCCAGATTCTAGAAGGATCACCGTTAGAGATGGCGTCATGGATATGTCGTCTTTGTGCATCACGACAGCGAGTGTTACAGCGATTTCGTAGGTTCTTGTACTTTTCACGAGCAGCTTCGGACGTGGCAGCTTTCATTTTGGCTTTAGCACGATTTTTCTTATTCATTAACTCTTTTAGTTAATTGGAGAGCCAAGGCGCAGGGAGATGTTTGATCTTTATGGGTCTCAATGGAGCATGCTTGTCGTATAAATTAGTGATGAAAGTATTTAGTAAATCGACCTTATAATCAAGAGATGCTCCGTCAAAAACTGCATTCCAGTCCACATTCATTGCATCTTCACAAAGTAAATCATTGTCGATTCCGTGAAAATTTCGCCGCAGAACAACAGTAGGCTTAGCCTTAGGTGGTCGCACATTATAGGAAAGGAAAATAAGGTCATGATAGGATAAGGCTTCAGCAGGGAGTTGACCATGATTGGAAACTAGGTCAGGAGAGGAGACGAACATAAGATCTAAGAGAGAAGGTGTGGATCCAGAAACAGAATGAGTAGCATTAAGAGGGAGGGTGTGGAGATTAAGAGAATCCAGGACAGAAAGTAACTTCTTGGATCGATTATTATTTTTAATCAAGCAAGTGTTTAAATCACCCATGATTACTACATTTTTATACAGTGGAGTAAAATCTTCAAGGGTTTTCTCGAAGCATGCAAAATAATCGACAGAAGGAGAAGGGGAATAGAAAACACCAAGAAGTACCTTAGTTTTAGACAATATAATTTCAACCAGAAGATGTTCAGCCACATTGGCTGGTGGAGGTTGTGGCGACATACTGACAATGGAAAAAGGAATATGTGACCGTAAGTATATCGCAACACCACCCCCGACTCTTCCTATACGATCATTGCGGATGAGATTGAAACCAGGAAGTGAGAATGTGTGGGAAAGGAAAGATGGATTAAGCCAAGTTTCAGAGACCATTATAGCGTGAATGTCTATCGATGCAAATGTTGCGAGCATGTCAGAAAAATGTGCAGGAACGCTTTGCGCATTGATGTGAATAACGTTGAAATGTTTTGGAAAATTAAGAAATAACGATGAAAGGGTAACATCTAAAGGGGCGGAACTAGCACTATGGAATGAATCATCATTGGAGGAAGAAAAGGAGAGAAAATCAGAGTTATCTGTATCATATAACATTATAGTACTATCGCTCAGCAAAAGATAAATTAAAATCAACAATAATGCATAAATGTAAAATTCTAGTATTTAAAATTATTAAAAAGTTTATAATAAAAACAACTAATTCAAATTAATGTTAAATTCAGTTCCAAAGCATTCTATGCACGAACCGTCTACATTATAATATAAAGTAGTAATATAATAAAACAAAATAATTAAAAGAACTAAAGAAACTAACTAATACCTAATTGATTTATATACTAACAATATTATGTAAATATAATTTAATATATGCTGTGCACAAACTAAAACACTATAGAATTAAAAATTATACATAGTCAAAAATAGAGGTGTAAAAGTAACGAAAAAAAAACGTACCCGTATGTATTCGTTACTATACATTCAGTACTCGTTACTATCGTATCGTTACTCGTTACTCCTAATACCTCGTAACATGCTATGTTATGCTAGAGAAACAAATTTACAGAACTAGTTTAAGTTGCGCGCGGGCGTGCGATTTAGTTAATCGTTTGAAAATTAAGTTATAGTGAAATAATTTTAGAATTTCATGAGAGACTAAAACTTTCACTTTCGTCAATTTCATACTATTACATAAAATTTATGAAATTTTAGTGGCCAAATTTTATGAAAACACTTTTTCACAAGTATATACTTTTTTTTTTACTGCATACTCTGTTAAAGAAAACTTTGTTTTGAATATTTGAAGTTACATTGCGTCATTGAAACAGCGTATGTAACCATGATACGAAACATGCGAGTAGACATGGGTAACTCAGCGAAATTCCCTGCGCCAACTCAGAAACTCAGGCGCAGTGTAGTGCGTCGGCTCCTTGAGTCAACTCAAAATTGCGCCACGACGCAACAAAATGGGACGCGCAAAGTGAGCAGTGAAACCTCCGAAACGCACTCAACTCCACGCTCACACTGTTGACTCAGTGAGCGGGGTACTGCGCCGTGCGCCAACACATTATGAATGAGTGAGCTGACTCACCCTGCGCAGTGAAGCGTGCCGGCGCAATTGCGCCGCGCAGCGCAGTGTTAACCATGTCTACATGCGAGTAACGAAAAGTATTCGTGAGTAACGTTTCGTTACTCGGTACTAGATGGCGTACCCGTTACTCAGTAACGAATACATACGGTTTGTTACAGCTCTAGTCAAAAAGACTGGACTCCGACTCCGACATACATTGTTATTAGAGCAACTGGAATTTTTGACATTAAACCAACTAAATGACACTGACGTGACAGACATTGTCAATATTGTGCAAATTTTAAATAAAAGTCAAATAGCTAATAAGTTATAAACACCGCCAATTTTCGTATAATTTTGATATAATAATAATTAATGAATAGTTAGCTCATAAAAACAAAGCATAAACAAAATTACCTACAATAAGTTAAATGATGATGTCCTATACTATGAGTCAGTGCCAGAAATAACGAAAAGGAAGCTTATTAATATATAGTACATACTATGAAAAATAAATTACTTGGTCTTCTGAGGTGGTTTTTTGGGGCGGAGTTGAATCCTTGTAATTGAAGGTGGAGCAGAAGTCTCTGAAGTAGATTCAGCCGCAGTCAGATCGCCAGTGATAGCTTCAATGTCCTTCATACTTTCAATATGATGACGAGAGCCATCAGCACTGATCACATAAATACGGCCTTCTTTGGTCCAGCATTTAGAGATGCCAAAGCGCCTTCTTGCCGACATGAACAACTTGTGACGATTTTTAGTCAAAAACTCGGACAAAGTAATGCCGGAACCCTTCAGATATGTCTTTGCTGCCCATATTTTGTCCTTGATAGCACAATCACGCAGCTTTATTAACAGAGGCCTGGGCTTTCCATCACTCCTTGAACCCATTCTATGGCAGCGGCTCAGGGAATCTCCTGTGATGAATGGACACTTGAGACGAACTGACAGCATATTACAGATAGCAGAAGCATCCTCATCCTTCACTTCATTCACTCCATGAATCAATAAGATTTTGCGTCGGCTTCTCATTTCCTGGTACTCTTGCATCTTAAATAGCAGCTCCATTTGGGCTTGAAGATTTTCTAGACAGAATAACATAGAAGTGCGAAACAATGCAAACTCTCTGGCCAGCGGGGACGGAGGCGAAATGTCAGAAGTAGATGGAGGCGCAAGTGATGCGGTATTGAGTTGTTTCTGGAACTCTTCCATCTTCAAAGTGAATCTCTCTGACATGTCCATTACGGTTTTCTTCAAATCATCCATTTTGACTGTGGGTTTGTGTGCACTTTTAGGTTAAGTTAACAAGAACTGAGAGTGTGAGTTTAATATTGCATTAGAGATGAAGAATTTATAGGAAAAATATATGCGGTAAGTACAGAGAGGTTCTAGAACATATTTAACTATAGAAAAATACTTTTCATAATTAAATAAGAATAAAAATAACAGAGCAAACTAAAACACGTCTATATTAGTTCTACCCGCGTATGACTTAGTCATACGCGGGTAGAACTAATATAGACGTAATATAACATTCAAAGCTACTAGAAGAAAATAAATCCACATTGAATAAATTCATGGTTAATGTTAATAAATTTAACAAGAATTTTAACACTATTTCACAACAGTCGCTCGCCGTTAAAGAACCTAAAAATGATTGTCGCTCCTATGCGGACGTTGCTTCGTTGCCAAAAATTGCTTCAAAGAGCCCTACGATTATCGTTAGTGGGGACCCAGACTCTCCTCCACAGAAAATCATTGAAACTTTCAGAAACTCTATAAATTTCCGTGAAGGTGGCTATGCACCTTTACGAATAACTCCACTATCAAGAGGTAAACTTAAAATTACCTTTGAAAATGATAGTAATAAATCGGATGCACTGAAGCAACTAATAAAATCCCCTTCTATTAAAGCTGAAGAAGAAAGACGATTCGATCCTCTTATCTGTCTTAAAGGGATCTCGTTAAGCACACCTCATGACGAATTGATAGACATTATTCATGACCAAAATCCTTCGCTAAAGGACAAAGCCTTTAAAATTAAATTTCTCAGAAAAAACAGAAATGAAAAACTATATAATATAGTTCTGTCAACCTCTCCATCCGCATGGCATGGTTTCATAGAACTAGGTCGCATTGCTATAAATTATCAACGCGTGCATTGCGAGAACTTCACAAATTTTATTCAATGTCGAAACTGCCAAGGCTTTGGCCACACTAAGTTCAGATGTCCATCACCTAACCCGACTTGCGCCAAATGTGCAGACACCCATTCTACTTTCTTGTGCAACAAAAATGAGTCACAAAACCCGTGCTGTGTGAACTGCGACGAGCATAATCGCCAATTCAATGGGAAGGCCGACTCTGTTCACCGTGCGGACAGT
The DNA here is from genome assembly GCA_905404175.1 of Anthocharis cardamines. Lineage (NCBI taxonomy): Eukaryota > Metazoa > Arthropoda > Insecta > Lepidoptera > Pieridae > Anthocharis > Anthocharis cardamines. The sequence continues at coordinate 13,411,464 of FR989957.1, read as the reverse complement.
TACAACTGTCCTAAGGTTAAGGCCATGCGCGCAAGAGTAGAGGCTAAAGTTAATTATTACATATAATGCCAGCCATACTCACATTCACACAAGCGAACCTCTATAGGTCTCGCCTTGCATTTCATGAACTCAAACTACACTTACACAACAATAACACAGACATCGCAATCATATCAGAACCTTACACGGAATCACGAAAGCCTGCATCATAACCAAAACAAACATCAATGCACACATCCTCACAGAATACACCACCAATAACTTGGTGATCATAGCCATCTCCACAAATGCAGCAACACTCTACGTCGCATCGATTTACATCGAACCTGACACTGACAACAACAACACCCTACACACACTGGAGAAATTCCTCACATACAATCCGGATACACACACATTGATTGGCGGCGACTTCAACGCATGGCACCCCCTCTGGGGCTGTGGAATTCACGCTCGCCACAACCGACGTGGACACGACGTAGTTAGCGTTATCCATGCTACAGATCTCAACGTGTGCAACGTAGGAAATACGCCTACGTTCGAGACCATTACACACGGGAGAACTAGATCTTCCATTATCGACCTAACGCTTGTCACGTCATCAATGTTTAACAACATCCAGAATTGGAAAGTCCGCCAACACATGTTTCCGTCCACACAACACAATCCCATCACGTTCACACTCAACTGCCAACAAAACCAACCATCGAAAGCACACAATAATACAACTTTCAAATACAAAACTAAGAACGCAAACTGGCACACTTTTAAAGAACATCTCCACACAAAAATCGCACATACACAAATCCTAGACACAGACTTCTCCAGCCTCACACCTCACACCATCGACCACATGGTCACCCTACTAACGAATACCATCAACGAGGCCTGCCCGGAGTCGTTCCCAATTCGTTCAAATCACATTAATACCAAGGTCCCTTGGTGGAATGATAATTTGGAAACGCTAAAAAACCGATGCAAACACCTTCATCGTAAACTGCACTATTCCACCAGAGGCAACCGCACCCCCCCACCCGAACTTGTAAACGAACACCGCCAGGCTAAGACCACCTATGCCTCTGCAATGCGCCAAACCTCAACAGACAGCTTTAAGGCTTTCTGTGAAGCCCAGGGCAAGGAAGACGTGTGGTCAATCACAAACAAACTCTTCAAAAACACTTCCACCAACATACAACTCGGCACACTCATGATCGGCAACAAATACACCACCACTGAACAAGAGACAGCACAAGCACTATTAAACCATTTCTACTCGCTAGACACACAAGATACAGAACCCAGGCACCTTGCACTCAGAGATAACTCCTCAACATCCCCTGACACAGACAACGAGCCCCCTTTCACTTTTCAGGAGATCCTAGAGGTTATTAACTCTTTCAGCCATACCAAGGCCCCCGGTCATGACCACCTGACCAGTGATATTTGTCTAGTTGTCACACAGGCCTACCCTGAACTAATCACCAAACTGCTGAACCGATGCCTAGTAATCGCGCACTTTCCAACTCCCTGGAAAATAGCGACAATCAAAATTATACCTAAACCTAGCAAAACCGACTACACACAGCTCAGCTCATACCGTCCCATAGGACTTATTTCCGTGTTCGGCAAGGTGCTTGAGAAGCTATTCACCAAACGACTCACCTACAATGCACACAAGCACAAATTACTCAACAGAATGCAATTTGGCTTTACCGAGCAGACCAGCACCACACAAGCAATCCACAATGCACTTAACATAGTCCAGACAGCTAAAACACGCAAACAACAGGTTATTGCCATTTCCCTAGACATCAAGGCGGCCTTTGACAACGCCTGGTGGCCCGCCATATACGAAGGACTCCGCCAAATTAAATGCCCCCAAAACATTTTTAACATAATTAAAAGCTACTTAGCCGATAGGAAAGTAATCCTCCGCTTCGGAAACACCACCATCACACGTAACACGGAAAAGGGTTGCATCCAAGGATCAGCCTGTGGCCCGATCCTCTGGAATATTATCGTGAATGATCTGCTGAACAACACCACACTACCTTCCGGCTGTAACATCCAAGCCTACGCAGACGACATACTACTCATAATCTCAGCCAAAGACACATCCACACTAGAACTGATTACTGACACAGCACTTGAATCCATTGAGCGTTAAACTGCACTTTGGACACGATAAACCACAATGCATTTCATTCACACAACCATCCACCCTCGCACAGATTCACTTTCACAACACTACACTCATATTCACCAACAGCCTCAAATTCCTCGGGGTAATAATCGACCGGAAACTTTTATTCAAGGAACATCTCAGACACACAGTCGATAAAGCACACAAAATCTTTCACAAATTACAAATCTATACACGCGCAACTTGGGGACCCCATCCTGAGAACATACGGACCATTTACGAAAGAGTCATAGAGCCCATCGTTACCTACGCAGCCAGCATCTGGGGACACATAGCCAGTCAAAAGGAGGTTCGAATAAAACTTAACAGTCTCCAGCGAAATTTCGCCATTAGAGCCATAAGAGGCTTCAGGACCATCTCAACAAATGCCGCCACTGCTCTCGCTCGATTCACGCCTCTAGACCTCAGGGTCCTGGAAATGTGTGAAATTGAAAAAGTGCGACTTTTTCGAACAACATCCAGACTTCCTTCAAACATACCCATCGAGACACCCATCCCCGCTCCGCAGCTCCTTCACCCAGCAGACCGCATCACAATACAAACCACTTGTCATCGTTTGACGTTTCACCCGCACACGTTTGGCCCATGAAGAAACTTGTTTCTTCCTTGGGCTGAATCCGTTCATCATTAAAGATATCATCTCACACCCTAGTTCAGCCAAATCTTTCGACATCCATATCAGACATATCATTCATAACATTAAATCATTCAATTCAACCTGATTTAAATTTTCTGTATGTCTCCTTGTTCTCTTGTAATTATTTCCCAGATTTCTTTGTATATTTTTAATTAGTTTAATTTTTATAATACCTTATAATATTAGTTTGTAATTTTATTTACTTTTTAATGATTAATTGTAATCTTTTAAAATTTGACATTGAGTCCCTTTTGTTTATTCAATAATTTTAATTTTAATCATAATTTTTGTTACACTTTAGTTTGTAAATTTGTATTTTCAATTGTGCGTCTTTGTTGTTAATAAACTTTACACACCCGTAGGGATAGGGAACTCTACAGCGACAAGGGGACCATAGAGGAAAGCCTGTATCAAATAGCAGCATCCTCTATGGTCTTCAAAATTTTATACGCGGGAGACTCCGCGACCACGGTTGCTGAAAAGCATCCGAAACGTCGGGATAAATAATTTAAACAATATAAAGAAAAAAACCTACCTACCTACTTGATTAAAACTGACCAATTATTATTTTTTGATTTGATATCCAATCAAAAAACAAAAAAACACAAATAATACTTGATTTATTACTTATATTATAACGCGTAGTAAATATTAATACATCGCGTAATTTTATCATCAAGTAAACTGAACATCAAACCAGATTTTATATTACCATTATCAGCGCCATCTATGCGGCATTTACAACACTGCGTTGTAACTATCGGTCACGCCACGCGCATTTCTGGCTACTGTCACAAGGTGGCGCTGTACTTAACACTATACAGGGTGTCCCAAGAAGTAGTGTCAAGCGGTAGTCCCGAGATAGAACACCCCTTGGAGCATCCGAAACACCCCCATGTATGTTCCGCGATTTTTTATAGTTTTCGAGTTATGAATTTTTTACTAAAATTTTGAGAATTGTTGACCTAAATAACTTAAAAATTAATTTAAAAAAATGGATATGACTTTTTCGAGAAATTTTTTTTGCAACTCAATTTGCACGAATTGTAATTTTATAATTAAAACATTTGTCTTCGTAACTTTGATGGAAGTTAAAAAAATGATGGTACAAAGTGAAAAAATTACGGTCAGTGAATTATGTCTTAAAATTTTAACTTTAAATTTAAAATATTTATAGGTAGCTTCATGGCTCTTAAGTAAGTTTAAAAACTGCGCCGGACTCTCAACTTTTATAATTATTAAAAAAAAAATGTACTTAAGGGGCTACTTTTGCTAAAATCAGACTTCAAAGACAGAAGGATGAAAAAAATCTTCAAATTAAGCATGTGGCATTGAAGTTTTTTTTTGGCATTTTATCATTCCTAAAGTTAATTAGATTGTTAACTAACTAAAATTTACTGCGGGAACGCTAGGAACGCTCCTCATTTGTAATCGCTTGATGAGCTTTGCTTTCTTTACGGACTTTGTATTTGAATGTGATATGGGTGAAAACCCTCTTGCTGCAGTATTCGATGTGCCTGTGACTTTGAGATTCCAATTCGACGTTCTAGGGTTCTTACACTAACTGATGGATCTGCCGCCACTTCTTCGAGGACTGATTCGACGGTATCGGGGTCTTGGAATTCAGGTGCACGTCCGAATCTTGTGCCTGGTAGACGCCCTTCTATGTAAGAGTTATGGACTCTTAAAATCATTCGATGATCAGCCCAAGTTTCAGGCTGTGTCCACCTCCATTTTGAACTTGCTCCCTGTACAACCTGGCAGCTTCAGAAGCGTTTCCTCTTGCAAAGCCGTAATGGTAATGCATGAGAGCATAATCTCTTGATGTAAAAGGCATGGCTCACTAAATTAATGAGCTCGAAAAGTCCATTGAGAAAGCCAAATTCCGTATCAAAAGTCCGTAAAGAAAGCAAAGTTCGTCAAGCGATTACAAATGAGGAGCGTACACAGCGAGCGTATCGTAAGGCGCAAAGGCAGGCAAACGACTGGACGGAAGTAGGCATTGTATTTTTTTAAATAACAATAGGACATCCAAATGTTAAAATTTAGCGTTCCCGCAGTAAACTTTAATTAGTTAACAATCTAATTAATTTTAGGAATGATAAAAGGCCAAAAAAAAACTTCGATGTCAAATGGCTAATTTGAAGATTTTTTTCATCCTTCTGTCTTTGAAGTCTGATTTTAGCAAAAGTAGCCCCTTAAGTACTTTTTTTTTTTAATAATTATAAAAGTTGAGAGTCCGGCGCAGTTTTTAAACTTACTTAAGAGCCATGAAGCTACCTATTAATATTTTAAATTTAAAGTTAAAATTTTAAGACATAATTCACTGACCGTAATTTTTTCACTTTGTGCCATCATTTTTTTAACTTCCATCAAAGTTACGAAGACAAATGTTTTAATTATAGAAGTACAATTCGTGCAAATTGAGTTGCAAAAAAAAAATCTCGAAAAAGTCTTATCCATTTTTTAAAAATAATTTTTAAGTTATTTAGGTCAACAATTCTCAAAATTTTAGTAAAAAATTCATAACTCGAAAACTATAAAAAATCGCGGAACATACATGGGGGTGTTTCGGATGCTCCAAGGGGTGTTCTATCTCGGGACTTCCGCTTGACACTACTTCTTGGGACACCCTGTATTATTAACCTAACCTATAACATATTATAAACTTAATTTTAATTATATTTGTTTAAAATTAAAAAAAAACAGCTATTATAAATAAACCAAACTAAAAAGTAGAAAATAAATAATAGTTTAAAAAAACTAAAAAACACGCATTTTATAGAAAACCGAACTAAAAAATAGAAAATAAATTTTGATACAGGATTTTTAAGATATTATCAAAGTGATCATCACTGTCGGCGACTTAGGTCTTATATTTTTATTAATCAATAAGTAACGTTTATTTTAGTATATCACGTCGGCGATTTAGCTTAGACATTTATAGATTTTTTTAATAGTAATTTAACGTTAAATATATATGTATAAAGATAACAATGTAAAAGCTATTAGTTTAAAAGATTAAAATAAAAATCAGAATTTAACGAATTTCTATGTTACTACGCTGGGGTGTAACAAGTTGTCAGGACGAAACATTATTTCAAAATAATTGACTAAAATTAATAATTATCGATAATTCATAGATTTTGCATGTTTTTGATGTTTTAATGTTTTAGAAAAATATGATAAATGTAAATACATAATTAAAACTAGTAAAAAATCTTGTAGGAATCCAAATGTTGATTATTTTTATGTCTTAGCACTTTAAACGTAATTTTATGTAGGTATGTTGTAAGGTACCGGTGGCAAATAAGGCCCACCTAAAAAAATATTGCTTTAAATCTGAGTATAATTCATATAGCATGTCAAAAACATATTGCTTACATAGTTTGTACATGTTGTTGTAATAAATGGTGTAAAACAATTAAGAAAAGTATATTTTTTAATAAGAAAATACACTTTTCTAAAACCCTTCTCAGGGGCCTTATTATACTACGGTAGTACAATAAAGCCCATATAAAAATTTGCTTTATTTTTACAGTAAATCATCCTAAATTTACCTAGAAATAAGTTAAAATAAAAGTAAATTGTTGTTTTTAACTGATTTAATCATTTTCCTTTATTTATTAAACGTGTCCCACTCTTAATATTAATCGTAGACAATTTAGTTTCAAGGAACTAGTGGTCTTAACTTTTTGCGCCAAAACAGTTTGTTGATGATGAAAAGTGAGTCTACACCCCTTTTCATCCATATTATAGAGTCGTCTGTCCGTATCGGTCTGTAGAATATCTAATTCTTCATATAGGTATTTTGCTCCTTGGAAATGCTGAGCCACAATAGGATGGTTTAATTTCGGTGCTCTGCCTGGATTCATAAACTAGGCTTTTCTTTTGGAAATTTGAAATGAAATGAAAAATACTAATCAATTTCTGTTTTTTTTTTGTTTCTTGGTTTCTTTATTGAAATTGTGAAAATAAAAATGCTTGTCTCCGTATGACTTTTGGAGTAACAGGTACACCAATGTTAGCAAATCGTATAATGCGTTGTACAAGATCTTTTTCTTGGTCGATTGTCAATATGGAACTACGACCTAAGCGCTTAATAGTACTTTTGGAATTTATATGATTTCGGAGAAATCGTCTTGGAATTTTGTAACGTTCAGCTACAGCTCGTTGCGTCAGCTGCCCTCGCTGCCTAAGAGGCCCGTAAATTGTCTTCTGTCCACTGAGCTCTCTTTGAAGGCATTTTAATAAAAATCTGTAACAATGTTACACATATATTGTCAGTAAAATTCACATAGTACATTGACCTAGAACACAAAAAAATCCAATCTGATACTAAAATATTAAGAGGCCAATAAGGCCCAAGTACCGTTATAATGGGCCTTATTAACCTCATGCCACTGAGATGTAAGGATAGATAATATAATACATATATAAACATATAATATATTGTACACCTTATTTATAGGAATGCTTTATGATATTAAATGCAGTATTCACTCAGCAGTCGTGCCTATCATTTCTCTCCCGTGTTACCACCTTACATGGCGACCTTGCCAAACGTTGTTACACGCGCGCGAGTATTTTGACACCGGCGCGGGCGGCGCGCGGCGCGGCGTCGCCGTGTCGCCGACCGATTTTACATATATGGGCAGTGAATTCAAAACATCGTGTTCTTTGAACAATATTATTAACGATTAGTAAAATGGATATTTTAAAAAGTTTTAATAGTGACCGGAATGTGCTGGAAGTTTGCTTCAAGAATGAGGAAGCAACACTCTAAAGAAGAGTAAATTGTGATTGCGCAAAATGCAGCTGGGGGCACAAATAGTGCGCTAATAGAGGAATTCCGTTTCTATCTCAAATCAATATGACAAGAAATTACATTTACGATGGATACGGCAGGTTGAACTGAATATGAATGCAGCAGGGAATGTCGGAATTCCCTTCGACGGCGACGAATTTACCCCTATTTGAAGATGATGACAGTAAAGTAAAAAAGTGTAAAAAAAAAGAAAGAAAGTGAAAGTGAAGTGAAGTGCGTTTATGCGTTAGAGGTACATCAGAGTATTGTCGGACATTATTTAGTGGACTATATTTATTAGACTATTAGTATTATTTTAATATAATGTAATCAATGTTATTATTTGAGAAAAAAAAATGATGATGATTATCATAATTAATGTACCCTATAATGTATAATCATAATATTATGTGTAAAATTTTACAGTATATTCTTTCATGCGCTGAGGATCCGGGGTTCTAAGCCAAACAGGTATGATGCATACTTTTGAATATATTATATAAATTTTATTTTTCTCTTTCTTCTCTCTTTAGATAATTAATTGACTTATTTTAGAATAACGGTCCCATGGAAATATTTTTAAAGAAATTGTATGATGATTTGTTAATTATAAGACAGTATTTAATTAAAATAGGACCCTCGAGACGACAGGGTAAGATATTGCAGAAAAAGCTAAACGAAGCTACATTTGTTAAAGAGCAATATAATAACTATATAGAAAGTATTGATAGTGGAAGCTTAGATGAAGACGAGGTTTTCATTTTAGAAAAATATTGTGAGGATATTAACACTTAGTATAAGGAAATTACTCAGTTGTGTCAGTTGTCAGATATTTCTAGCTGTTTTTTTAACAATGGATAAATTTGATTTGAAAGTTGCTTTGAGCTTATTGCCAATAATGAATGATGAAATTCCCAATTTACGACAGCTAATAGATGGTATAGAGTACTATAGTTCGGTTCTCAACGATGAGTCACAGACTCATTTAATTGCTTTTGTTTTGAAAAGTAGGTTGTCGCAGTCTGCTAAGCTAAAACTAGCGACAAATTATGATACCGTATCAAAGCTTTTAAATGATATGAAGCTATTATTGTTACCGAAAAAATCTACCAATGCTTTGTAAAAACAATTTTTAAACTGTAAACAGAATGATACATCTATTGATGCTTTTGGAAAAACCTTATCTGAACTATTTGTTGATCTCACAATTTCCCAGTCCGAGGGAAATGTTGAGAAATTTAATATTTTAAAATCTATAAATGAGAAACAGGCAATTCGACAATTCAGCGACGGATTGAGAAACCGTAGGATTGGCACGATTATTACGGCTCAGAAATTTGAGAATTTGAAAGATGCGATTCAAGCTGCAATTGACGAGGACGTTTCAGGTTTAAGTTCGGCAGTTGAAGTGTTAACACTAAGGCATAGTAATAACCGATACTTTAAAAACAATTCCAGGCATACACTACATCAGAATACTCAGAGAGGTATGTATAGCGCTGGGCGTTGGCGAAGCAGCCTCAGAAATAATTGGCAGCAGCCACATGGCAGCACTGGGCAGTGGTTCCAGCAGTCTCAGCCGCAGAGAGGAGCGCCTCGGGGTAGAGCTCAATATCGAGGTAGAACTTATTATAATAATTATACAGGTCGTAGTCAGTCTAGGAGTCAAATTAGGACAGCAGTGAGGGATGATTCACAACCTCAGTCGAGTTCATCAACACAACATTCCCATCCTGAAAATGATTATTTACCTACAACATATAATATTTTAGCCAGCGATAGTATCATATAGAATTATTTTATAACACCATACACGCGTTTAAGTGGCTCATAGATACAGGAGCTTCAATTTCGGCCATAAAATATGAGTATGTTCTAGAATTTAATATACCAATTAACAAAGAAAACATAACCATAAATGGAATAGGTGGTAAGGTTCAAGCAATCGGATATGTATGTTTACAGTTGACAATACACGGGCAGAGTATTCGTCATAAGTTTTATGTATTTGATACGTTACCTTGTAAGTCGCATGGTATTCTGGGGCAGGACTTTTTAGGAAAGTATGGAGCGGTGATAGATATGAAACATAATACTCTATCATTATGGTTCAGTGAAACTAAACAAAAACGGGATGTTATTATTTCTAGAAACGATTGGCCTGATCAACCAAAAGTTATAGAAATATATAATAAACCGAAATATTTCACGGAATTACGTTTTATATATAATTATGAATTAAATCGATATCGTAATTTGAAAGATATTACGCATGAGAAGGGATGTTTGAGTTATGTACCCGCAATGAATACTATTTTTATTAATTTAGCTTCTCGATCGCAACTATCGCCAGGCGAATTTGTGAGAGATCTGAATATATTTTGTGGGAAAATTAATATAAAAGAAGTATACTTCATTAAGACTGAGAAAAATAATATATTTGTGGAAAAATTAGTTAAAGAAGTTAAGAACATAGGTAACTGGTCCGGACCACGTATATGTATTTTAAGGGATACAAAAAGAATTACTGATAAAGATGATCAGCGTGTGATTTTAAATGATTTTCATATATTGCCCACAAGTGGTCATGCAGGTGTAAGACGAATGGTCAATAATATAAAGAAATATTATTTCTGGCCAAAATTAGAAGCTGATGTTACTGAGTTTGTAAAAAGGTGTGACAAATGTCAAAAACAAAAACATTCGTCACATCACATTAAAGAGCCTATGACAATTAGTTCAACGGCAAATTCAGCGTTTGAAAAAATATATTTAGATTTAGTAGGGCCGTTAGATAGAGATTGCTATAATTATGTGTATATTTTAACTATACAATGTGAGTTGAGTAAATATATTGAAGCTTATCCACTGACGTCAAAAAGCTCGAGTGAAGTAGCTAGAAGCTTTGTAAATAATTGGATTCTCAGGTATGGTATTCCAAAAGAGATAGCAACAGATAGGGGAACAGAGTTCATATCAAATACAATGAAAGAGGTTTGTAAACTTTTACATATTAACCAGATGCAGTCTACTGCATACCATCATCAAAGTATTGGTGCTTTGGAGAATTCACACAGACATTTAGGTAACTATTTACGAATACAGACAGAAAATCATTCGGATGTATGGAGCACATGGCTTCCATTTTGGTGTTTTTCTTATAATACTACGGTACATACAGAGACTAAATTTACTCCTTTTGAATTGGTGTTCGGTAAAAAATGTACTTTACCGTCTAATTTACAATCAGAACAAGTAGAACCTTTATATAATTCTGATAATTATCCTTTAGAATTAAAATTTAGATTACAGACGTCGCAAAAGGAAGCACGGGATAATTTAATAACTGGTAAATTAAAAAGGAAAACAAAGTATGATCGTAATATTAACCCTGTGACATATAAGCCGAATGATTTGATTTTAATAAAGAATGAGGTTGGAAATAAGTTTCAAAGCATATATTCAGGTCCATACAAAGTGATTAGAGAATGTTCACCCAATGTAGAAATTATAAAAGATAACAAAAATTATATAGTACATACAAATAGGACAAAAATGTATTTTGAACCAATTACTTAATTATTATTAGAAATTTTGTTATAAGTTTTTGTATTACCAGGTTACAATGTTAAATATATAACTTTAAAAAAAAATTGTTTAGGGAAAAATGTTATTGTTAGTTAATCATTGTTTATTTTTTCATTTTTGTATTAATATACTCGTACCTAAATATGTACTAAAATAAAATAAATGTTTATAGTAATTTATTTTATTTTTTTAATAGGGTGGAGATGAGATGTAAGGATAGATAATATAATACATATATAAACATATAATATATTGTACACCTTATTTATAGGAATGCTTTATGATATTAAATGCAGTATTCACTCAGCAGTCGTGCCTATCATTTCTCTCCCGTGTTACCACCTTACACCACGTTTTTACAAAATAACCTAATAAACCTAAAAAATGTTTCTCTGGCTAGGAAAAACCATATCCATTGTATTGTACAAGACATACTTACGATAATAAATACAGCGTTATTTGTCAATTAATGAATTAAACGTAAAATACTTACAGTTATTTGGCATTTAAAATTATAAAATTGCACAGTAGCCAGTCATTTCATCAACGCATCGCATGTCACTGGTACGCCGTACGATGGCGGCGCTAGCGACTGCGGACCAATACGGAAACATTCACACCGACATTGTCCACGTGTGCATAAACAGTGAAGTGTCATAGATATGTTTTTCCGCGAAATTTGAAATGTGGGCCTTATTACCCCCTGGGCCTTATTTACCTCAAGTACCTTACTATGTTTATTGTATTTTAACAACATGTAAAAGAAGGGATTCGATACGGACTAATTAGTAAACGTAAGAGGTTTTTTACAAGTATTACGATATAAAAATTAGAGGCTCGTGAACAGTAATTTTCACTAGAAAGGCGAGTGAAAAAACCCCTTTAAAGGTATTTAAAGATAAATAATCCGTATCGAATCCAGCATATAATGGTTTTAATATAATGTACTTACGATGCTCTATAAGATGATGTAAAACATGTAAATGTATAACTGTGTTTTTATGTAAATAAATAATTTAAAAGAAGTCTCAGATAGCGAAAATAACGGTAAAATTTTGGGAAAACGTTTGTAACGGTCGTAGTTCACATCGCGGTATACTGCACGATTCAGGTGAGCTACGACCATCAATATTAAATTATGCATTCGAAATACGAATAATAACAAGTTAACAAGTGATATCTGAGACGGCTTCAAGTTTAAAAGTGACCAGTATTTTATTATAATTCCAAGTTTCCTATATTTTCCAAGTTTCCCAGTTACCTTTTCCTTCCCCCTCACCTCTATCCCCCCATCCCGAAAACACTGGCAGGTCAGTAATCACAAGACATTGTTATGTTAGCTAATTACGTAATAACTTTAGACGGAAGGATCCTGAATAAATTGACCGACTTGGATAGACTATTACATGGATATCACAACTTTTTACGATAGAAGAACTGTGTTGCAAGACTATTTTTTTTACAATTATTTTTTTCTATGGAATCTAATTTCTTTTTATAGATAATCCCTTTCTTATTTTTGTATGTAAGTAGTCTTCCTCGCATTACTTTTCTATGTCCTGTTTTATGTTCCATTCTTGCTTTTTCATTCCGTTGATGACCATTTTACAAGTTACCTTTGAATTTGAACATATAATTATATACTTATCTACACTTATTATTCCATTATATTGTATCTAGGTACAGGTATCTAAACATATTATTTATTCATACTCAGGTACACTGTTTCATTCACTGCAAATTATTATTAAATCCTATATTTCTATGTCTGCTAGACCCTAGAAGTGCCTTAGACTTTTGATGATGATAATGACGGTCAGTCAGTTAATGAGTGAGTTATAATTCTTAAACTACTGGTTCAAATTAAATGGAAATATACCGAGTTTGTACAATGCCTGCTACTTGCTAGGTAATTGATTTTCGGAAATTCAGGCGTCTAGTTTTATCCACAACGAATTTATAGTGGGGGTCGAAAATGGCCTGAACTACTTCAAGAAAAGGATGGTACGGCTTGTTGCTATGACGGGCTCGTTGGCGCGTTCGGTAGAACACCTGCCGTCCGCATCGATGGGTCGTGGGTTCGAATCCCACCCGGGACAACATGTTTATAGTTTTCTGTAAACATGTTTTCTCCACGTCTGGTAACTTCGGGCATTGATCGGGTGGGAGGAATATCGAAATTCCGACGGGGTAACGAACCACCGTTCATAGATGGAAAAACCGTGAAGTGCACATTGCGCGTTTCGGTTTCAGTCTATGGACTTCCGAATGCTCGAAGTAAAAATTAGGTCGACAGCGCATCATTGACTGATGTTCTGTGGCTGAGGTATCACCTACAATCAAGTGAAGCTCATGCTCGTCTGTCGATATCTGATATAAAAAAAAAACACTTAACTAACCCCCAAATATTTTGATTTGGGATACAGACTTAATACTAATATCTAGACAATTTCACTATTTTGGACAAATATTTTTAACATGAAAGGAAGTTCGAAAATGGTAAAAAAAAGTCTAGAACTTTTCGTAAGAGAATCTGCTGTTCTTCTGTTATTTTTGTGCAGCCTGATGTATTTTAGCTAACTCTCAATAAGACCATACATACGTTTCGATTTCTATTGGATGTACGGATTCCGAAAGATCTAAACGGAAGGAGGTCGGCGTGTGAATACTTACCATCGGACTTTATAGACTAAAATAAAGGGAAGACAATGAAAAACAAAAATGTAATTAATATTTTATTAGTCGTGTCAAAACTTACACAACATTCTTTAAATAAATTATAATTCGCACAATAGTCGCTCTCGACGCATCCACACGCGCTCACACGCACCCACACGCACCCACACGCACCCAAACACCTGGCTCTAACTCCTTCCAGTACACATATAAAAATAGATCCCTTAAATATACTATTTAGACTAAAAGGATAGATCTGTAAATGCATTTTAAAGTTATGATATGAAAACTATAGTCAGAGCACCAATAATTAAATTTATTGAGCGACGTGAAGCAAGAGAGCGACAGGTCGCCCGGCGTGCGGCGTGCGGCGGCCGGGCGGGCCCCCGGGCCCCGGGCGGGGCCTCCGCGCGGGGCCTGGCTCTATTTGAATAGATCTTCTATTATAGTTAATTATAAGTATCGCGAAATTAGTGATTATATTTTGTTGGTTCCGAATATTTCATTATTATACTATTTATTATATCTACAGACGCATCGTTAGACAACGGCCGCTGCACACGCGCGACGCAAGCTGCCTACACTATATACACAATCATCCAACTATTACAATATTATGTACAACCTATATTACAACACACACCCAGTATCGACAACGTGGCGGAGGCGGTGTGCTCTAATCATTTTGTATAATAATTTTATATATACATGTACAATTTACGCAGTATATTACAACAAGATAAAGTATTAACAATAATACTATCTTATATCTGCGCCCCGGGCGCGAGCGACTGGGGAGAAAATATTCGTATCATTAATTAGTCTTTTATATGTAATTTCAACCGATATCTCGACCCACTGCGAGATCGCCGATACGGACACGGGCGCGCGCCCGGGGCGCTAGCCGCCCTCCGCCGACACCGAGCCGTCCAAAACTCGTCAACCACGGTCTATATGGCAACTACAGTCTATAATGAATCGCCACGATCATACAAGAGTTATATCGGAATGTACACACTTACACATTTATATAAGATAATATTATAATGGTAACAGCGGATATAATACTGATACAGGTTCACATTGGTATTACCAGTATCGTCAGTAACATTAGGATCAATTATTTATTTATTTATAACAGAATATGAATATCACCACATGAGTTCTGTAGACATCGGGGGTGCGTATTACGATCGTGACATTGCACAAGGATCTAGGCGGAATAATGAACTCGCATCAGCGCGGGGCGCCGGGGGGCGCGCGGGGCGCCGGGGGGCGCGCGGGGCGCCGGGGGGCGCGCGGGGCGCTAGAGGGCGCGCGAGCGGCGCTCGAGCTCGCGGGCCACGCGCCGCCGTCACACGTCGGTGTGCCTGGCGCCGCGCCCCCTCCCCTCGCCCTCCACCTCCATCCCCTCCTCCCCCTCCTCCTCCACCTCGGACTCCTCGATCTCGCACAGGTTGGTGGAGAGGTCGCTGCAGGAGCCGCCGTCGCCGCCGAGCAACGAGTGTCTCTCCTCTGTACGAAGCGAACACACCGTTTAATAATTCAGATCTAACGGGCATCGGTTTTGTTAATTGTTATTTAATATCAAGTAACGCTAAAAAATATGGACGATACCTAAATAATACTCCTTGTGACATCTCAATTTTTATTGCAACAATTAAATTTATTTAATATTATTTAGAGATAAGTCCCACTCACCCAGCAAGGTGATGAGGCTGTGCGCGTCCGGCTCGCGCAGAGCGCGCCCGCGCAGCGCCGCCCCCGCCCCCGCCCCCGCCGCGTCCCCCTCCCCCTCCGCCGGCCCCGACAGCTCGTCGTCGTGCAGCAGGTGCGACGAGGCTACGATCGATATAATATATCTCATAATAATTATGTTATATACAATTCATACTGCATTCAATCTACTCCTAGACATTACACAGATTGAAAACCGCAAGGTGTTCAATAAAATGGAAACTTAGTTCAAAAATTAAACTTCCAGTATTGGCGGATCGAATAACTTAATTAAAGATCTTACAAAACCCTTTATCGGAATCTATGAAGAATTAAAAGAGATCGAACATTTTTTCCAGAAGGACAAAAACGGCTTGTTAACAATAATAAAACATAAATAATGAATGCAAACACAGCTTAAGGTGACACTAGTCGACATTTTTTCCATAGAAATTTCGGGGGGGTATTACTCCACTATTTAGCACCGTATATGCAAAGTTATATATCGTTTTGTCTCATTATTAATTTTGTCTGTGCAGAAACAGAATGGTAAAATAAAAAACCATTAAAAAGTTACGAGCTACCAAAGATTCGTTTTTATTGCCATTTTTTAACACAACTTTGGGCTTAAATTAGTAATAAAAGAAGTATCAAATTTTCAAAACAAAGTCGCTACAAACAAAGCACGATTATCGAAGAACACAAAAACTTTTATTTGTAATTGATTTATGCAGTAGTTTTTTCATAAAACTCGATTTTCCAAAGGCTTTTTCGTAATTTTTTAGACGCCCCTTTTACTATGAATTATCGTGCATCTCACTTAATAATGACTGCCCCGGTGCGGTGCGGGAGAATAGCATGCTTTTTGGCGACGCCCAGTGAGTTCGAGCCCGCGACTTGTGCAACCTTAAGCTGCAAGTTTAATTTGATTGAGTCTCAAATTGTTCGTAAAATAAAACAAAATTGGGTCACTTACCGTCCGTGAATCTTTGGGTGTCGAGGTCATCCGGAGCAGAATCCGTGTCCAGCGGATACGGCGGGGGGCGGCGCGGGGAGCGCGGGGTGCGCGGGGACCGTGGGGAGCGCGGGGAGCGCGGGGAGCGCGGGGAGGGCGGCGAGGACGAGTCGGGGCGCTCGGAGCCGGCCACCTCGCTGATGCCGGGCAGCGCGCCGCCGCCGCCGCACCAGTCCGAGCAGTCCCAGTGGTAGCCGCCCACCAGGTCCCCGCCGCCGCCCGCCAGGCCCTGCAGGCCCTGCAGGCCCGGCAGGCCCGCCAGGCCCGCCACCGCGCGCCGGACCGTCGCCGGGGACGGAGCACGAACTCGAGGCTTGCAACTTTTTAAATCTAGAAGATGATGAGTTTTGTATTTTTTATCGCTCTAACGGAGTGTGGCACAAGCTGAGTGCCCGCGAGTCTCCTTCCACAAAAGTACAGTGATACCTGTTTAACTGGGATTTCGAGGGACCTAAAGTTTTTTTTTACTTTTAGAGCTTTTTATTTACCCGGTTTCCCAACAAGGGAAAATATTATTGCTATTTAAAGAGAGTCTTATTAAGAGGGTGGAAATGTCTTTTCTGTCAATGCACAGAAAATTTCTTTTTTGGATAATTCTATATAGGGTTTTGTAAATTAAATTAAAAGTCCGTACACAGTTCATCACGCTACTTTCTACTATAATAATCCAATAATATCTGTTTCGGTTACCATAATCTACAGAATCACAGCGACCGTTCATAAGGAATGATGCCGTCTCAACTAAGCGAGGTTACAATTCTCACCGTTGTAAATTTGATTGTCTACAAATGTCTGCAGGTGCATCTGCTCGGACCAGGGCTTGCGGTCCAGCTCGATGTTCAGGTTGCGCAGGTAGTCCGGCGGCAGGCCCTCCAGCTCGTCGCCCGCCGAGCCGTACGAGCGCAGCGTGTCGATGTTGTTCAGCGGCGGCGGCTCCGCGCACGAGGCCGGCCGCGCCGCGCGCAGGTTGGACAGCTTGGCGGCGCGCGGCGCCCGCTTGGCCAGCTCGCTGTTGAGCGGCGCGCGGGCCGGGGCGGGCGGCCGCCGCGCGCGCCGCACGCCCGCCGCCAGCGCGGCCAGCAGCAGCAGCAGCGCGCCCGCCGCGGCGCCCAGCGGCCAGCGCGCGCGCACGGCCCAGCGCCACGCCTCCCGCAGCGCGCCCGGCCCCGCCCCGCCCGCCGCCACCACCGCGTCCGAGTACAGCGGGTTGCCGCAGTTCATGCCTGCGCGAGTCCAGAGACGAGAGATTATTAATTATTTACATATTTTTATAAATAAGACGAAGCTTAAAATTTAAAAAGTTTCTTAAGATTATTTTTTAAGTTATTGTACGGTACATAGCAATTCAGCATTGTCTACACTATATGAAACGCTGCGGTCGTTGGCGTTAAGAACTGCGGTTCACATAACAACCGTGGCGCATTCATACATTTTTAAGTATTTCATTTCATTTAGTATTTTATATTCATAAGTAAAGTTTTTCTATTATTATCTCATATTTAAATCACCCCTACAGTTATTATTGCGTAAATTGACTACAAAAGATCAAATATGCTAAAAATCGACGCTAACGAGATAGACCGACACTAGACGAACCGGTTTTGTCCGGCGGACAGAGGCAGCGGAAGGAGCCGGGCTCGTTGAGGCACGTGGCGCCGTTGAGGCAGGGCTCGCCGGCGCACTCGTCCACGTCGTACTGGCAGCGCGGCCCGTAGTAGCCCCGGCAGCGGCACGAGGGGCCCCACTCGCCCTCCTCGCACGCGCCGCCGTGCGCGCACACGCCCGCCGCGCACCAGCGCCCGCGCTCGCAGCGCGCGCCCTCCAGCCCCGCGCCGCACGCGCAGCGGAACGCGCCGCCCTCCGCCGAGCAGAAGCCGCCGTGCAGGCACGGCTGCGAGGCGCACGGGTCCGTGTCCACTTCGCAGTCGCGCCCGACGAAGCGCGCGTGGCACGTGCAGGAGTACTCCGCCGACTCGCCCGCCTCGCGACACGTGCCGCCGTTGAGGCAGGGCTGGGCGGCGCAGGGCCCGGGCGGCGGCAGCGGCGCGCAGGCGGGGCCCACGCGCGCGCGCACGCGGCGCACCAGCTGCAGGCGCCCGTCCGCGGACGAGCCGCCCTCCTCCACGGGCACACTCGAGCCGCCCACTTTAATGTCGGTTATGCATCCGCGAAACCCATATGTAATCTGTGAACATTTATTTGATAATTAAGTCGGGCGGTTTCCCCTCGCGCGGTAAAATCGAAACGTTTACTCGCGATAAAAACTATGTCACCATTCGTGGCTATAGTCGTCCCACAATATTTGTGAGTGTAAAAATTGGTCCAATCCGATTCACATAATTAATAAATTAAAAATATATTTAGTTAAAATACTTTAACATTTCTGATAATTAAAAAATTAATAAAATGAGCAATAGACGATCCCAATTAAGATTGCGATTGAAAGAGAAAAATGAACGTCTCAGTTCTAAGGTCACGCAGCCGTGTCTCAATATCGATCGAATGCTGATTCTTCATGATCGAATGACGATATGATAAAAATATAAAAATAACCACAAAATTATTATAAACGTACCTGCTCCGGAGCGAGGGCGTGCGCGTGCCGCTGCAGCGCGGCGCCGAGCAGCAGGCGGTCGGCGCGCACGTCCAGCACGGCGGCGGGCGGCGGCGCCTGCGCGTGCGCCGGCCGCCGGTCCACCGCCAGCCGCAGCGCCGCGCCGCGCCGCTCCAGCCGCACCTCGTGCCACGCGCCGTCCGCCACCGGCCCGCCCGCGCCCACGCGCGCCTCGCCCGCGCCCAGCTGCACGCGCGCCCGCACGCGCCCCGCCTCCACCTCCAGCGCCAGGTAGTCCACGCTCCCCGCCGCCCACAGCAGCGTGCCGCGCGGCGCCCGCGTGCGGAACCGCAGCGACACCACCAGCTCGTCGTCCAGCAGCCGCGCGCCCTCCACCACTCCGCGCTCCACTCGGTACGCGAGGTAGCCGTCGCCGCTCAGTTGGACTATCGGAGCGGGTCCGTCGCATTCGCGACTGTCGCAACATTTGTAGCCGCTCGGCGAAGACGAAGCGCCGCCGCACTGCATCGCGCTGCACACGCACGAGGCTCGCTCGTCTTCCGTCGCTTTTTCACAGCGTTCCCCGGAGAATCCCGGCGGACAAGCGCATTCCCCGCGCAGCTCGTGCGCCGGCGCGACGAGCGCGAACACGTCCGTGGCGACGACGCGCTGGGCGGCGCGCAGGCGCACGCGCTCCCCGCACGCGCCGCGCACGCAGCCGCCGCAGGCCGCGCGCCCCAGCTGCTCCACCACGAGGCGCGCGCGCTCCTCCAGCCGCTCGAGGTGCGCGTGCAGGCGGCGCCGCAGCGAGTCGGCCGGCAGGAACCCGTCGGCGCCCGGCGCGCGGACCGCGAACGCGACGTCCAGGTCTCGCGCGACCTGCCTCCTCCGTCGCCGGGGCGGGGCCCCGTCCGGAACGTCGACCTCGTCGTCGGACGGCTGCACGCTGACTATTATCACATCCGCGGGTTCGCAGTCGGTCGCCTCTCGGACGGCTCTAGTGAAACCTTTGCGATGGCTCAAAATGAAGTCGCGGTCGGTCACTTCTCGGAAGCGCACTACGACCGCTTGCGCTAGCATCTCGTCGGATATTAAAATGACTGATATTTTCACTATAGCGAATCCACTAAATTTTCCGTCATCCACTGTCACGTTGAGCCGATAGTCGCCGATGTCGAGGCGCGGCGCGGCGCGCAGCGTGCCGTCGGCGTGGTCGATCTCGAAGAGGTCGGCGACGGGGTAGGGCGCGCCGGGCAGCGCCGCCAGCGAGTAGCGCAGCGCGTCGTACGCGTCGCGGTCGGAGGCGAACACGCGCCCGATGACCCCGCCGGGGAACTCGTCCAGGTACGAGTTCACGACTATGTCTAAGGGAGTGACCACCGGAGGGTATTGCGACTCTTCGATTATCTTGATGTACACCCACGCGTCCGAATAGAGGGGAGGTGTTCCGTTGTCGAACACTCGGACTTGGAGAACGTAGTGATCCTTGATGCGATGGTTGAATCGAGTCGCAGATCGCAAGTGCCCGTCTTGTTCTAACCTAAAAGCGCCCATTTCGTTACCGGTTTGGAAGTCGAAAGTATACGGGGCGCCATTGGGAGTCGCATCGGCGTCGTTCACCACAAATTTCAGTATCGGATGGCCCAACGGTTTGTTTTCCTGCACGACTGCGGAATAATTGTTTTGTGTGAATAGAGGCGGGTTGTCGTTAGCGTCTATGACTTCGACGTCGATGAGACAAGTAGATTCGAGAGCGGGGATTCCGCGATCTCTGGCGCGGACCTCCAGAACGTAGGCGGGCGTGGTCTCGCGGTCGAGCGGCGCCAGCACGGTCAGGTAGCCCGTGTCCACGTCGACGGCGAAGCGGCCGGCGGAGTCCCCGCGCGCCAGCGTGTACGCCACGCGGCCGTTGTCGCCCGCGTCGGCGTCGTCGGCGATCACCTGCAGCACGCGCGCGCCCGGGGCGGCGTCCTCGCGCACTCGCGCCGCGTACGACCGCTGCGAGAACACGGGCGCCATATCGTTGATATCGATGACCGTGATGTTGATCGTGGCGTGATCGCTGAGCGGAGGCGCCCCGCCGTCCACGGCCTGAACGGTCAGAAAGTATTCTCTCCGGCGCTCGTAGTCGAGCGGTCGCGCCACGGTGAGCACCCCGCTGGACCGGTCGACCGCGAAGTCGTCGCGGTCGTCGCCGCCCACCAGCGCGTAGTAGACGTCCGCGTTGACGCCGGCGTCGCGCGAGGTGGCGCGCACGCGCAGCAGCTCGGCGCCGGGCGCGAGCAGCTCGGGCGCGGCGGCGGCGTACTGGCGCCGCTCGAACTCGGGCGGGTTGTCGTTGACGTCGGCGACCGTGAGCCGCAGCGTGGCCGTGGCGGAGCGCGGCGGGCGGCCGGCGTCCAGCGCGCGCACGACGGCGCGCAGCTCGGCGCGCGTCTCGCGGTCCAGCGCCGCCCGCAGCGTCACGATGCCGGTCTCCGGGGCCAACTCGAAGGCGTCGTTGTCTTCTACGAACGAATATCGGACCGATCGGTTTTCTCCGAGATCGTCGTCGGTCGCGTGAACCTGTCGAGAGATTATGTTTGATTAGCTGTTAATAATTTTTTTTTATTTTTTTTTTTTTTAATTTATTTGGTCCACAACTTGAGATTAACACTATACATACATAATAGAACAAACACTCATGCAACATGCGCAATGTTACCTCTGATATCAGTGGGCACTGCTCGCGATAATAATGAAATGAAATGAAATTTATTTATTTCTGAGGAATCTTTGCCACACGTACAAAAATCTAATAGAAAAAAGAAGAAAGAAGAAGAAGAAAAATCATTTATTTAAAATACACACACAAATAAAAAGAAATTGAAAACAAAATTAAACAAAAATAAAATAAAAATGTATGTGTGGTATCCAAAAAGGGAGCCACTCAGCATGTGTTCCAACACAGATGTGTTGCAACGCTGATCTTCCGTGGCCCCACGTGACACACGACCTGAAGGGTGACACCTCGCCCAATAGAATTAAAATTATGTTATTAAACTACAACTAAACTAAATTTAAAAATAAGTACAGACATATGGTTTATAAAAAGTGATGATAAAACAAACAATAAAAAAAAAAATAAGTAAATAAAAAATAAATAAATAAAACAAACAAAAAGCTCCTAGTCTGCGGTTCAAGGAGTGTGTGTTGTGTTCAACAACTAAGGCTGGAATGGCTGGAATACTGGCTTCGTTGTTCATTAAAAAGATATCCTTTCATTTTTAATTTAAACGTAATTAATGACAAGGAAGCTTTAAAAGGTGGTGGTATATTATTCCAGCACTTAGTTGCGTTATAACTAAAACTACCTCTGAATGCAGCAGTGTGATGGCGACTAAAAGACAGGAGACCGTATAGGGCCGCTCTGGTGTGGTACATGGTGTTCGTATCGCTCAACCAGTTCAGTTTTTTATATAAATACTTGGGAGCCTTATATGTTACCACATTGAAAAGCAGAGCTGCTAAGTGCAGGCGTCTTCTATTTTCCATATTTAGAACTTTAGATTTAAACAAAAACGGACTGATGTGACCTCGTGGAGGAATGTCCCAACAATACCTCGCGCAAGCATTTTGTACCCGCTGGATTGCGTCCCTCGAGCGAGCCAGAAGTCTAGGCCCGTATACAATATCGCCATAGTTGAATTTGGAGAGTATTAGAGTCTCACAAAGTTTAATACGCAAAGTTTCATTTATATAAGGCCTGATCCGGTATAAAACCTTCAGTCTATAAAACAATTGGATATTGTGGTATTGATATATTTTTCAAATCTGAAATTCTCATCAAAGAGAATACCCAGATTTCGAGCTTCTTGAACCCGTTCAATCACCTCATTATCTATTACAATATCCAAATTGTTATTGAGGACTTTATTGACAAGATTTGGTGTACCTAAGACCATATATTTGGTTTTAGTCGCATTGAGCACCAAAGAGTTACATGAGGACCATTCAAATACACGAGAAAGGTCCGAATTTATCAAGGAAATGGTATCAAGAGTATTTAAAGGGTCAAAAGAGATATAAAGTTGAATATCGTCTGCATACATCTGGATATTGCAGTGCTCAATGTTCGTCATGATGTCGGATATATACAAGATAAATAATAAAGGACCAAGGATCGAGCCCTGAGGAACTCCACGCGTGATAGCACAGCAGCTTGATAATTCGGTTGAACCGTCTTCATGCGTCACAGCAACAGTCTGTGTTCGGTTATTTAAATAGCTAGCAAACCATTTCACAGTATGTGCCGTGAAACCATAATAGGTTAGTTTGGCTAGAAGTAGCTCGATGTTGAGAGAATCAAACGCTCGGGAGTAATCAAGCAAGACCAGTATTGTACTTTTCCCAGAATCCTGAGCACTAAGAATGTTGTCCACAACGTCAGCAAGTGCCGTTGTCGTACCTCTTTTTTTCCTAAAATCAGACTGAAAATCTGGTAATATGCCATGCTCTTCCAAGTATTCTGTGACTTGATTATAAACTACCTTTTCTAGGATCTTTGAGAGACATGGCAATATGCTGATCGGGCGAAGATCTTTTGGAACTACAGGATTATCTACTTTTGACAAAGGTCTGATTAGCGCGTCTTTCCATTTATCTGGGAAAGTGGCTGTACTGAGAGAGGAATTTATTATATGGGTAATAATTGTTTTCATTTGTTTTTTACAAATGAAAACAAATATTAGATAAAATACTTAATCCTAAACACAATACAAATATTATTATACACAAAATAAATATTAAATATATTTATATATAAGTATCAATATTTTTATTTATTTTTTATTTTTTTAAGCAAATAATACAATAATAGATAAAATATGAATCCACGTTCTTGCTACGAAAAAAGCCGCAGGCGCTTTGTATCTTCAACAATATTGTTATGGTAATATGTATTATGGCACCTATTAAATAATAAAATATATAATTATCAGACGTTACGATTGAGACGAGACGTCGTGATAAAAGAATTATTAAAATCAGCGTCGCCAGAAGCTTACTTTTGTAACCTTTTAGGTGATTTTTAACTCTTTCAGGTTACTTCTAGGTTACACGACTCGAAAAGTTACTTTTAGGTGATATTGCGGAATTAATTAAATCTTGAAACGGAACGCAATGTTGGTTAACGAAAAACTTCATCGGTAGACAGTGAGTGCAACTCGCAGACGATTAATCCTCTGAGGTTCAACTTCTAAAAATAAGTATTTCTCACACGCACTGATATTTTAGGTAACTTTTAACAAGACACACCTGGCAACACTGATTTAAATAAGTGCGTGCACGGCCCACCTTAGCGACGAGCGTGCCCAGCTCGGCGTCCTCGGGCAGCGTGACGCTGTAGAGCGGCGCGGAGAAGCGCGGCGCGTTGTCGTTGACGTCGTCCAGCGCCACGAGCAGCTCGGAGCTGCAGGCCCAGCCCGCGCGCTCGCGGTCCTGCGCGTGCGCCGCCAGCCGGTAGCGCGGCGCCGCCTCGCGGTCCAGCGCGCGCGCCACTCGCACCGCGCCGTCCTGCGGGCGCAGCCGTCAGCTCGGGGTAGGGACGTAACGAATACCAGTTTTTAAGATTTCGCGAATATTCTGTTATTAAATGACATACATTGTCGGTCTTTGAATCGAAGAGACATTTATCTAATGCGAATATTCGTTACATCACTACTCTAGAGCACGAGCCTCATCGTTTGATATTTTGTTAGGGTCGAGCAGTCATCATAATTTATTTTTGATGACTGTTTCCAATCACCCCGGTCGACGCATTGCGCCTGTTTAATCCATATTATATTGCTTTGAGGCACACCGCTAGGTGGCGCTAATAATATCAACTACATTTTTATAATCTGTAATTATGTCATTTTTATCAATGTACTGTGGTCATTAGAAAATAAAATTATATCCTTCCTTTTTGTTCGAACTTCGACAAAGCGACACACGTTTTTTTATTTCATAACCTATTATTGAAGCGCGCCATGAACTGGTATTTTGTTTCTTTAAATAGCTTTCTGTGACTGAATGCCATTACTTAACGGTCAGTTATTTATTGTTATAATCGGACCGAGACGATGAGCGATTTCTACCTTGTCGATGGCGAAGTGGTCCGCGAAGTCCCCGGTGAGGAAGTACCGCAGGCGCGCGTTGTGCGGCTCGTCCGGGTCGCGCGTGCGCAGCTCGGCCACGCGCGTGCCCGGCGCGGCGTCCTCGCGCAGGCGCACGCGGTACCGGTGCCGCACGCAGTACGGCGGGTTGTCTGCGCAACGGGGGACCGTGAGACCGCGCCGACGATCGCTCGTCTCGCCGACGCGACATCGCTTACCGTTGACATCGAGGACGACGACGTTCACGGTCGCGTAGGCCGTGAACTTGCCGTCCGTGGCGGCCACCGACAGCGAGTACGCGGCCTCGGTCTCGCGGTCGAGCGCGCGCGCCACGATCAGCTCGCCGGTCGCGCGCAGCTGGAAGCGGGCGCGCGCGTCGCCGGCCGCCACGAAGTAGGACAGCGCGCCCGCCCCTCCCGCGTCCTGGTCGCGCACCTGCAGGCGCGCCACCACCGTGCCGGCCGCCGCGTCCTCGCGCACCTGCAACGCACGCGCACCGGTCAGCGAGGGGTGGGGGCGCTGGGGGGCGGTCGAGGGCGGCGGGAGCTCACCTCCGCCGCGTACGTGTCCTGCGTGAAGCGCGGCGGGCAGTCGTTGTAGTCGACGAGGCGCACGAGCAGCTCGCCGCGCGCGCTGCGGGCGGGCGAGCCGCGGTCGGCGGCCAGCAGCGGCAGGCGGTACTCGGCGCGCGCCTCGCGGTCGAGCGGCGCCAGCGTGCGCACCCAGCCGCTGGCGTCCACGGCGAAGGGCACGGGCTCCGCGCCCTCGGCCAGCGAGAACCGCACCTCGCCGTTGGAGCCGGAGTCGGGATCGTCAGCCATGACTACATCATAACTTATATATTAGTGAGTTTTATGTTCCTTACTTATAGCCCAGTCGGGTTAGTCGATTAGGCTGGCTTAAGCTGAACCTTGCATTAATTCTAGGTAGAAATTATGTATATTGCACCACCTTTTAGTGGGAGTCTAAATTCAAAATGGCGACCAAATTCGATCCCTGCGTTAGCCACCATGTTGATTTAAAGGTATTACAATACCATTCTTGATTTAAAGGCATAACTCGATCATTTTCAACTTTTCAACAAAAATAGAGAGAGAGAGTATTGTGGAGGTTGCAGTTAAACTTAATTTATCAAAACTTCAAATATTAGTCAATCGATTCTTTCTTTCAGTTTGCATACTGTTCAAAAAGCAAATTAATTGATTTGTGAACAGTATGTGGTACTTGTACATTAATTGTTATTATTATTTTCTAAGTCAATTTAATTTTTAATAAATATGTATGCCATCAAAAACATAAATTGTAAAAAAAGCCAAGTCTTCCAACTCAGTTCTCTCGTAAAAAGTTGTGAGATCCATATAATACCAAGTCGGTCAATTTATTCAGTCTCTACTGAAGGATCCTTCTGTCTTAAGTTATTACGTAATTAGGTAACCTAACAACATCTTATAGTGATCATATCAATACCAATATTAAAAAGCTTTGATGTTTAAAATAAAAAGGTTGACTCGGCTATCGCATGAAAACACAATGTATCTTTTTAATTTTATTAAAAACACAATGTATATCACAAGTAACACATATTATATTAAATTAGATAGTTTAGTGCGATTGCCAAGTCAACCTTTTTATTTTAAACATCAAAGCTTTT
This sequence comes from Anthocharis cardamines, assembly GCA_905404175.1. NCBI lineage: Eukaryota > Metazoa > Arthropoda > Insecta > Lepidoptera > Pieridae > Anthocharis > Anthocharis cardamines. Next base: position 13,384,483 of record FR989957.1, on the reverse strand, counting down.
TAATATTGGTATTGATATGATCACTATAAGATGTTGTTAGGTTACCTAATTACGTAATAACTTAAGACAGAAGGATCCTTCAGTAGAGACTGAATAAATTGACCGACTTGGTATTATATGGATCTCACAACTTTTTACGAGAGAACTGAGTTGCAAGACTTGGCTTTTTTTACAATTTATGTTTTTGATGGCATCTCATTTCTTTTTGTAGATAGTCCTTTTCTTAGTTTATTTGGATAAGAATCAATACAAAGCTATAGATAACATAGTCTGATTTTGATCGGCATTTTTATAAACTTTTTAATCTAAAAAAGTAGTTATAGTGACATAACTACAATAGTTGGACATATGGTCTCGTGAAATTTTTTGTAGATTTTGATATATTCTATAATATTCTGGAACATTTTTTTGTTTTAGCATCAATACTTTCCGCAGCACATGCGATGAAAGACATTTTATGGCTAATTTTTTTACACCTTGGGTTGTTTTTAGTAGGGACTTCTAAAGATCTCTATTTTTTACTAAGTTACTCAGTGATAATGTAGCTTTCTAACGGTAAAAGAATTTTTAAAATCGGTCCAGTAGTTTTTAAGTTATTCATTACATACAGAAATACAAAAAAAATTGTATATCTAGAAAACTGGACCGAAATTTCAAAATATTGTAGTTTTTCCTTGATTTATAGACTAAACACTAATTGTATTCTAAATTTCAAGTTTCTATGTCTGCTAGAAGTGCCTTAGAGTTTTGATGATCGGTCAGTCAGTGAGTGAGTGAGTGAGTGACAAATTATCAAACTTTGACTAGTTATAATTCTTAAACTACTGGTTCAAACAGAATGATATTTGAAATATACCGAGTTTATACAATTCCTGCTTAGTGACTGAAAATTCAGGATTCTAGTTTTATCCACAACGAAGTTATAGGGGGTCGAAAATGGCCCGAACTACTTCGAGAAAAGGATAGTACGGCCGTGCCGCTTTTTGCTCGACTTGGCGGGGGCACTTCCGTGCCCCCAGATAAGTTATTATCCTCATCGTATGTGCATTGTCTACTGTCCCACATGCTTTGTTTGTGTGTTAATTAATCAATCGATTAGGGCTAGTATTAAGTAATGATTGTAAATATATGTGTATAAGGCTGTATAATATAATATATATGTAATATTTTGTATAATCATTGTGGTTAGTTATCGTTATAAGAAAGTATGTGTGACCCACCACCGATACGTTTTGTGTCATACAGTAGGGCTAGGAGGGATGGCATGGTTATCGATCTACCGGACTTCATCGTTGTTTAAACAAACATATAATATTTCTCCGATTCAGGTAATCGAACGAACGCAATGTTCACTAAGTACAAGTACACGGGCCTCACGTTGTATGAGCGAGGAGTGCGGCGGCGTGTTCTCGGCCAGGTGCAGCACGTACGGCTGCGAGTGGAACCGCGGCGCGTGCTCGTTGACGTCCAGCACGTGCAGCCGCGTCTGCAGCAGCGCGCCCGCCGCCGGGCTGCCCTCGTCCTCCGCGATGATACCTGCCGAGCGAACGCCGTCAGACCGCCGCCGGGCCGGGCGCGGGGGCACCGGGCGGCGGCGGTCGCGGACCCACCTATGAGGTGCTCCCGGGCGGCCTCCCGGTCGAGCGGCGCGGCCAGCACGAGCCGGCCGGCGGCGTCGAGCGCGAACAGGCGGTCGTCGCGCAGGCTGGAGGGCGCGAGGCGCAGGCGCGGCAGCGGGCCGGCCGGCGCGCGCAGCTCGGCGATGAGCGTGCCCGGCGCCGCGTCCTCGGGCAGGAACAGGTCGGGCGGCGGCGGCGCCAGGCGCGGGCCCGGCGCGCCCGGCGCGAGCACGGCGACCGCCACGCCCGCCGCGCCCGCCAGCCCGCCGGCGTCGCGCGCGCGCACCCACACCTGCAGCGTGCGCCCCGCTGCGAACACGAAACGTTCAAACATTGCAACGAGTTTTTTAAACTTGTCGAAATAAATTTGAAATGTCGAAATAAAAGCGTTACATTTAAGCGATCAGGTGGTTCTAAGAAAAAAAAAACAAATTTAAACATAAATAGAAAAAATATATAAAAAATGATTGATTTTTTTATGTATTAAATTAATTAATTTATTTATTTAAAGGACTGCCAACAGGTTTTACATCTAGTACAAATTATTTAGTAAAAACAAGAGACATTTAAACATTAAATATAAAGATGTAGACCCAATTACAGGCAGACTCCGCTTGCAACTATAGTGCTCACTAAGGACTTCAACGCTGTCAGCGTTACACAGGTGGATCAAAGGCATCAATTCCAATCAAAACCAGCAAAACGCGCAAGAACGACAACTATTAACAAATAATTCCCGTTCCCAAAACCCTCTACCGATCAGTGAACCGACTACCTCCGCCAGGACGCGCCTATATGCTCTCAAACCAAACTTATTGTGCTCTCGACAAATTCTCGATATTACACTATTATAGCCCCAATTGGTTCTATATATTTTTATAAAAAAAACATGTGTTTTTCGAGAATTAACTCTTGGAACAGAAAATTGTATCTTAAACAATAGATCTGGACTATTATATAAGTTTTAACAATTTTGAATAAAAACACCTGATCTGCGATCCATCTCCGATGATTGTCTCTTAATTTTGAAAAACGATAATCGATCTCCATATGAATTTAATGCTGTTTTTGATTAATTGATAAGAAATATAAGAATTTTTTTTGAACCGACTCAATTCTATCTAAGTGGCATCGATAGTATGGATTCCAAATAGGTGAACAGTACTCTAAGATAGTCCTTATAAGTGCAAAGTAAACAAGTTTAAAGGGTGATGCGCTTTTAAAGATTTTACAGTTCCTCCAAGCAAAACCAAGAAGCTTGAGAGATTTGGTTACAATGCTATCGATGTGATCAATGAATGATAATTTTTTATCTATGATTACTCCCAGATCTCGCACTTGAGTGACTTCTTCAAGCTTCAAGTTTTTTAGGCTATATGAAGAACCGATTTCTAGAAAATTTAATAAATTTGCATTTTTTAACGTTTAGTGGTAATTTATTTACTTCTGTCCAAAATAAAATACGATTGAGATCTTGTTGAAGAAGTTCTACATCCAATCGGTTGTGCATTGTTTTAAATATTTTCAGATCATCGGCAAAGAATAAAAATCTAGAATTTTGTATAACCTTTGCAAGATCATTTATGAAAACCAAAAATAAAATGGGCCCCAGGGGCGAGCCCTGAGGCACTCCTGAAGTAGCAATAATAGCTTGCGATTCATACCCATTAATCGTAACTTTTAGAGATCTATTATTTAAATACGAAGAGAACCAGTCTAATATTTTCCCCTGAATTCCTGCTCTCTGGAGTTTCCTTAAAAGCAACAAGTGGTCAACCCTGTCAAAAGCCTTGCTGAAATCCATGTAAATAGCATCTATTTCTTGTCCCTTATCTACTGTAGTACAGAGCTCATCTATATAAATCCCAAGGTTTGTCAGGGTGGACATGCTGTTACGAAAACCGTGCTGTTCAGTTATCAACAAGGTGTGGAGTTGATTATTCAAATATGGACAGACCAGTGACTCCAATATTTTGGAAAATACAGACAACAACGCAATAGGTCTATAGTTTTGTACATCCCTAGGCTCACCTCCTTTAGGTACAGGCACTATATTCGCACCCTTCCATGAAGTAGGGAAATATCCACTACTTAATGATTTATTAAAAATCAAGGTCGATGGCTTAGAAATATATTCGGCGCATCGAGATACAAAAACCGGTGGAATTTCATCGGGGCCAGAACTTTTGTTTACATTGAGTTTCTTTAGAGTTTTTGTGACAGTTACATTATCTAATACTATATTACTGAGAATACTTGGAGTTGAGATGGAGTCATGACTTAATGTTGAATTTAATTCTAGGTTATGCACAGAGTTCGAATTGTTATAAACTGAAGTGTTCAATAAATGCATTGCATACGAGTATATCAGCAGGATCACTATAATTATTTTCATTTAGAAACATTTCCTGGGGCAAGGTTCCCTTTATTTTCTTTTTAGATGAAATAAAAGACCAGAATGCTTGTCTGAGCCGTTATTCATGAACCGCCCTTGAGGTATAAATGATAATGATTATATTTTGATATGCATTTATTGTTGAACTTTACAAAATTATTGATATTATTGCTACTTATAGAATCTCCGATCATTTCTAGATATTTTATATAACATGCCTTAATTTCATTGTGACATCTAGTTCTTGCCAGATGGAACTCCAACTCATCCCGCGGATTCCTATATTTCAATTTTTTTTTCGGATTTTCTCTTTTTCTTTTAGCAATTTTATAAGATTCTTACTATACCAAACTGGGAACTGCCCACATTTGTTTAATCGTTTTTTAGGGACGTGTTCATTTATGATCCTTCTAATAGTGACATAAAATTATTCAACCATACTATCTACAGATGTTATTCCACCTAACACTTTATCCCAATCTATGTTATGAAAATTTAATTTGGCTACATTATTTATTTTTAGATATCGACATGTTGGAAAATCAAGAGTTATAATTATAGCAGGGTGATAATGGTCAACGTTAGTTAATGATACAACAGCAGGTTCTGTCTTAACTAAATCAACGTTACTAAAGACAAGATTCAGAATTTTGTTATCGGAGTTTAGATTAATATTAAATTGACTTAAATTATGCAGAGCTATGAAATCGTTTATAATACTACTCACTAAGGTTTTACTAAATGAAATGGTTGTGGGAGTGCAGTTATGATGTTGTTGGGCAGGAACTACCCAGGAGATTTGACTAGTATTAAAGTATTTTATTAAAGTAAAAAATTAATTAATCACGTACACTGACTTTTTTGCTTAGCGCTTTTGACTCAGGATGTCAGGTGGATTCTGTGTATGCGGTGTGGCCGGTGAGAGAAGGAAATTAAAGAATAAACAAAAATACCGAAAGCGGACGCATTGCGTGCGAACGACAGCGCCCCGGTGAGCGGGTCGACGGCGAAGAGGCCGGCGGCGTCAGGCGCGGGCGCAGTGTCCGGCGCGGGCGCAGCGTCCGGCGCGGGCGCAGCGTCCGGCGCGGGCGCAGCGTCCGGCGCGGGCGCAGCGTCCGGCGCGGCGCCCTCGTGCAGCGAGTAGGTGAGGCGCGCGTGCTCGGGCGCGTCGGCGTCGCGCGCCGAGAGCGTGAGGAAGGGCGCGCGCACGGCGCGGTCGGCGCGCACGGCGGCGCGGTACTCGCGCAGCGGGAACTCGGGCGCGTTGTCGTTGGCGTCCAGCACGCGCACGCGCACGGCCGTCTGGCGCAGCAGGCCGCCGCCGTCGCTGGCCAGCACGGGCACCTCCCAGTCGGCGCGCGCCTCGCGGTCGAGCGGCACGCGCGTGGTCAGCGCGCCGCTGGCGGCGTCGATCGCGAAGGTCTCGCGCAGCTTGGCCGACGGAATGGAATACGTGACGGTTCCGTAGTCGCCGGCGTCATCGTCGTAAGCTTTTACCTGAAAACGTTTCGGCATATTAGTTCATTGAAAATATGGATGGTTGTGACGACTGAGCACATTTGGACGAAATTTAAAAAAAATATAACTACATATTTTAGTAGACTTTCTCTTAAAACTAACAAAATTCCGAATTCATTACTCCTATACATAAAAAGGGGTCAATTATATCACATTTAATATAATTAAATGTGAGCGAGCGAGATTGAAACAATTACTTGACACATATAAATATGTACTTTATCTTTCGGGTTTCTACAAGCGAACTTTAACGATTTTTTCTGAATCTTAGTGTTCTTAGGAATGGACACAAACATTTTCTCCTATGTTTTAATAGATGTGTTAGGACATTGAGGCACTACGCACCATTTATAACAGTGAATTAAAGAAAATTACTACAAAGAGTATTAGAGTAAGAGTAAAAGTTTACTTTAAGACCGGTGACGTCATAACATCACGTGTTTTATTCAATTGAACTTTGATGGCGATTTTCTTTGAAACTAGGGATATTCACAAAGAATTAATGAAATTACACATGTATTATGCTATAGTGAACAATAAGACATGTTTTTCTAAAAACTGTCAAATACCCTATTATTTTACTATTTTAGTTTAAGGAAAAGAGCACAAACCGTCGTCAATAAAAGAGGCGGAGGTTGGTTTTCTAGAGCTCGAGCTTCGTACACGACGTGCGGGAAGCGCGGCGGCGCGCGGTTCGCCGGCGCCAGCGACAGCTTGACCCGCGCGAACCCGGCGCGCGCGCCGTCCGACACCGACACGTTCAGCGAGCGCGCGCCCGCCGCCAGCGCGCGCGGCTCCGCCAGCGTCAGCACGCCGCTCAGCGGGTGCACGCTCAGCGCGCGCCCGGCCGCGCCCGCGCCCTGCAGCGCGTACCGCAGGCGCGCCGCGTCGCCCGCGTCCGCGTCCCACGCCGCCGCGCGCGCCACCGCCGTGCCGCGCGCCGCCTCCTCCGACACCAGCGCCGTCAGCACCGCGCGCTCCATGCGCGGCGCGCAGTCGTTCACGTCCTCCACTGCGGGCAGGCGCGCGTTAGCGGGGCGGGGCGGGGCGGGGCGGGGGCGGGGCCGGTGTCGCCGGACGCGCACTCACCCGTGATGAAGAGGTGCGCGGTGGTGAGCAGCGGCGGGCGGCCGGCGTCGCTGGCGGTGAGCAGCAGGTGGTGCGCGGCGCGGGCCTCGCGGTCGAGCGGCGCCGCCACGCGCACGGCGCCCGTCGCGGCGTCCACGGCGAACAGCGCCGCGCTGTCGCCGTCCGCGGCCGCGCCCCACGCGGACAGCGCGTACCGCACTTCACCGTTCGCACCTGCCGGGTCATCATCGTTTTAATGCAGCCAGCAGGGACCTGACCCGAGCACCGCGACAGGAACCTAGCAAGTTTGTACTAGTCGGATTGATCGCATTCGACAAGTTCAAACGTGTACTCGGCTTATTCCGTCCATTCATTTGTTAAAGGTAACTCATCTCAATGAATACCGAGTGATATTCTACTAAACCTTCAACTAGGATGATCGTCCCGACAAAGTCTTTGGTGTTAACTGATATATGTAACTGTATTACGCAGTTAGTAGTCACGCACACACGTCCTACTGTTTGTTGCATACGCTCCATCTGCCACTCGAACCGAGCGCTCAAATTAAAATTTCTTTATTTGCAAGAATATGGTGATTATCGATGTACATGTTTTAGTTGTTAGTATGTTACAGCAGGGATATTACGGAGCTTAGACTGCGGTTCCGATAAAATTGAATCAGAAGTTTTATTCCCCTAAAACCACTTCCGTAACATTTACAGTATCGATCAGTTAAAACCGTCCGCGTCGTCACAGTTACCTGTGTCCATGTCGAGAGCGGTGACCGTGGTGACGAGGTCGCCCGGCGCGGCCGCCTCGGACACGCTGGCGCGGTACTCGTCGTGCGCGAACTCCGGCGCGCAGTCGTTGACGTCGAGCACGTCGAGCGTGACCGCGAGGTCGGCCCACGCGCCCGTCACGCCGTCCGTGGCGCGCACCGTCAGCGAGTGCGAGCGCGCGCTCTCGTAGTCCAGCGCGTCGCTCGCCGCCAGCGTGCCTGCGGGCGCCCGCACGTCACTCGCGCGCCCCGGGCCGCCCCGACCCCGCGAGGCGGGAGCGAGGCGGCCTCGGGGCTCGCATAAGCGGTATGATATCACAGTGTGAATATTATTAATTTGGAAGTAGCTGTAATATTCAGATTTCTGTGATCAGTGCGAATGAAGTTTTACTAATTGTAATATAATCTATTCCTTATTTGGACGTAAAATACTACAATATGTGCGAGGGGTGATGCGTGTAACTATTCAATGTGGAAGAGGGCTGTCGAGGAGGGCGGGGTGGCGTGAAAGACATAAAGCGTATTCACTAGGAATTCGGGATCCAAAGACAAATATGTTTAAACAAAGCGTATGATTAGCTGCCGACAATGTCGGCGGTGACGGCTGTACTCACACGGGCTAGTTCCGCCGTCGCGCGCTGCGGGACAAAACGAACCGGTTAGTGGCGAGCGGCCAGAGGGGCGGCGGGGCGGCGGGGCGGGGCGCAGCGGGGCGGCACTCACCCGTGTCGAAGTGGATCTCGAAGAGGTCGGCGCTGGCGTCGTGCAGCGTGTAGATGAGCTGGCGCGCGAGCGGCGAGAGCGCGCGCAGCGGCGGGGCGAGCGGCGCGCCCGGGGCGACGTCCTCGCGCACGGCGAGCGCCAGGTGCGCGCGCTCCCAGCGCGGCGCGGCGCCGCCGGGCCACACGCGCACGCGCAGCTCGGCCTCGGCGCCGCACGCGGGCACGCCGCCGTCGAACGCGGCGATGAGCAGCGTGTAGAGCTGGCTGCGCGCGTCCAGGCTCTGCTTGAGCGAGATGAGCCCGGAGCGCCGGTCCACGTGGAACAGCTCGCCGTGCCCGCGCTTCATCTCGTAACGGACCTGTATTCGTTTATTTTGTATTTATTTATTTACGTCCTAAACAAACCACTATCCTATTTAAGTCTTCATTAATTTTAGACACGGCAAGAGATGTTTCTTGAGGATTAAATGATATGTATAATTGTATTCCATCAAAAACAAGTCGTGTCTTTTATTAACGCGAGTATCACACATTTAAATAAAATACTGTATACCGGATTAAAACGCGATTTATTATTTATATTGTTTAAATTATTTATCCCGACGTTTCGGATACTTTTCAGCAACCGTGGTCGCGGGGAGACAACCGCGTCCACGATGAACGAGCGTCGGGATAAATATAATACATCGCGTTTTAATCCGGTATACAGTATTTTATTTAAAAACAAGTCGGTCAATTTATTCAGTCTCTACTTAAGGATCCTTCCGTCTAAAGTATATGTATAAGTTATTACGTAATTAGCTAACCTAACACCATCTTATAGTGACCATATCATAGCTAACCTAACACCATCTTATAGTGACCATATCATAGCTAACCTAACACCATCTTATAGTGACCATATCATAGCTAACCTAACACCATCTTATAGTGACCATATCATAGCTAACCTAACACAATCTTATAGTGACCATATCATAGCTAACCTAACACCATCTTATAGTGACCATATCATAGCTAACCTAACACCATCTTATAGTGACCATATCATAGCTAACCTAACACCATCTTATAGTGACCATATCATAGCTAACCTAACACCATCTTATAGTGACCATATCATAGCTAACCTAACACAATCTTATAGTGACCATATCATAGCTAACCTAACACCATCTTATAGCGCACCGAACAAGCGAGTGAGGGAATCAAAGCAAATACAAATTCAAACGCGAATACAATCCCGCGGCAGTGCTAACTGCTAAACGAAACGTCGCGGTCGTATTGCTTAGACGTATTGAAGTATTTCGTTATTTTATGATAAAAAATGCCGTCTCGTGTTTTTAAACATTGCAAAAATTGTTCCCACAAACAAAAAATCATTTCACACGTAACTATTGATTATTGGACTGTTTTTATTATTTATTTACCCGAAAATTTACGATTGTCTTGGAACACAAAACCTCAACAATAGTTCGTCTGTGTTGCCAGCTTTCATCGAAATGTTTTTCCCTTCAATTAGGGAAACAATGTAGGCATTATTTTTGCTATTAGTGTTGCTGACTGCTTTATGAAGGGATTTGTGTAAAAAAATTTGTTCTAAGTCTGTATATAATTTTCGTTTGTAATTCCGAAAACTGTATCGAGGATTAATGAAAAAAGTAATAATGCGGTTTTTATTATTATTTATTATGAGTAATAACGTAGTGGAATGTGTTCCGTGTGAGGATTTGAAGTGTGTGCAAGTTGTAAAGGAGCAAGATAAAGTAAAATCTTTAACGTTTCAACAAATATTAAAGCTAATAAGGTACTTCGCCAAAACCAACGCCCAACTTGTGTATTTCACAAACGATTAAAGGTCATAAAAGGAATTTTAATAGGTCAGTTATAATAATAAATGGATTGTTGGTATAGTAATAAATGTACTATATTGTTGGAGTTGCATATTTTTTTCTTATGACAAAAACGTTTGGAATACGTCTGGTTATAACGATTTAATTAATTTATCTGGAGCTTTAAAAAACACAGAATTCTCAAAAACATTTGAATTCTTTAATTTCTTTTTGTAATTTTGGTAAAAAACGAATTGAAATTTCATTATCTCGTCAGCTATTAATTGAAATTACTAATCATAACGCCCGTGTTGACCATAATCGCAGTATTTTTCGAAGGTTAGTAGATATTGTGTCACCTAGCTCAGCAACAATTGCCCTTTAGAGGCTACAATGAATGTAAAAATTCATTTAACAGGGGTAATTTTTTGGAATTAGTTTCATTACTTTCAAAGTAGGTATGACATTGTTTTAGAACAACATAATATGCAACATCAACAAAGTGGCAAATCGGGACCTAGTTATTTATCAAATAAAATTCTAAATAACATAATTCATTCAGTAGCCTCATTCACTATTTCAATCATAAATTAAAATAGAGATTAAAATGACACAATTTGTTTCTGTAATTTGTAAATTTTTTTTGTGTAATTTTTTGTCTAGTAGTAATTCTCACACCTTCTGTGTGTTTTATTAAAACAACAAGGCTTGGGAGTTCACCACAAAAAAGGTAAAATAAAATATAACAAATTTTTCTAATTTTTTATGAGTACAGTTTTTGGGCGTGCGTATGTGTATATGTAAAGTGTTAACCTCAAGTTTTCTTGTATCCAATACTGTGGACCTTCTGAAAGTACCACTGCTGCCAGTGTGCTGCCAGTGCGACCGAAATGTATAAGCTACCACACATCCTAGTTGTGGTGTCGTCGCGTATTTCTGTATTCGTTCTCTAGATATCTCAAGTTTTAAAATCAAGTTTTAAAATCAAGTTAAAATCCCATTTGCTAGCAGAACAAAGTAAATTCTAAATGAATGCCCATCCCCTTTTATATATATATATTTTATATTTATGTAGTTTTCTTTTTAAATGTCTAGACAAATAAAATTAAGTAAATGAAAGCAGCAGCATGTTACTATAGCAGTGTTATTTTCTTTTCGTTGTTACTTTTTTGCTTTATAATGTGTTATAATTGTGTATTGTATTTTTGTACTTTTTTATTCTCTTTGTTTGTTGTTAGTTTATTTTTTATGTTTAGTCAGATTTTACGTCTGACATTCCGTGACGTGACTCTTAAGGCAAAGGCTGAAAACCAACGTGGTAAATGTTGTTAAAAATGTTTACCACAATATGTTGAGTCCTTTGCCTTTTCGCTGTCAGTTGCTCAAAAAAAAACTGTGTTGTGTATGAAATTATGTATTTTTATGTGTGACAGTGAATAAATGTTTTCTCTCTCTCTCTCTCTCTCTCTCATATCATGTCATGCATAAAACGATGCGAGTCGGGCACGAACCTCGCCATTGTCGTTCGCATCGGCGTCGACGGCCTTGACCGTGAAGACGGGCGTGCCGGGCTCGGCGCCCGCGACCACGGCCGCCACGTAGGGCCGCTCCACGAACACGGGGCAGTTGTCGTTGATGTCCGTGATCGAGACGGTGAGGCGCGCGTGCGCCACCCGCGCCCCGCCCGCCCCGCCCGCGCCCCCGCCGCCCGCCCCGCTGCGCGCCTGCACCAGCAGCGTGTACGAGTCGCGCGCCTCGCGGTCCAGCGGCGCGCCCGTGCTGCGCACCGCGCCCGACGTGAGCCCCATCTGACACACGCGTCAACTTGTACCCGTCACGAACGGTAGATTCATTCATTATGGATAAAAATATAGATATGTTAACCGATCACTCACTTCGAATCCTTCCACCGGATTCAAGATCCTAAATTCCAGATGTTCATTGAGCGCCGCTCCGAGCACGTTCAGGACCGCGATAGTGACAGGTTTGGTAGAATTTTCCACCAATGAAGCGTAGTAGTCGGTCTTTTGGAAGGCGAGTCCCGAATTGTCCGGTTCGCGCACTTTAACAACGACGCGAGCGGTGCTGGAGAGCGCGCCGTCGGACACGCGCACGCGCAGCCGGTGCTCGGCCGGCGCGCCCGCCCCCGCCCCCGCCGCCAGCGCGCCCGCGTCCGCCACGCTGAGCGCGCCGCCCGCCGACAGCGAGAAGGCGCCGCGCGCGTCGCCGTCGATGAGGTCGTAGCGCAGCGCGCCCGGCGCCGCCAGCGCGTCCGGGTCGGCGGCGGCCAGCGCCAGCACGGCCACGCCGCGCGCGGTCGGCAGCAGCACCGTCGCCTCGTACGCCGCCCGCGAGAAGCTCGGCGGGCAGTCGTTCACGTTCTGCACCTCGACGGTCACGCGGGCGACGCTGTCCGACGGCAGGCGCGGGTTCCCCATGTCTATGACCTGAACACGAGTAGACCGCTAGTAGTCGCCTCGGCTGGAGCGCGGCGAAACGGTTCAGTCCGGGGGGGACGTGTACCTTGACGGTGAAGCGATGCACGCGGGCGGTCTCGTAGTCCAGCTCGGCGGCGAGGTGCAGCGCGCCCGTGAGCGGGTCCACGCGGAACAGGCGCGCGGCGGGCGGCTCGAGCAGCTCGAAGGCGCGCTGCCGGTTGGCGGGCGAGTCGGCGTCGCTGGTGGCCAGCACCAGGGGCTCGCGCGGCCCGGCGCCCGCCGCCGCCCACACCACCGCCCCGACCTCCGCTGACTGAAACCACAGTCGGCTCGATGGAAAGTTCGCGTGCATCGTCGCGATCTATATGACGATTCTGACTTAGTTCGAAGATGATCAAGAAAAAGCTAGCAGCGCATACCTCAGAGACGACTCCCCGGTAGTGCGACTCGTCGAAGACGGGCGGGTACTCGTTGCGGTCCAGCACGTGCACCGTGACGCGCGCCTCCGCGCTGCCACCGCCCTGCGCGCACAACGCTCACATGTAGCGACACGATGGGGGGTTACAGAGGGGCGGGAAGGGGGGAGCGGGGAGCGCATACGTACCATGCCGAGGGCGGTCACGGTGAGGTTGTAGACGTCCCGCAGCTCGTGGTCGAGCGGCGCGGCGACGGTGAGCAGCCCCGCGGCGGGGTCGAGCCGGAAGCGGCCCTCGCCGCCGCGCAGCGAGTAGCGCACGCCGCCCGCGCCGCCGCCGCCGCGCGCCTCCAGCGCCGCCACCAGCGCGCCGCGCGCCGCGTCCTCGTCCACCTCGCACGACACCTCCGCCGCCGCGAACCTGCTCGACGCCAGACTTACACGCGACTGCGCTCTCGCTACGTACTACTACTTATCTAACTATGCGTCGAGTAGCGCTCTTTATTTATTTATCTTAAATTATATTATAAATGAAGACTATATTACAAAAAAGCTGTTAAGTTTAAAGAAACGTTCGTACGTGGGCGGGGCGTCGTCCGGCTCCACGACGAGTATGTGCAGCGGGATGGTGGAGGCCCTGTCGGAGGGCGGCGGGTTGGCGGCGCGCACGTGCAGCGTGTAGTCCGGCGGGCCGGCGGCGGGCAGCGCGCGCGCCAGCCGCACGTCGCCCAGCAGCGGGTCGAGCGCGAACAGCCCGCCCGCGTCGCCGCCCGCCAGCGCGTACTGCACGCGCGCGGCGTCGCCCGCGTCGCGGTCGGCGGCGCGCAGCGGGGCCAGCAGCGTGCCCGGGGCGGCGCCGCGCCCCACGCGCGCCTCCCACAGGCGCCGGCCCCATTCGGGCGCGTGCTCGTCCGCGTCCAGCACGCGCACTGTGATGCGCGCGAACGCGACCGACGCCCGGGGCGCTTGGTCACGCGCCCATACCGTCAACTCGTGTACTGCTGCGCTCTCCCTGAAATTTAAAAAAATATTCTATAAAACTTTGTACCGCACCAGAGCGGCTCTATACGGTCTTCTGTTTTTACTCTATGCACTGCTGCCGTCAGTCAGTTTTACTTATAACAAAAGAAAGTGCTAGAACAATATAATATGGGTGATACTTAGATTATTTATATGTCTAGATAGAGTGTCGCGCTGCAAACGAACTAAAACAAACGAGCCGTGTTTGTTATAATAGTGTGCGTGACAGCTACGTCTTACAAACGACATCCATATCGACGCTAAATCTATTTTTAATATCTTTATGAATTACATACTAGGTCATATTTTTAAGGTATTTTTGGGTTCATAAACTGGCAACACACGCGTCAAACACAAAATGTCAGAAATAAATAATTATTTAATTTCGAAATATTTAAATGGCTTAATTTGCTGGAATTGATACGAAATAATGTTACTAACCGATGATAGGTAACTTTTTTTGTTGTTTTAGATCGTCCTTTTTAATTTCAGCATACTTTAATCACACAAACCGTCATTGTAAACAAGAGAATTTTACAAAAAAATCTCGATCGTCTCCAATGACGGCGCGACTGCTACTGAGCGCGGGGAAGGTATAAAGGGGCCAACAGTTGGGCCTAATATTTTTTGACGCGTTTTCAGCTTGGACTGTCTATCTAGATTCTAGACATATAAATAATCAAAGGGGTGATATTCATTTTTTTTTCTTTAAATTTAAACTGAAAGAATATTTTTTAAAAACTTTTTGTTTTACTCGTTTGAGTACCGAAGCCAGCCTCTTGTTATTTTTAAGTTATTTAATATACAGGGTGTTTCGTAGATAATCACATTAAATTTTTCTACGTGTAGAGAACATTGACCTTAGATAATTTGCAAAATTATAATACAATGAGCCGTTTGAAATGATTTAGAAAATTCAAAAAATTTCTGAAATGATCTAGAAAGTTTTACAATGGTTTCAATTGTTGTAATCGATTTAGAATGTTTTAGAAAGCTTCTGGAAAGATCTAGAAAGCTCCAAAATGTGTACAATCGATGAAATTGATCCGAAATAATCTAGAAAGTTCTGAAATGGTTTCGATTGTTGTAATCGATTAAGAATGTTTTAGAAAGTTTCTGGAAAGATATAGAAAGTTCCAAAATGTGTGCAATCGATAAAATTGACCCAAAATGATCTAGAAAATTCTAAAAATGTCTGAAATGATCTTGAAAGTTCTAAAATGGTTTCAATTGTTGTCATCGATTTAGAATGTTTTAGACGCTTCTGGAAAGATCTAGAAAGTTCCAAAATGTGTGCAATCGGTGAAATTGATCTTCAATGATCTGGAAATTTCTAAAAATTTCTAAAATGGTCTAGAAACTTCCAAGATGCCTACAACTTGAAGATACTTTACACTGTATGTTAAATGGTCGAATAAGTGTCTTATTATTTACTAGCTGATGCCCGCGACTTCGTTCGCGTGGGGATCACTTTATGCTGAACTTTTGAGCAAGCTTTCTTCATATTATATATCCTCCATCCTCTGTACTTGGTGATTTCTTTTCGGAAAGAGCTATCAGAGTAGTCATTGACGGTTGCTTTTGCATCATATTATCGACATGTTTAATGGTGGTTGAGGTTGGGTTTCAAATGATGATTTGAAATTCAAAAGAAATACCATAGTAATTGAAAAAATTAACCTGACTTTAAAGAAACTTTAGGGAGATGCATATCAATCAAATTTTACGTCACCAAAATGCAGATATGTGTCTTTTTTCCACTAATCAGAGTTCAGTTGAAGATTGGATTCAATGCATTTTCCGTCTTAAATATATGCACGAAAATTGTACGGGGGTTTGAAAATACTTGCGACACATGGAAAAAACGCCAAGAAAATGTCTAAATACGAATAAAATGAAGGTATGGAGAAATATAAACGTAAAATGAATGAAAAAAAAATAGTATGGCCATGTTGGCCAAATACTTAATTTTTAATAAATTTAATTATTGTGGAAGATACTATATCCACCTCTATATTTATTTCATTTAAGTGATCACTTTTAATTTCAGATATTTTTGTTTAATTCCCTTGGAAAGGAAAGGATTGATGAAAATGCGAAATAAACGATCTCATAAGAAATACATTTTTATATAATAGAATAGTTCAATAATACATTTTCTATTTTCAATATTAGTTCTTTTAAAAATATAAAAAAATAAATACAAAAAAATATTTCCCTGAGTGATGATTCGAACTCGCATCTGAAATTACGTAGTATGACCGTATATCCACTATGCCACGAACACATATCGAAAAACAGCGAAATTATCAAACTATTTCATTTACATATCAAACTGTGATTGACATCTGACAATTCGAAAAAATTCAACGCGAGTCAGTTTTCATTGCAATTTGTTGAAATGATGCCTTTAAAATAATATTTAAATGATGATAACTTTTTTTTCCGACAACCGATTTCGATGAAACAAAGCCTATGTATATGTTGCCCCGGACTTTGCTTAATATATTTGTATAAATTACGCGAAAATTAGTTCAGTATCTTCGGAGATTAGCGTGAACAAACAGACAGACAGACAGACAGACAGACAGACAGACAGACAGACAGACAAGAATCCTAAAAATTGCATTTATGCATTCTGCTACCCTTCTTTTATCACCCCTCTTAATTTCTGGTAAAAATATTTAGTGAAGCGTAATTTCGATCCTACTCTTTTATTATATGTATAGAAGATAGAAATCTAAAATATTTATCTACTTTAGAAAATGGATCCTTAAATATTTCTTATACCATTAAACATGCGATGTATTTTAGCCTGAGCAACGCCGGGTTTCGCTGCTAGTTTTCTATATTATGACAATACTGACTAACGGTGTCCTCTTGTTTCCGGTATAAAGTATCTTATTTAAATGTGTGATACTCGCGTTAATAAAAGACAATATTTATTATTTTGTTGCGAGATCAGTGGGAGATATTATTTGTCCCAGATATGATACTCGTCTACGTATTCTATATAACTTTTGTATAATTCTAGTTTTGATAAAATCAATCACTCAATCCTTGTCAAAAGGCTCGAGGAGTTTGGCATACATGGTGATCTATTGAGATGGATTACATCTTACATAACTAATTGTAGTCAAGCTGTAGCACTCAAGGGGTACTGTTCTAGATTTCTAAAAATACCTTCAGGTATTCCCCAAGGTTCCCATTTGGGACCTTTTTTATTTACTTTATACATAAATGATATTAAATCTTGCTTTAAAAGTTCATGTCAATTGCTATATGCAGATGACATTAAAGTTTTCAAAATTATTAGATCTGTAAATGATTGCCTTGAACTTCAGCGAGACTTACAGAGGTTTGAAGAATACTGTACACTCAATCAGCTTTACCTAAACCATGAAAAGTGCCATACAATAACTTTCACTCGCAAGCATAAACCGGTTGTTTATAATAATTATAGTTTAAATAGTCATATTATACAGCGTGTCTCCAACATAAAGGATTTAGGTATAACTTTAGATTCGAAGTTACACTTCAATCTACACATTGACAATATTATTACGAAATCATTTAAAAAGCTTGGCATGATACTTCGTTATTCAAAACCTTTCAAAAATTCAAATACCCTCAAAATACTATACAACACGTATGTACGTAGCATTATTGAGTTTGGAAGTGTAGTTTGGAGTCCGCAATATGTAGTGCATATCGACGGAATTGAAAAAATTCAAAACAAATTTCTTAAATCTATGGACTGCTTCACCGGGGATACTTTTATAGACTATGAGAGTAGTGCTAACAGACACAGAATACAGTCACTGCAAAAAAGACGTTTGTACTTTGATGCTTTATTCTTGTATAAGATCATACATAATCATATTGATTCAAAAATTCTTCTTGAAAAAGTTAATTTTTTAATACCACGCTTGTCCTCACGTTCGAAACATACCTTTTCAGTATCAACTAATCATTCAAACTACGCGAAACATCGATTCTTTCGGCGTGCCTGTGATTTTTATAATGAATATTTAAATAGTATTGATTTATTTGACTGCAGATTGCATACTTTTAAAAAGCAAATTAATTGCTTTTTGAATAGTATGTGATACTTATAAATTAATCTGGGGGCACGGTAGTGCCCCCGCCAAGTCGAGCAAAAAGCGGCACGGCCGTACTATCCTTTTCTCGAAGTAGTTCGGGCCATTTTCGACCCCCTATAACTTCGTTGTGGATAAAACTAGAATCCTGAATTTTCAGTCACTAAGCAGGCATTGTATAAACTCGGTATATTTCAAATATCATTCTGTTTGAACCAGTAGTTTAAGAATTATAACTAGTCAAAGTTTGATAATTTGTCACTCACTCACTCACTCACTGACTGACCGATCATCAAAACTCTAAGGCACTTCTAGCAGACATAGAAACTTGAAATTTAGAATACAATTAGTGTTTAGTCTATAAATCAAGGAAATTCAATATTTTGAAATTTCGGTCCAGTTTTCTAGATATACATTTTTTTTTGTATTTTTGTATGTAATGAATAACTTAAAAACTACTGGACCGATTTATTACTAGAAAAAATAGAGATCCTTAGAAATCCCTACTAAAAACAACCCAAGGTGTAAAAAAATTAGCCATAAAATGTCTTTCATCGCATGTGCTGCGGAAAGTATTGATGATAGAACAAAAAAACGTTCTACAATATTATAGAAAATATCAAAATCTACAAAAAACTTCACGAGACCATATGTCCAACTATTGTAGCTATGTCACTATAACTACTTTTTTACATTAAAAAGTTGATAAAAATGCCGATCAAAATCAGACTATTTTCCATAGCTTTGTATTAATTCTTATCCAAATAAACTAAAAAAAGGACTATCTACAAAAAGAAATGAGATGCATTGTTATTACTATTTTCATTTCATTAATTGTTATTACTATTTAATTGTTATTAGTATTTATAAGTTATTATCATCATCTTCAGTATGTAACTCGTGCATTGTCCACTGTCCCGCATGCTTTGTTTGTTTCTATTTAATCAATAAATTAGGCCTAGCATTAAGTTATGATTGTTAATATATGTGTATAAGGCTGTATGATTGTATACTAAATAAATAAAAAATAAAATAAAATAATTCGATTGGAATTTTGTTGTGATTCGTTATTATGTGTTTGGCTTTTCATATGTTCATCGGTAGACCAGCCTTTTCACTTACGAAAACAAATTGCTCGATTATTACTTGTAAACTCATGGGATCCTCGCCGTCAGTACGAGGTCGTCTGCGAACTGCGACTACTACTAAGTGATTTAACAGTTGTCCAGTTTTTAAGTTTAGTTATAACTAATTATTGTGTACATTTAACTCCGGCGAGGTTCCACGATCGAGGTGATGCGTGTCACGCGGGCCACAGATGATTTTTTAGAGGCACCCTTTGTAGTCAACACACGTATTTAGTTATTATAGTTAGGTAGCAAGAAATAATTTCGGGCACCGACCTGTCGAGCGGGCGCGCCAGCTCCAGCACGCCGGTCAGCTCGTGCAGCCGGAACAGCGCCAGGTCGCGGGGCGCGCGCGCCGCCTGCAGCCCGTACAGCAGCCGCGCGCCCGCGCCCGCCCGCGCGCGCACCGCCAGCAGCGCGTGCCCGGGGCGCGCCGCCTCCGACACCTCCGCCGCGTACTCGCTGCGGGAGAACGACACGCCGCCCTCGTTCGCGTCGTTGATCACCGTCACGTTCACCTGCAACGCACCGCCGCTCGTCACGCCCCGCTACTCCGCCCGCACACGCCCCCCGCGCCGCCCCGCGCCCCCACCGCACTCACCGCGCTGTACGCCGTGGTGACGCCGTCGGTGACGGACACGTTGAGCCGGTAGCTGGGCCGGCGCTCCCACAGCAGCCGCCGCGCCAGCACCAGGCTGCCGTCCTCGCGACCCACCACGAACTCTCGCTCGGGGTCGCCATCTGTCCGACACATATTTTCTTTATTTAAAGGACTGCCGACAGGTTTACATGCTTTACAAATATTTAAAAACACGAGACATTTAAATATTACCACCTGCCCACCTTAGTATTGAGAGAGCGTTGAAGTTGAATGTTTAAATGTCTCGGGTTTTTTCTAAAGAATTTGTACCAGGTGTAAACCGGTTGACAGTCCTTTAAATAAATAAATAATAAAAACAATATACAGATGTAGACTCAATTACAAGCAGACACCGCTAGCAATTATTGTGCTCTATTTAAGCCGGTGCCAGACATAGCTTCAAAGATTTGCACACTTTTTTGAAGACTTTGCTTGTGACTTTGAAAACACATTTGAACACATACTGACGCAAGCTGCCAGACATGCTTCTCAAACATTTATCTCCACAGTATACTGGTAGACAACAAATAAGATGAACGACGCAGCGTGCCTATAATTATTTTTTACATGTGCAACAAAATATATGGAAATTGTATCATGTTTTTTACAAATAAATATTTCTTATGTAATATATATTTGATTATTTCTATACATTTACTTTGCAAATGTATTTATTTCATATAAATAAATAAATAAATAAAATAAATAATAGTTGACATAACCGTTCCACTCAACAACGCTCGCGCATCTGGTCTATGCGCAAGTGTGGCAGGCTTCACAAACATTTGAACACATCCAACTTTGAACGCTTTGATGTGCGCTAAAAAACCGATACCGCATGGCAAAGTGCAAATCTTTGTTCAAACTTTGAACACATATTCAAAGTCCCGTGCCACACATAGCAATCAAACAAGTGTTCAAACAAGTGAAGCTATGTCTGGCGCCGGCTTTAGTATGTGACTAGCCCTATGGACTCCAACGCTGTCAGCGTTATACAGGTGGAACGAAGGCATCAATTCCAATCAAAACCAGTAAAAAGCGCAAGAATGACAACCGTTAACAAATAATTCCCGTTCCCAAACCTTTAAAGGGTGATGTGCTTTAAAATATTTTATAGTTCCACCAAGCAAAACCAACAAGTTTGAGAGATTTGGTCACAATAAGTACAGCGATGTGATCAATGAATGATAAATTTGTATCTGTGATTACTCCCAGATCTCGCACTCGAGTGACTTCTTCAAGCTTCATGTTGTTTAGATGAATGATGTGAAGAACCGATTGGTATGTGTTTTTAGAAAGTTTAATAAATTTGCATTTTTTAATGTTTAATGGTAATTTATTGTCTTCAGTCCAAAATAAGATACGATTGAGAGCCTGTTGAAGAAAATCTACATCTAATCGGTCGTTTATTGTTTTAAATTCATACCCATCAATCGTAACTTTTAGTATATAAATACGAAGAGACTCACCGACGATGTCGTAGTAGAGCGCGTCGCCGTCGGGGTCGGCGGCCTGCAGCAGCGCCAGCAGGAAGCCGGGCGCGTCCAGCTCGGCGGCGGCCAGCGCCCCGGGCGGCGCGCGCAGCCCCGGGCCCGCGCCGCCGCCCGCGCGCGCCGCCCCGCGCACGCGCACGCGCGCCACGCCGCAGCGCGCGGGCTGGCCCATGTCGCACGCGCGGACCTGCCACATTATATATTTTATTTTATTTTTAATTATAAACTCTATTATATATTTCGATCGCCGTAAATGGACTTTGAAGTTCACTCGGGAGAATTATTCCGTTACACGCGGCGCGATGGGACGACATCGACCGCTGGCTGAGAAAATGTTATCACGATAACAGTAGATGCTCGGGAAAAATGCTTGTGCAGAAACATCGATGTGAGCGAGTGGCCTTAAATTAATCAATAACAGACTTGAAGTTGAAAATTATTTATACAAAGCAAATAACTTATCATCTTCTGAACCTCAACATTACACAATATTTATGTGTTCAATGGATATATTCTTAAATCATCAGCGTACATTGTATACTTTCATTATAAAAATTACAGGCAAACTGAAAAATCTATGCTTAGCGTAGTTCGAACGGTCTACCGGTGTCGAGGCTTAGGCGACCTGCAACAGGTTTGAAATCATACCGAGCTTCCTAAATGTTATGGACGGGGACACTGGAGTGCAATTTCGAATCTAATATAAATCATTAGTATTATAATTACCTAAAAGCTTAACATTCTTAAAACATATTAACCCTTCCACATTTAATTTCAGGAAAGCTAACTTCACTGAAATTAATAAAAAACTTGCAGAAATACAATGGACTAAATTATGGGAAAATGATACTAGCGTTGATCAGATGGTACGAAAATTATACCTTACAGTTTTACCTTTGATAGAACAAAATACACCGCACTTTAAGCCAAAAAGTGAATCATACCCTATTTGGTTCAGTAGTGCATTAATAAAGTGCGCAAAAGAGAAACTTAAATATAATAGAAGATACAGATTATATAAAAATCCTCGTGATAAAGAAACAGTAGGTATTCTTAGGAACAGATATGACAGCATGGTACGAGAATGTTACAAAATATTTAAGGATAAAGCTGCTATAAGAATGAAAAATCATCCTAAATATATATGGACATATGTAAATAATTTAAAGCGCAACAATGGTACTATTCCAGATCAAATTTTCTTAAATGATGAAGTAGCAAACGGTGGACAGGAAATATGTGCACTATTTTCGGAATATTTCCAATCAGTGTATGAATTGCAACCTTCTTTATTAGCTTCCTGCTCCGAAAATAACTTTCAAGCAGTACCGACAAACTATTTAACCCCACTCAGCACTATTCGATTACATGAATCTGAAATAATGACCGCTCTAAAGAAACTAGATCCTGACAAAAGTGCTGGCTTAGACGGGATTCCCAATATCTTCCTTAGAAATTGCGCTGAAAATCTGTCTGCACCTCTATGTATCTTATACAACAAATCATTAAATGATGGGGTTTTCCCTACGCAATGGAAAACAGCACGCTTAACGCCGATTCACAAGGGAGGTGAGATAAACTTCGCATCAAATTACCGTCCCGTATCAATTCTGCCAGCAGCCGGCAAAGTTCTAGAAGCGTTAGTACAGCAAAATATCTACTGGCACGTTAAAGAAAAGATTCATCCAGATCAGCACGGCTTCTTACCCAAGAAATCAACTACCACCAATCTGGTTGGTTTTATTGAAGATGTTGCGGGAGAAATCGATAAAGGTCGAGAGGTACATGCTATATATACTGATTTTAGTAAAGCATTTGACTTGATTGATCATGATTTGCTTCTAAAAAAAACTCTCTGATATGGGTATCCATGGGTCATTATATCGGTGGTGCAAGTCATATCTAGAAAACCGAACCCAGCTTGTGAAAGTCCAGGGATACACGTCACGAGCTAAGCCCATTCCAACCGGGGTTCCTCAGGGTTCTCACCTAGGACCACTATTTTTCATTTTATTTGTAAATGATTTAGCTAATGGTTTAAAATGTAATTTTAAAATGTATGCAGATGATTTGAAGTTGTATATGACTGTTCAGTCTGATAATGATATGGAAGTCTTACAAAAAGAATTAGACAAGGTAAATGAATGGTGCTCCCAGAACAGAATGATTTTGAATAAAACTAAGTGTTATTGCATAAAATTTACAAAAAAGAAAAAGCCACTGAGCGTATCGTATTTTTTGAATGATAGCCAATTGAAGGAAGTGAATAGCATAAGAGACTTAGGAGTTGTGATGGATAGTTCCTTAAGCTTTAAAAACCACATGGATCAAATAATAAGTAAATCGTCAAAAGTTTCTGGCTTCATTTCCAGACAAATAAAATCTTTCAAAGATCCACACGTTTTAATACCTATTTATAATAGTATTGTCCGAAGTATATTAGAATACAATAGTTGCGTATGGTCTCCACGATACGCCGTACACTCGAGGAGGCTTGAACGAATTCAGAAACGCTTCGTATACCAGCTTTCATTTGTTAATAATAAATGCAAAAGTCTGAGATCGTATGAGCAAAGGTTAACATTCTATAAAATGACCTCTTTGAGTGTTCGCCGTAAGGCCGCCGATATTTTATACTTATATAAGATCATTCATGGTTTTGTGGATAGCCCAGAATTCTTATCACACGTCCAAATAGAAGTTCCACGATCAAGCAGCCGACTAATAAACAGAACATGTTTCCGTCTGCCACAATGCAGAACGAATGTCGGTCAAAACTCCCCACTTTATAGATTTTGTTCTCAATATAATAGTATTAGGTCGATGGTTGATATATTTTTTGGTTCTCTGACCTCAGTTAAAAAAAGTATTTTAAAAGAATTAATTAACACTGTAAGTAGTAGGTAAATTTTAGTATTTCTTTTTTTATTTTTATTTGTTTTTCTTAGTTCTTAATTTAATTATCATATTTTAGTTTCATTTGTTAAATTTTTAGTTAGTTATTGTTTTGGCCGATTAAGTATTCTGCCAAAAAGCTGGGTTTTGCCTTTTCTTTCCTGGATAGACTATAGGCCTCGTCCGAAACGTCACCGGTCAGTGCAGAATGCATTGCTCAGCGTCCCCGCTCACCCCGCGCAGGAGCAGGCAGTTAGTTGTCGCGTAGGCTCGTTAAGGAGCGGTCATCGAACCTA
The DNA here is from genome assembly GCA_905404175.1 of Anthocharis cardamines. Classification (NCBI taxonomy): domain Eukaryota; kingdom Metazoa; phylum Arthropoda; class Insecta; order Lepidoptera; family Pieridae; genus Anthocharis; species Anthocharis cardamines. Next base: position 13,360,127 of record FR989957.1, on the reverse strand, counting down.
TTTTTCTCTTCTGCGCGTGGATTCTGAAGCTGTGTGTTGGCTTTGGGTGGACTATTGTGATTACCGAGTGCTGGCTGTGCCCTTCGAGACCTCAGAAGACTGAGTAGGTGAGTGCCTTTTAGTTTTGTCTGGGTAGTGAATTGGTGAGCCTAGCGAGTGGCAGAATCATAGTCGACCTCAACCCCGGTTTCCTTTTGAATGTGCTAATATAGGTATCATTCTTAATTTGCATATTATATTTTTACAAAACATTTTGGTCCTTCGAGCCGGATTCTTCAACAGTGTTTTTAAATTACAGTCCATTATAATAAAGTTTAGTTTAATTTATATAGGCGTTTTTAATAGAAATTAATTTCTTTTTGTTCATAACAAAATATAACTTATTCAAGATTTAACATTCTTAATATTTACGTCTTATAATTAATTATATTGAGAATATGTGAATTTATTGAATGATTGGTTTCATTCATCGTAATAAATAAATATCATAGTTTATGTATTTAATATACATATGTCGTATAATTATACCATTATTTGTTTGAAATAACTTTAAACGTAAATATACATAAATAATACTTACGTTTTCGAATTGGTATAAGTATATCAATTAATTGTTAACGTTGGGGGTAGGCAGTCATAAACGTAATATACTGTATATTGCGTAATATTGCGCAACATTTTAGTGACTTCGTTTGATTTTACGCGTATGAAATTATAGAATTGCGTTTATAAGATAATTATTTGTCTTTTCTTTTAATTACGTAAAATATAAAATTAAATATGAGTAATAAATCAGATGTTCGTATTAAGATGTCAGAAGCAAAACTGCGGTCCTATTTCTCAACTATTCAAACTATTTATGATAGCTCCTTGACTTTAGATAATGAACAAAATGAGGAGCATTTTCTTATTTGTTCTAGTAATTTAGAGGTTTTACGCGAAGAGTTTATGAAGGAAGTAGAAGACTTAAATCTTCTTAAAATACAGAAAGACCCAGATTTTGAACCTACTTTTCAAAATTGGGAAGCATTTGAAACATTGTACACTAAGATACAAGGTAAAATTAAATTAATTAATGCCAAGAGTTCTGTTCAATCTGATCACCAATCATCAGAGAGGTTGCGGCTACCCAAAATAAAACTCCCACCAATAGAACTGCCTAAGTTCGGTGGCGATCAAAAGGCGTGGCCCTTATTCTTTGAATGTTATAATAATACGATACATTACAATATTCAATTATCAAATTATGAAAAGGTTTATTATTTGTGTGGTCAACTTACGGGAAAGGCGTTAGAATGCATCGCGGGTATAACACCAACGGGGGATAACTATGACTTAATTTATAATACGCTAATAGAAAAATACCAAGACGTTCGCTCCTTAGGTTCTGCATATTTAAATGAAATTTTTCAATTAAAAAAAATGCAATCACCATCAGCAGAGGGTTTGAATAAATTTATAGATAAATTCGGTGTTGCAGTTTCCGCTTTTCAAAGACTATCAATTGAAAATAAATTAGATTTTGTTTTTTTTTACATAGCTATAAACAAGCTTGACTATGAAACATCTCGCTTATTTGAGAATTCCGTAAGGGAAACACAAATACCTACATACGGTAGTTTATGTAAATTTGTCAAGGAACAAGCAAAAATTTTAGAACGCGCAGGTGATACTTTTACAAGCGTATCCAAGAACTCGCCGTTATTGGTTCCCAAACCTAGGTTTAGTTACGGAAAAAACACTAAATCCTTTGTAGCTTCTGCGGACAACTATCAATGTCCTTTATGTGGTATTGCAGGTCATAGCAATTATTCCAAATGCACGGAATTTTTGAAACTCCCTGCAAGAGATCGTTATAACCGAGTGAAAAGATTGAATGGGTGTGTACATTGTTTAAGTACATTTCATAAAACTAATGCGTGTAATATCAAGGCCAACTGTAATTCATGTCAATCCAAGACGCATCATACTTTGTTGCACTTTGGTGATAATCAGCCTAGTACATCCTTGCCTGTGTGCACTGATCGTTTTGAGGTAAGGGGTTCAGATGAGGATTGTTGTGCTAACTTTATCGAGGATAATGATACCCCACGTGACAAATCGGAGATGGGAGTTTCATTATGTTCCATGCAGAATCCGACGGCTAATTTTACGTCATATACGGTAATTTTATCTACTGCGAGAGTGCGTGTTGTAGATTCACAAGGCAAGTGCCATTTGGTCCGTTGTCTTATAGATAATGGATCACAAAACCATTTTATTACGGCTAATTGTTGTAATAGGCTAAAATTAATGCCTCGCAAGACCACATCAATAGCGGCCGTTCAAGGGTTTGGAGGTGGTTCCAACCCTGTCAAGGGAATTGTAGAAATAGAATTTTCGTCCCGTTTCAACAATCAATTGTCATATAAGATCTGCCCTTTGGTAGTGGATCATATAACTGATCAATTGCCCACTGCGAGCATAGACACTTCGCAAATGACGTACCTAGCAAGTGTCCCTCTTGCAGACGACACATTCAATACCCCGGGTGATATTGAGATGCTAATTGGTGCACAGTTATTTACAAAACTTCTCCTGCCTGGTCGTATACACGGTGTGTTGAATATGTCTCCTATAAATGGTCCTGATGCTGTACAAACAACCCTAGGGTTTATCATGATGGGAGAAGCACCAGTAACTCGAGAACAAAACATAAAAACCATTGCTTGTTGTGCTATTTCAGGGCATCGTATAGATGAAGTAGTCACTAAGTTCTGGGAGCTAGAAGAAGTTCCCACAAGTGAACAGAAGCGACTAAGTTCGGAGGAAGAAAAATGTGAATCATTTTTCAAATCAACTGTCACTCGAGATTCAACAGGACGATATACTGTTGAACTACCATTTAAAATGGATCCAAACGTTTTAGGAAGTTCCGAAGGCATTGCTGAGAAAAGGTTTTTTGCTTTAGAGCGTAAGTTTCAAGCGTCTCCACAACTACGCAATGCGTATGATAAAATTATAAAAGAATACTTAGAGAATGACTACTTAACTCCGATGGGGGAGTTTGAGTCTCAAGATAAGGGATACATTATACCTCACCATGGTGTTATAAGAAATGATAAAGTTACCACGAAGTTAAGACTGGTACTTGATGCAAGTGCAGCCACGGATACAGGCTTGTCCTTGAATCATGTTCTTCACGCAGGTCCTAATTTGCAAAATGATATTTTCCGGATCCTTCTAAATTTTCGACTGTTCTCTGTCGCCTTCTGCGCAGATGTTAAACAAATGTATTTACAAATATTGGTCAACAATAGATATCATAAATATCTGCGTATTCTGTATCGGTTTGATTTAAACGATAAATTACAATTGTTTGAATTTCAGCGCGTGTGTTTCGGTTTGTCAGTTAGTCCCTTTTTGGCGTTACGAACAATTCAACAGTTACTTAATGATGAAGGAAAAAATTTTCCTTTAGCAGCTGACGTGATTCAGCGCGATTTATATATGGATGACGTGGTTTCCAGTGAAAAATCTGTTACAACAGCATCTGATACAGCTCTGCAATTGATCGGAATGTTTAAAGCCGGGGGTTTTGATTTAGTTAAGTGGTCCAGTAACTCTTCAGATTTGCTTGCTTCTTTACCTGAATCTCATTTACATCCACATGCCGTTCAGTTTGATGATGAAGCGAGTCAAAAAATTCTCGGCGTAAAATGGATACCGAAAGACGATTGCTTGTGTTTTGAGATTTCTCCTTGTCAAAATAAATGCACTAAAAGAACCATATTGTCTACAGTTGCCAGACTATGGGATATTTTAGGTTTAGCAGCACCTGTAATTCTATATGCCAAGTTATTAATTAAGGATCTGTGGGAACTGAAATTGGACTGGGACGAGTGTCCTCCGCAAAATATCATTGATAAGTGGATATTATTCAAAACGGAATTGCCACTTTTAACAAACTTAAATATACCTAGGCACTTAGGCGTTCTCGATGGTTGTGAAACAACTTTGTTAGCATTCGCGGATGCAAGTGAGAAGGCGTACGGAGGGGTAATATACCTGCGAGTTCGAACATCGAATGAGGTAAAAATCAATATTATCTGTGCTAAGTCGCGAGTAGCACCAATCAAGTTCGTTTCATTAGCTCGTCTTGAGTTATGTGCAGCACTGTTGCTATCCAAACTGGTAAAGACCGTTCTTGATACATATAGTGCTCGATGTAATGTTGATCGAGTTCTAGCATTCTCAGATTCCACTGTTGCGTTACACTGGATACATTCAAGTTCGCATCGATGGAAGACTTTTGTAGCCAATCGAATCGCAAAAATACAGAAAAATCTGGATGCTGCTCATTTTTATCACATTATAGGAAAGGATAATCCTGCAGATTGCTTATCACGCGGACTTACTCCATCTCAACTAGTTAAACATCCTTTGTGGTTTAAAGGCCCACTCTGGGTGTCAAAAGATATTGCACAGTGGCCGATTCAGCCATTCAAACCATGCGATACTTCCGATATCCCTGAAGCTAAGGTTATTTCTTTGCCTTCAGTAGAAATTCAAAGCCACTAATATATACACTAGCACAGAAAATTTCGCAGTGGCCGAAATTACTTCGAATAGTGACATATATTTTACGGTTTGCTAAAAAATTAAAAACACGTGGTATTCCAACAGGTAAAGATCTAGACGAAGCTGAACTAGCGATTATTCGATCATTACAGTCAGTACATTTTGCTGACATAATTGAGAATATTATGTCGAGTAAGATACCTCGCTTCTCAATCCAAAAATTAAGACCGATATTGATAGACGGCATTCTCCGCGTAGGTGGTAGACTAGAAAGGGCAAATTTATCTTTTGATCATAAACATCCGATTTTATTACCTAAAAAGGACCACATAGTAGACATGATCGTAGATAATATGCATCGCGTGAATTGTCACACAGGGCCAAGTCTGCTGCTTTCTCTAACAAGGCAGCGTTACTGGATCCTATCTGGTCGAAATATTGTTCGATCGCGTGTTCACGCTTGCAACTTTTGTTTTCGGACACGCCCTAAAATTTGTTCTCCGCCGATCATGGCTGATCTTCCAAAATGTAGATTGCAAATATCCAAACCATTTGCTCATACGGGCTTGGATTATTGTGGTCCACTTAATATAACTCTAACACGTAAACGAGGTGTAAGAAGCCAGAAGGCTTATATTTGTGTTTTTATTTGTTTATCCACTAGAGCAGTGCATGTTGAAGTTGCATCGGATTTGAGCACAGACTCTTTCCTTAACGCCTTGAAACGTTTTTTATCTCGTAGAGGAAGTATTGAGAAATTATATTCCGATCACGGCACAAACTTTATAGGCGCTCGTGCTTATCTGGACGAGTTATACGCATTCCTTCTTTCTGATAGTCATTCTGAGAAATGGAATCACGAGCTAGCAAATCAACGAATTGCGTGGGAAATGATACCTCCTAACGCACCACACTTTGGTGGAAGCTGGGAGGCCGCCGTAAAATCCTTTAAAACTCATCTCTTGCGAGTCATAGGTGCACAGATATTAACGTATGAAGAATTGTTAACGGTTTTGTGTCAGATAGAAGCCGTCCTTAACTCACGTCCTCTGGTGCAAGGTCTTAGCCCTGATCCGTCGGAGCCAATGGCATTAACACCGGCTCATTTCCTACATAAAGTACCTTTGCAATCATTACCTTCAGCTATAATACCGGAAGAACACGGGCAACTTCTATCGAGATACTTACTGCTTGATAAATTAGTGCAATCTTACTGGCGTCGTTGGAGCACCGAATACTTGCACTCGTTGCAAGAACGACAAAAGTGGACATCCGATGCGATTGATGTAAAAGAGGGCACCGTAGTGCTCATTATGCAAAATAATACTCCGCCTTTACGCTGGCCTATAGGTATTATTACTCAAACGTTTCCGGGACCCGATAGAAAAACGCGAGTAGTTCAGGTGAAAACAATTAATGGTATACTAACGCGACCTATAGTAAAACTTTGTCCGTTACCAACTCAATGAATTCACATAAATTTCTCTATTCTTTTACTATTTTTTTTTTTTTTTATATGTAGATTTAAGTTTTGTTTCCTTTTTATTGTATTTTAAGAATAGTTTATATTTGTTTTGTTTTTCTTATTGATTTTTTTTTTATATCACAGAACTCATGAGTATAGGTTCTATCCATGTTTTCTTGTTATTAACTGTTCTTTACTTTATATCTTCTTTATAGGTTTTTTGTAGATTATTAGTGATTGTAATTTGAAAGAGATCCTTTCAAGCCGGGGCAGGTGTTTTGGCCGATTAAGTATTCTGCCAAAAAGCTGGGTTTTGCCTTTTCTTTCCTGGATAGACTATAGGCCTCGTCCGAAACGTCACCGGTCAGTGCAGAATGCATTGCTCAGCGTCCCCGCTCACCCCGCGCAGGAGCAGGCAGTTAGTTGTCGCGTAGGCTCGTTAAGGAGCGGTCATCGAACCTATTTTTCTCTTCTGCGCGTGGATTCTGAAGCTGTGTGTTGGCTTTGGGTGGACTATTGTGATTACCGAGTGCTGGCTGTGCCCTTCGAGACCTCAGAAGACTGAGTAGGTGAGTGCCTTTTAGTTTTGTCTGGGTAGTGAATTGGTGAGCCTAGCGAGTGGCAGAATCATAGTCGACCTCAACCCCGGTTTCCTTTTGAATGTGCTAATATAGGTATCATTCTTAATTTGCATATTATATTTTTACAAAACAGTTATGTTAAATGTTATACTTAATATATAGAATGCAGTGCTCACTAATATTAGGAATTACACCGAGCATGGTAGTTTTTAAGTTAGACCTAAGTTTAGTAATTAAAAGTAGTGTATATTCCGAGGAGTGAACCAAATAAACAAAAAAAAAAAAAAAAAAAAAAAAATAATTATGTTAAAAATCCTGTAATCGGCATTGTCCATTACCGAATGAATGTGAACTCACGGTGAGGTCGTAGGCGAGGTGCGGCGCGAGCGGCAGGCCCGGGGCGCGGTACACGCGGCCGGAGCGCGCGTGCACCCGCAGCGCGCCCCGGGCGGCGCCGCGCGCGCGCCAGCTGTACCGCACCGTGCCGTTGTCGCCCGCGTCGCTGTCCAGCGCCGTCACCTGGGGGACGGGAGACACCGATGAACAGAAATAATTCCCGTGTCCCCTAGTGGGGCATGGGGCAGACCCGTTTCTGTGTCTGTTTCACTGATCACTTTTCTTTACAGACGAGCTACGAGACAGAAGTAGGTGATCAGCCTTCGATTTTCCCCAGGTTCGAACCAGGGGCCTCCGGTGCAAAACGCATCGCGCTTACGACTGAGCCACGGAGGCGGTCACATTAACAATAACCATGTAATAATTACAGTAGCGACGTAGACGTCGTCGCCGTCGGCCGCGTCCCCGTCCCACTGCTGCCAGGCCAGGCGCGCGCCGGAGCCCTCCTCGTCCTCGTCCCCCTCCCCGTCGCTGTCGCCCTCCGCGCTGCTCTCGGCGGCGGCGGCGGGGGCGGGGCGCGCGGCGCTCGGCGGCGGCGGCGGCGCGCGCACGTCGTAGAAGCGCTGCGTGAAGGCGGGCGCGTGGTCGTTGAGGTCGGTGATGGCGATGCGCACGCGCGCCGAGCCGGAGAGCTCGCCGTCCGACACGGCCACCTCCAGCGCGTGCGTGGCGGCCGCCTCGCGGTCCAGCGTGCGGCCCGTCGTCACTATCAGACCTGAGATACGCAGTTACACAGTTCGATACTATAAATGTGGAGTGATCGTGGCTTGTGTAACTAGGTCATACACTAGGACTAGAATTAAACAATATTGACGGCGGTATCGATGGATATCGTCAAATCGTGGACATATTAATATTTCGACTAACGAACTGTTAGCTTATAGTGATCGTTTTCAAAATCAATGTACGGAGCATGTTGGAGACCGGAGCCCGCACCTGAGCGCTCGTCGATGGAGAACAGGCCGTCGGGGTTGCCGGCCGCGATGGAGTAGCGCAGCGCGGCGGGGCGCGGCGCCGCGTCGCCGTCCCGCGCCGCCACGCGCGCCACGCTGGTGCCGGCGGCGCAGTGCTCGGGCACGGCGGCGGCGTACTCGGCGCGCGAGGGCCACGGCGCCATGTCGTTCACGTCCTCCACCTCGATGTACACCTGGCGCGCACACACACACACACCACAATATTATCTCTCATCTCGATACATATTTTTTATATTTACAATAATTTAACTAAGCTCAATCTTTAGAAGTTCAAAGCTGTTTAAAAAAACTTTTACCGAAATCAAACTTTCTTCGCAGCTACAAAGCATAATATATCTCCTTGCTCAACAAAAATCCCCACAAATCTAAGTAGGTATTTAAATTCGCCAAGGATATTATTAATCAAATAAGTAATTAATTATTATTATTTATTATTGCATAAATAAATTTTAGTTATGTTAATAATCGAGTGTTTTTGGGTGTATTATCGTGTATCTTTTGTTTTTGGGGGTATATGCGTTGTCTGACTTTACAGCGCAGCAAAGTGTGAGTGAACGCCACACAGCTCGCATGTCCCCTCTGACCCTACCGTCAGCTACAGGACGCGGCACCCACCTGGATGCAGGCGTGCCGCGGGGCCAGGCCGTGGTCCTGCGCGCACACCGTGAGCCAGTAGTGCGGGACGGCCTCGCGGTCCAGCGGGCTCTGGGTCCGTATGGCACCTGAAGTGTGGGGAAGTCACGCAATACGTTCGTTAGTGTCCTCTAGGTATAAGGTAAATTAAGTGTTCGTTCGAACGTTAGTGTTACGGTCGAACCCCATTCGTTAGAGCCGTCTACAATACTGTACAATATTACACAGCAAACAGCTTCAAATAGTCCGGTTTCTCTCGAAGCCGTGTTACTTTTAAGTTCGTTTACTATAAATTATGTTTGTGTATTTTGACAATAAAACATTTATTTATTTATTGTAAATATTTAACCTACTTATTTCTCATACGAATTGCAAAATTCGAATGGTTTTAAAAACCTATATGAAATTTGATTCTTCCAGACGCTAGGATGCCTCATGCTCGTCTGTCGATATCTTTATGTTAGATATCGAATAGAAGCAAAGAGGAAGCGAGAACTGACCGGTGTCGTCGATAGAGAAGTGCGCCATTCCGGAGCCGGCGACGATGAAGTAGGCGAGGCGCGAGTCGCGGCCGGGCGGGTCGGCGTCGCGCGCGGCGGCGCTGACCACGAGCGTGCCCACGACCGCGTCCTCGCGCACGCCGGCCGCCAGCGCGAGCCGCGCGCCGAACGCGGGCGCGTGCGCGTTCTCGTCCACGTCGGCCACCTCCACCACCAGCGTGGCCTCCGCCCACAGCGCCGGCCGCCCGCCGTCCGTCGCGCGCACCGTCACGCCGTACACCTTGATTCAAAACGATCACTTTATTTAATTACTCAGTCAAAAGTCAGTCACGTTTCGCTAAGTGACGGTGCTCTAAGTTTTATTTTTATTCTCTCTAAATCCTATGAAAATAATAATGGCGGTGGTGATTACTTACCATCAGGTAACCCACCTGCTCGATTGTATGCTCTGAAATAAAAAAAATAATAATAAGAACTAAGACTTATGGGCCTCGTTCACCTGTCTCTCTTCATAGTCGAGTCGCTTCGCAGTGCGCAGAGTCCCCGAGGTGGAGTCTACGGTGAAGACTACGTCGTCCTGCTGCTGGTCGGGCAGCGTGTACGTGACGAGCCCTCCGGCGCCCGAGTCGGGGTCGAACGCCTCGAGCACGGCCACCACGGCGCCCGCGGGCACGTCCTCCCGCACGCGCGCGCTGTACGCGGCCAGCGCGAACCGCGGCGCGTTGTCGTTGACGTCGTCCACGGCGACGCGCACGACGGCCTCCGCGCTGAGCCCGCCGCCGTCGGTGGCGCGGATCGTCAGCTCGTACAGCGCGTGCCGCTCGCGATCCAGAGTCGAACACACCATGACGACCCCCGACTGTCTGTCGACACAGAACTCTCCGTCACAGCCGCCGCTGATAGTGTACGTCACGCGGCCGAAGTTCCCGCTGTCGCGATCGGTAGCATTCGCTTTAAATATTGCTGTCCCGTTTATGGCATTTTCTGTTACTCTAAAACTTGCCAGGGTCTTTTCAAAACGTGGGGCATTGTCATTAACATCTAAAACCGTTACCGGTAACAATCGGGACGATGAGCGTTGCGGTTTACCCAAATCGTATACAGTAACGTTCAAGTAGTATTCCCCCTCGCGTTCCCTATCTAAATATCCGATCACTTTTAATTCACCTGTCTCTGGATCGATACGAAATGCAGAATCAGCGTCACCCCCGGATATCGCATACACGAGCAGACCGTTATAACCGAGATCACGATCTCGGGCATGCAAGCGCACGAGGGAAGTGCCGAGCGCAACAGATTCGTTAACTTTAATTTCGACGGGGAAGTCGATAAATTCTGGAAAGTGCAAATTTTCACCATAACGCGACGATGCTAAGAAATAGTCTTCGGTGAAGTCGAGTGGGGCGTTGCTGCGCTCTGCCGCGGCAAGCAATTCAGTGAGCCTTCGGGCTATACCAGTGTCGCGACACTCGAGGCTATTGCTATCCACGCCACTACCGCTGCCGCTACCGACTGTATTTCCCGCGACAAGATGTAATGTAAGCGTAGCTGCATCAGCAAAATGAGTTCCATCTGTGGCAGTAACATTAAGGACACGCGTCTCACTCCGAATGTCACTGAGGTCACAAGACAGGCTTAGTATACCCGTAGTCGAATCGAGGGAGAAGCAATTGTCTTCATTGCCACCAATGACACGGTACGAAACAGCATCTCCGGAATCAAAATCAATTGCTGATAATGTGACTATCTCGTGGCCAATGGCGAGTCGACGTGGCAAATATCCGACACAGTCGACGCGTTCGAATTGTGGTCTGTTATCATTGACATCTTTTAAGCGAATAGTGAGACGCATTTCAGCTTGTCTACGGTATGGTAATCCCCAATCACTGGCACGGATCTGTAAAGTATATTCTCGTCGCATACTTTCATAGTCTAATAATCTCGTTGTCCTCACCGCACCAGAAAAGTGATCTACATCGAAAGGAACCGGTTGTAAATTAGCTATACTATACGATATGTAAGCATTTTCCCCAGAATCGGCATCACGTGCGACGACTCTAGCAACAATAGCCCCACTAACTCCATTTTCTGCAACAGTCACCTCCATTTCTTCTTTTTCAAAAATAGGGTCATTGTCATTGGCGTCTAATATTGAAATTTTTACTTTTGCTGAAGACTGTTTACGAGTTCCAGCATTGCCATGGTCAATAGCGGAAACTGTAAGGGTGTATAGAAACTTTTGTTCAGCATCCAAGGGCACGACCGTATAAAGAACACCGGTATCCGGGTTGACAATAAATTCACCACCTTCATTACCACCGACGATTTCAATATATACCTGTGCATTTCGTCCTTCATCTCGATCAGTGACTTTTAGTCTAATAACTGGTGTGTTAGGCGGAGCCGTTTCTAGTATGCTCGCTTCATAGACTTCTCTACTGAATACTGGTGCGTTATCGTTAACATCAGTGAGAGTAATCGGTAATGTTAAATAAGACGAGCGAGGTGGTTGACCGGCATCCGTCGCTCGGAGTGTTAAGTTGTATCCTTGCGGCGCGCTCTCACGATCCAAGAGCGCGTGGACTATTAAATCGTATTCACCTGACTGAAGCGAAGGTCGTATTCTGAAGTTACCGTCCGGATCACCGTCAACTATGTCAAGAGCTGCAATTCGGCCATGCTCGCCGATGTCACGGTCCGTTACTTCTATAATTGCGTATATCTCTGCTGTGGCGTTTTCTATAAGTTCTGGTAGTTTACGTACGCTTAATTCTGGAGCAAATAAATTTGCCTGTTTTACACGAACGACTACAGATGCTTTTGCAGCTGGCGCATCGTTTCCCAGACACAGTAAAGACGCTCGATCATGCGCTAAAATAGTTATATTATGACGTTTACTGTTTGCAAAAGATAAAGTTCGCGTCACAGACACCACACCGCTCGTAGGATGGACTGAAAAAAGTTCCGTACTGTCAGACAGACTATAATAAATTTCTCCATTCATGCCAAGATCGGCATCCTCGGCTGAGACGCGAATTATGCTCGAATGTAAAGGAGTGTCTTCGGGCACTTGTACTTCATATTCCGTCGGATAAAAGAGTGGACTTAGGTCGTTTTCATCAGTCACTTCGACGGCCACAACAGTGTCCGCTTCGAGCTGTCGGCCGTCCGGAAGGTGAGCGGTCGCGCGGATCTCCAGACTATATGAGTCCCGTCGCTCCCTGTTGAGGACGTCCGCGTGTCCTGCGCGTGTTCGTATCGAAAAGAAACAGAAATCACCGACAACTCGCTCCTCAACTTTAAAAAATTTTTCACGGTCACCGTGTCGGATGCGACATCGTATCTGAGCGTCGGGTCCGGGCAGTCGCAGACCGAACGGTTCAGCTCCGGGCGGTTGCTCTGCGTAGCTCCGCGGCGGACTGTTCTCGGGGATGCTCACGTTGTAGAGCGCGTACTGGAAGCGCATGTCCGGCGCGGGGTGCGCGGGGGGACCGGGCCCGGCGCCGCGCGCGCCGCACAGGGCCGCCAGCACCAGCAGCGCGCGCGCACTCGCCATGACTCATTCGGGTGTCTAAAATCAAAAACAAAATAAAAAAGATTAATAATCTCACAAACTTTATCACTACATCACTACATAGTAATAAAACAAAGTCGCTTTCTCTGTCCCTTTGTTTGCTTAAATCTTTGAAACTACGCAACGGATTTTGATGCGGTTTTTTTTAATAGATAGAGTGATTCAAGAGGAAGGTTTATATGTATAATAATAACAGTTTTTCTGTAGTGTATTTAGTATCAGCATTGCACCGGTGCGAAGCCGGGGCGGGTCGCTAGTATTATATAAAACAAAGTCCTCCGCCGCGTCTGTCTGTCTGTTCGCGATAAAGTCAAAAACTACTGAACGGATTTTATGGGGGTTTCACGAATAGATAGAATGATTCATGATGAAGGTTTAGGTATATAATTTGTCAAGGTTTTGTGTAAATTGGTTGAAATATAACGACAATTGTTGGAAGTGTCGGAAAAAGTCGAGCCGCCTGGGAGCTTTCATCGAAAACTTTGCCTAATCTAAGTTGCTTTGAGATAAAAAATGTATATAATATAAGTGTGACTGCACTGACTAAGGAATCCTTTAGGAGACTGGGCTTTGTCCTTCGCAATGCCCGGGACTTTAAAAGTGGTCACGTGATCAGAACCATTTATAATGCTCTAGTTCGCAGCAAGTTGGAGACAAGTTCTTGTGTGTGGAGCCCACACGAAGATAAGTATGCATTAATGCTCGAAAAGATCCAGAAGGCTTTTCTACGCTTCTTGTATAAGCATCAATGCGGTTACTATCCCCGTGTGTATCCCACCAAATTTCTCTTAAGCCATCTTGGTTCTAACTCTTTGGAAACACGTAGAGCATATCATCAGATGGCATACGCCTTTAAAATATTGCATAGCAAAATAGACGCTCAGGAACTGAGGGTGAACTCTGTCGACTATTTGTTCCCGACAATTATTGCCGCGGTCGTCGGCACAAACTGTTGGCTGTACAGTGTACCAGCGGCGCGCACCACGGCTCGAGCCCTCTCTCCTATTCCGCGAATGCTGACCGCTCTCATATCAATGCTCTCCTGGACGCTTATCCAGAATGCGATATGCTTGTGGATGGATGCCCGGCAATTATGTCAAAATGTCTGAAGCTTTGTGAATGTGGTGTATGAATGTATGAATGTGAGTTATTTTAGTCTTATTATTTTGCAATCTTGTCGTATTACAATTTATATTTATTACTTATATTATTTGATTGTATATGTTTTATTATTGTGATTATTATTATTATTATTGTACTAGCTTCTGCCCGCGACTTCGTCTGCATAGAATTAGTACTACGGGTAGTTTATTTATTATCCGAGCAATTTTTTTATCAATCTCCTTACTATTTTAATATTCTGATCGCGGCTATATAATATATCATTTACATATTAATACATATACGTAAAGTAAATATATTAATAGATTTGGTTGGACTTCCCTGCGAACTTTCATCCCCTATTTCATCCCTACATAGGTCGAAATTTCAAAAACGCAAGAACAAATATTTATTTATATCTTATCAAGTGCCTAAATACTACGTTTCATGGTATCATCTTCGATATCTAACGAACTTCCATACAATTTTTCATCCCCTATTTCAACCCCTCCAAGCCTATATTTCGCGATAAAAAGCCTATGTCCTTTCCCAAGGTCTACTCTACTTCTGTATCAAATCGGTTCAGTGGTTTAGGCGTGAAAGCGTAACAGACAGACAGACAGACAGATAGACAGACAGAGTTACTTTCGCATTTATAATATTAATTTGTAGGGAAGTAGGGATTATTTGTAATTAATAATTAATGTAATTGTTATTATGTCCGTTTTAATTAAATAAATAAATAAATGAAAAAGCAAATAAAAAAAAAATTATGGTGGGAGGCGCGGTTCCCTTTTATAGATCTACAAAAATGTCCGCGATGGCATATACTTATCTTTTAAGGATAGATAACTATATCCCATTATATCTTCTAAAAAAATGGTCACGTACAATGCGGTATTTGGAAATCTATTTAGACGGATACAGTATTAATCTTTATCAACTTAAATACTTCAGTTACCTTAAGCGTTTCATCTATATCTATACATATAATAAAAGAGTAGGATCGAAATTACGCTTCACTAAATATTTTTTACAAGAAATTAAGAAGGGTGATAAAAGAAGGGTAGCAGAATGCATAAATGCAATTTTTAAGATTCTTGTCTGTCTGTCTGTCTGTCCGTCTGTCTGTCTGTCTGTCTGTTTGTTCACGCTAATCTCCGAAGATACTGAACCGATTATCATGCAATTTACACAAATATATTAAGGAAAGCCCGGGGCAACATATAGGCTTTGTTTTATCGAAATCGGTTATCGGAAAGAAAAGTTATCATCATTTAAATATTATTTTAAAGGCACCATATCACCAAATTTCAATACAAACTGACTCGCGTTGAACTTTTTCGAATTGTCAGATGTCAATCATAGTCTGATATGTAAATGAAATAGTTTGATTATTTCGCCATTTCCAATATGTATTCGTAGAATAGTGGATATGCAGTCCCATAGCGTAACTTCTGATGCGAGTTCGAATCTGAAGTTGAAATGAAAGTAATATTTTTTTGTATTTATTTAATTATTTTTTGAAAGAACTATATTATAACAAAAATAGAAAATGTATTATTGAAATATTATATGAAAAAGTATTTCTTATGAGATCATTTATTTCACCTTTTCATCAAACCTTTCTCTTAAACAGAATTACGATTATTTGACATTGCTTTTTTGCTTCCGTATCTTAGAGGTTTCCGCATTTAGCACCGGAAACCCGGGCAGGAATCCCGGGAATTTAAAAAAAATGTCCGAAAATGAAAATGACCAATTAAATGAACGCACGCATCTATTAAGACAGAAAATGCATTGAATCCAATCTTCGATTGAACTCTGATTAGTAGAAAAAGACACATAATATCTGGATTTTGGTCACGTAAAATTTAATTAATATGAGTTTCTTTTAAGTCAGGTTAATTATTTCAAATCATCCTTCGAACCTCAATCTCAACCACCATTAAACATGTCCATAATATGATGCTATAGCAACCGTCAATGACTAATTTGATAGCTCTTTCCTAAAAGAAATCACCAAGTACAGAGGATGGAGGAGGATATGTCATTTGAAGAAAGCTTGCTCAAAAGCTCAGCTTTAGGTGAACCCCACGCGAACGAAGTCGCGGGCATCAGCTAGTATACAATATTATAATCTTTTACACTATATAATTTAAATGAACATCTTAGACGTTATAAAACGAACAAAAATTAACGCGGGTGAAAATAACTTGAAGCGCGTTTCTCGCACGCGAGACTCGCTTGGTCCACGGTCGACGCGACGCATCGTGCTGATGAGACCCTGCGACAGACAAAACATGTAGACATAATAGGCTCGTTGGCGCGTTCACTGGAACATCTGCCGTGCGAAGCGATGGGTCGCGGGTTCGAATCCCACCGGGACCATATGTCTATAAGTATGTTTTCCCCACGTCTAGTAACTTCGGGCATTGATCGGATGGGAGGAATATCGAAATTGCGACCGGGTAACGAAGACCGTTCAGATGGAAAAACCGTAAAGTGCACATTGTGCGTTTCGGTTTCAGTCTATGGATTTCCGAATGCTCGAAGTATAAACTAGGTCGACAGCGCACTGATGTTCTGTGGCTGAGGTATCACCTACCATCAAGTGAACCTCATGCTCGTCTGTCGATATAAAAAATAAAAAAATATAGTATCCGTGCGAAGCCGGGGCGGGTCGCTAGTAGGAAATAAAGTAGGAAGTATTTGAGTTGTTGGTAAGTGAATATTCGTAGATATCAGTAGGTCGGTGTCAGAGATAAGGAGGTGCTTATCAGTCACTCCTCTCACCCCAATCTGCTGCACAATGTCATAAACGCTATTCACATAGTACGAGCTAGAAGTAACCTAGGCAATGTTGTTAGTCAATTATATTTTGTATCTATAATTCTATACATACATATAATAAAACTGTAGAGGTCAAATGTATGTACCTACATAGAAAAACCGAGTCAGGGGGATGTAAGAAGAGAAATGGAACAAACCCAGATTATTTTTAAATTTTTGAAGTTATACTTCTTTAGGCGCGTTATGAAAAAATGATGAGAGTGAGATTTTAAGATGCGCGCGCATCTGTGACACAAAATTAACAGTATGAAGTTGTCTGCTTAACCGCTCATTAAGTCTTTATACCTACTTCTTTTGGCGCGTTTGGATGAGAGTGAATTGATGACCTGCGCGCGCACGATGTGAAGTTGGCTACAGAATAGAATTTGATTGATTTTAACATTTTTCTTCGATATTTACTGCAGTTTTGTTTTTAAAAAATTTTTTTCAGACGCCAAAGAAGTATAACTTCTAACGCGTGTACATAAGTACACACATACCTTTTTTGTTTCTCTGTCTGTTTGTACGGGCTAATCTCCGAAGATAATACGATTTCCATGCAATTTACACAAATATATTAAGCAAAGCCCGGGGCAACATATAGGCTTTGTTTCATTGAAATCGGTTGTCGGAAAGAAAAGTTATCATCATTTAAAGATTATTTTAAAGGCACCATATCAACAAATTGCAATGCAAACTGACTCGCGTTGAACTTTTTCGAATAATGTTTGATTATTTCGCCACTTTCAATATGTCGCTCATTGAATATAAAACTGCCACAAGTCAAACTACACTTTTTTACAAAAGGGCTTATGTTTACGTTTTTTGTTCTTTCATAAGCTCTTCTGTAAAAAAGTGTAGTTTGACTTGTGGCAGTTTTGTATTCAATGAGCGATGTATTCGTGGAATAGTGGATATGATTATATCATAATATGAAGAAACCTTGCTCAGAAGCTCAGCTTAAGATGAAGCCCACGCGAACGAAGTCGCTGTCACAGCGACAGTTACGGACCGCAGCGGCCGCGGCGGACTTATTGTAGATTGTCGACGTTCTTGTTTACTTTAACCATAGAAGATGTAACGTAATATATTTACCTCATGTAGTAGAGAGAAGGGAAGGACACGCTCGAGTCTCCATAAACTGAAATAGATAAAAACATTATGTAGAATCCATTGCAATTACAATAGTATACACTAGACAGTATTGCAATAATCAGTATCAGTATTCAATCCAAGCTATTCGTTCACTCTTGATGCTGTTTTCTATCTAGAGATAAGGTTTAAATGTGTTTAACATTAATTTAAAAATTAGCAGAAAATGACAGCCTCGTTGAGGACATGACTCGATAAACCATAAGAGTTACATTACAGGTAGTACAACATAGGACTCAGAGGGATCTACATAGAAGTGTCACGATATCCATTATCCACGGACAGCCCGCGTCACATATTGTGTAGTTTCCACTCGGAAGGTAGGGAAGTCGGTCAGGGAAGTGGTTTCATATCAACGGAAGTTCAGATGTCATCGACAATCAGAAGATGCAAAGAGTAGCCGAGTGGATTCGGTCACATTGTCGTAAAACAATCGCCGGAAATCACTACGCGCCCTGAATATTAGTCTATTCTAATAAATTACACTTTTGCTTTCTTTCCATATGGCATTCATTTTACAATAATTTTTATATATATTCATTTTAATAAATTCTGAAAAAATTATTTTGGATTTAGCTCGTAGATTTTTACTTTAACTAATCCGGCACTTCAATAGACCGACACGTAAAATAATCTAGCATCCTCCGCCCGCGTCTTCCCCACATAAGCTGCACAAAATAGATCTCTCTCGATCTATTTTTCTACTATGCACTTGTGAGATATGTTATAAAAAAACGTGTAGAATATGAACACAAATACGTTGTATTCTCTTGATGAATGCTTTATTTTATTTATTATGATTTTTCTATACAATCCAGTAATCCGAACATTCCAATAATCTGGCACCTCTGGTTTTTAATAGTGCCGGATTAGTTAGAGTCTACTGTATACATATGTATTACTATTTAATTTTATTTATAATATACAATATTATTTATACCCTTAAAGTTCTTTCGGGATAAATTATAATAAAATGAGACAGTAATAACGACATTCTTAAATCAACTGCCTCTCCATCGATCGACACAAACTTAATGGTAAATGTGGAATATACTGAGGGGTGAGCACGAACAACTATTGAAAAAGTATTCGTATCGTCGAACTGTCATTTGTATGAAATTTCAAATTATTTCTCATACAACTGATAGTTAGACGATACGAATACTTTGTCGATAGTTGTTCGTGCTAGGCCCTCTGAACGTTTGACGCGTTGGAGAACTGTTAGAAACACAAACCCATCAAATAATACAAATTATTTTCGTAACAATAATGAGTAACTTTAAGCATAACATTATTATTTAACTAAAAACAAAAAATCTATCGGAGACGATCAACGTATCGTGGCAGCCGCTACTCAGTGTCGTCCGGCGACTGCAGGGTACGGCGAGCGTGCTGCGGGACAGCGAGTGGAGTGTCAATGTAATGCTGTGAGCTGTGGCCTGTGAGCACACGCACGGAGGCACGTCGAGTGACGGGGACAGTTACACTGCCGCCACGCGACATTACTCTGCTCAGCCGGCCTAGCATAACTTTTAAAATTCTGTCGAGCCGTTTCTTGTGATTTATCGATTATTATTATCTCCTTAGTCTTCCAGGACACTTAAAACATGACTTCTGCCGGCCTAGCATGACAACCGCGGCAAAATTTTGTCGACCGTTTTCTCGTGTTTTAATCGATTATCTCTTTATTTCTTCCGGGTCTAACATGACAATTACACTTAAAACTCAACTTTTAATATCAAACATAGATATATTTGTCGATCGAGGTATCTATTCTAACAAAATTGTCGATGTGGAGATAAAATATATCGAGATATCTTACATCTTAGTTTGTCTTCTCTCGTCCGCGACATATCTCGTGGCGGTCATGCTAGGCCGGCAGATGTCAAAAGTAGAGATATAGTTTGCCGATCGATATATCTCGTCTATCACAGTTGTCGATGTCGAGATATATTGGGATATCATATATCTTAGTTTATTTTCACTCGTCCGCGAGATACCTTCACCTATCGCCTTCACTACGTCACTCACTATAGGGCAGCTGATGAAAAAAAGCAAAAACATTGTAATTGTAAACAGTTGTTTTTTTACTTTATCGCGACTGTCCGGCATATCGTTCGCTCGCCAGTCGGCGCCCGGCGCATGACACGGCCAGTGACGTCACGTCCCTACACGGAGCGGCCTTGTTAACTTGCACTAGATTACAGAGAGCCTGGTTACGGGAAAATAAGCAACAATATCGAGAATCGATGATAAAAGTGAATAACATTTTCAAAATAACTAACACGAGAAAGTCTCATCTGTAAATATAGTTTAAACTACGATGTACTAGTAATATAAGAAATTGTGATTTTGTCTTGTCTGTAACTCTTAATGCTCAATGGAGCCGGGAGCGGCACACGACGGCACATCGCCCTCAACGATACACGGAGGTAGAGCTCTGGTCTCGAGGAGGGCTCCTTCCTAGGTCAGCTTCTTTGGAACCGTATCAACATTAGCGACACGAATCGTCGATAGATAATATAATCGCTAACGGTATAAACTATAGCACCCTTTGACGTGACAAAGCCGTTGGCATCGTTTCTTCCCAACGTGATAAGGATGTGTCGTAAGATGTCAACAATCTCTCACTGCGAGCGCAACCTCATTCCGTGCAGTGTTCCAATGTTCGGTGAAACTAGTTCGTTTGTTTATCGAGATGAATTTATCGGGTTACGCGTAATCACGTCTTATTTCAACGATCGCGCACTTCCTTAAATTAAAATATGCGTTGGTAAGTACATACTTGTAGTTGTGATTGAATAATATATTATGAACTACATAATATTATATCCAAACCCCCCTCGACAACTCCAATCTTGCGGGTAGAATTTATTTAAATATTTTTAAGCGGGGGGGTAGACCTGCCTGACTTGCCTCTAAAATATAATTTTGACTAACATAACATCTTTTAAATAAAATACTGTATACCGGATTAAAACGCGATTTATTATTTATATTGTTTAAATTATTTATCCCGACGTTTCGGATGCTTTTCAGCAACCGTGGTCGCGGGTCTCCTACGGTATAAATAATAAATCGCGTTTTAATCCGGTATACAGTATTTTATTTAAATGTGTGATACTCGCATGTTAATAAAAGACAATATTAACATAACATCTTTTTAAAATATGAATATTATATGCCAACTCTGTCTATACCTAGTTCTGTTGGCAATAAAATAATAGCACTTTATTACCTGTATCGTTAAATGTATTTTGACTTTTGTAAAACTTTGTTTATTTTGATATATCTAATAACGATAAAAATAAAGATAGTAACGAGTTTGTTAGAGAGCAGGGACTGCCTTCTGCGGAGGCGTTGTTGGTGAATGGTGACTGATGTGTGAGGTTTCGCGTGGGGTCGCGGGTGCAGCTGTACCGTGTACCAGTGCTAGTGCTGAGAGCAAGTTTGAAGTGCTCCCGACGCGACGCTCGGAGCGCCAGCGCGGCGGCCGGTGACGTCACCTCGCGGTCATCGCCCTGACCTTCGCGCTTCACTCGCTCGCGCGGCCGATACCGATACCGGTACACACCTCGTCCCTAGATAACGTCAGTCAGTGAGAATAAACTAATGCTGGTTCAACACAAAGGTCCCAGTCTCAGCTCCCGTCAGTTGTTGTCGTGAACTTTGGTTTAATGTTTTGTTAAAACATGAACCTAATATTGAAGTATAAAATGCATGGCATAATATAAAATCGTAATTGCACACGATCGATAGATTGTGTCGCGGCCTCAGATTAGTATCGAATATCGATTTGATCTATATGTATTTTTACTAAGGTTTATACCTATTGTTACACCTCTATATTATAGGCACGTTAATATTTCCCGCATAATACATTCGATTTTTATTACAATATGTAACTGGGTGTTAAAGAAAATAGAATTGTAGTGATCACCTGAAACAAACTGGGTATGGAGCCGTCGCGTCGGTCATATGCAAGACACTTCAAAAGCACACTTGCTCTGTCGAAGAAAGATCAGTGCGGCCGCTAAAGCCAAAATTTTGACAAAAAATCTTATCGCGAGGAATGAAGCTAGTTTGTCGCGTATAATAAAATAAGACCTGAAGCTCAGCGCTTATCATCGATATACAGGAATTCTCTAAATCAATCCCTACAGGTACAGAGAGTGCCGAGGCCTTCTGCCCGATACGCAGGTGAAAGTCACAGAAATATCCTCTTTATGAATGAAGAAATTTTCGCCCGTCGAACCGCACTACAACAAGCAAAATGACAAAGTGCACGCTTATAGTTCTAGAGAAGCTGCCTTAGTGGTCGGCCGTTGGAGAGCTGCAGCGTGGTCAGCACCGTGCGGTAGTGACGGTATGGCGGGGGTGTCTTGTCAAGGAGCATTTAGCCAAAGTTTATTAAGATACTATCTTGGATCCTGTTGTACTATAGACATTTGAGTCTCATAAGAAATATCTGGAGCAACCAGTGTCTAAATTTCCCACGGAAACTGCGAAATAGATTCGTGGTCAAACAGATTAAGCCTATATCAAAACCAAAGAAAGCAATTTCGAATAGAATTTTTTTTTTTATTATAATTTGCATAGAATTCAATATGTGCGTATATGTGTGTGTATACAATATAAGTATAAGTTTTATTACGATTACTTAAAAAAAAATGCATTTTTGCATGCACAGTTTAGAGTAACTAAGCGAACAAACTGACACAGGCGAATAGCGATTTTATCTTCTAGTAGAAACCATGGATTATTCTTTCTAAAAACTTTAAATATTTTCCAATAGCGTATTCCCGAGTCTTTTAGCGGGGCATAAGGCAGACACATTTCTGTGGCTGATTCGCTAATAATGTGACCTTCCTAACCGAAACATTATTTTATTTGTATTGTCTACGGAATAAAAAATATTTTAACAACAGACTGGATTCCCAGTCTGTTTCCACTTTATACATAGAATTTAAATCTAGGAAAAGTGAACTAATTAAAGATCATTATGATGAGGCGAAGTTTACAGAGCATCACACCTGAGGTCCCCTTACCCCGACACAGTCGGGTTGTCTCTCTCCCTAAAATATGGCGAGGGGGCCGATGGCTGGCCATGCGTCATGCTCGTGAACGGGTGCTACTTGTGATGACAGGTCGAACTTGAATTCGTGCATGCGGTGATATTAGTTATTTCGTCTATGTATTTGCGTGTTGTTCCCACTAGAATGTGAGTGCTCCTATTTCACCATACATACTGCTGATAGAGGACAAATCTTTGTTTTATTTTTTTATTTTTTCGTTTATATATATTTTTTGATAATTATAGTTAATTGTGTGATGTCATGTGGAACATGGTGTAATGGTTGCAGCCCCTTATAAAACATTTGTAAAACAAAAACTTGGCGATTAAAAAGAGTGGCGGCGAGTTTCTTGCCAGTTCTTCTCGTCCGCTCTACGCCCTTGATTTGTGAACAGGCAGTAAATGTAAAATTAGAAGCATTTAATATGTATTTTTTATTGACGTTCATAAGTGTACATTGTGTTACCTAAATGAATAAATGATTTTTGAATTTGAATTTTTGAATTTGACAGAAGACTACAGGGACTATATCTATCTAAAGGTTTTTGAAAAATATATTGATCTATTGCTTCGCCCATTGCACATTATCAGCAGTTGTTTTTGTACAAGAAAACTCAATAGAGTTACAAGAAAGGATCGCACGCAGGTAGGATGGGCCGCGCACCGCACCCCGACCCCTCAGCGCAGGTAGCTAAACGTTATGTCGCTGAACAGCTGTCGACTGCTAGCCAATACGGGTTTATGCTTTGGATATAGCTCTTAGGGATACCGCATGCCACAGAACACAAATTTCCCTTTTTTCTGTTTCGGTTTCTCACTTTTACGTTAACTAGTTGAAATATAAGTAAATGAGAAGTTTGCCGTTAAGCAACCGTTTTCAACCAAAGCTTCACATCACTCTTGTCCGAGGTTGGTAAATGGCTTGTGTGTACACGTCTTTGTACATACACAAAATGTGCAAAAAATTATTAGAGCAATATACAATCTATACTAATATTATAAAGAGGAAAGATTTGTATTTTTGTATGTATTGAATAAACTTAAAAACTACTGGACCGATTTCAAAAATTCTTTCACCAATAGAAAGCTACATTATCGCTGAGTAACATAGGCTATATTTATTACTAGAAAAAAATAGAGATCCTTAAAATTTCCTACTAAAACCAACCCGAGGTGTAAAAAAAATTGCCAAAAAATGTTGTTCGTCGCATGCGCTGCGAAAAGTATTGATGGTAGAACAAAATAAAGTTCTACAATATTATAGAACATATAAATATCTACAAAAAACTTCGCAAGACCATATGTCTAACTATTGTAGTTATGTTACTATAACTACTTTTGTACATTTTAAAAGTTGATAGAAATGCCGATCAAAATCAGACCCTGCTATCCATACCTCTGTATTAATTTTTATCCAAATAAATTATTTCATATTTAAGACTGTTTCAATACCTGTTGATTACTTTTTGAAATATTGAAATCGGACATTCCATTCAAAAGATATTACGAAATTAAAAATATCAATGTAAACAAAAAATTCACGCCGTCCGCTTCGCACCGCTGTGGCTCCACGCAGGGCATCGAGCAATACGGCAATCGAGGGGTAGTACTATGTCATTTTGTTCAATTTGTGGGGTTTTGTTACGATTTAACTCAAAAACTACTCAACCGATTTTAAAAATTCTTTCACTAATAGAAAGCTATATTATCAGCGAGTAACATAGGCTTTGCTTTTTTTTCATCTATTTGCACCCGTGCGAAGCCGGGGCGTTTTGCTAGTATGTTATATGGCTGATATATGCTCGGCACCGACAGAGGTACGCATGTTTTTTTTGGAGCACTCGCTTAGGGGTCATATGCAAATATCAATAACTCACGAGTCTTACAATTGATAGAGCTATGATTTTGATGATATTTTGTAAAAACTATCATGTACCAATAAATGAACAAAAAAAAAAACATTCATGTGCTAGTTTTTGAGGTAGGTGAGAAAAACTGAAAAAAAGAATTTCATCAATGTATGACCTTTTAGTCCAGAAAAATCGAAATCTTTTGGCAAAGTCATCTAAAATAATAATAAAAAATAAAATGGCGGCCATCCTATGAGTAGAGGGGGGTGTTTTTGTCGATGAAATGAGATAAATTTAATGGCCTTAAATTATCACTAGGTACATGATTTACTTAACTAAAAATATTACACATGATCTATGTAGGTACTGCATAATCATCTACAAAAAAAATCCTCGATGATGTTGATCTTCTGAAGATTATTTTTGCGTTTCAAAATGTAATTTTAAAATAAAAAGATTTTTGTGATGCTGATTAGTTTACTGCAATAAATTATTTAGTTACATCGAAAATAGACGTACATCGTAATTGACAGATATATTGATTAAAAACCTTTAATATGACTATGGCTATGAGTATTGGGCATATTATCGATATTGTAGTACGTGATTCTACTAACGTACTTCTAAATCCTAACTTCACGTTACGCAGTAAGAAACATCGATAATATCAATCAATAAAGTAATCAAGTATCGGTTCATTCCAGTAAACATAAATACCTAAATATATTATATCTAGAATCACTCTAATTGAATAAATGTAATAAAGGAGCGTACATATCTACTGTGAGCTTAAGAATTTTTTAACATCGACAGATGGTTTTATTACGAGAGGCCCCGCGCGCGGCGCCCGGGCTCGCGAGGAGGGAGGGATGAGGTCCGAGAGGACGAACGTCGGATGGCAGATAACTCAGTACCGCCCGTCAATGGCACCCTCGATCTGGTGCAGCGCAATATAATATGCTATTAACTCGGAATTAATCTAATTTATCCGGCGTTCCCCTCGGTCGGCTCGCTGCTGACTACACATAACTACGTTTACTGAACAACGAACGAGGAACTATACACTCGAACCTCATTTGTGGAAAATTTAATTATGGAGAACATGGGCCGCCGGTGTTTCGATATCTGAATAATACAATATAGTCCTCGACTCGGGCTCACAAGTCACAACATGACTGCGGGACTGCAGTTAGCTACGTGTATTTCTAGTTATAAGGATCTTGGAAATCCTTAAATGTTGTAACATATTGTACCTCCACAAACTGTGTTAGATGGGTTCACCAATTTTTAGCTAGAAGTTTTTTTTGAAATTATAGAACATTTTTAATGCTTAGAAGCCCTCAACCATTGAAGATATTATTGATGGTTCGGGATATGCCATTTGGTGTGAACTGTGAATGCCACGCATGTCGAAAATACTCGTATGCTATGGAGAAGGGGGCTGCTGGAATGTCCTCGGGGCTGTGCAGCACGCTCACCGAAATAAAACAAAGTTGGTAAACACTCTTCGACCAGCAAACGTTTCGGTCGTTCGACACTTGGTAGTCGCTTTTAATATAATAAGATAAGTTTAATTTTTTGACTCTCGAGTCGAGTGACGCGACTTTCCCTTAAATGACAGCTGAATATGCTGAAGGTGGTGACGGTAGCGATCCACGGCCCACACACAATGCAGTCATTCCAGTGAGGTTTTAAGACAAATTACAAGTTTCTTGGTTGAAACAATTGTGAAATTGAAAAATATATTTGATTGAAAGCTACTCTACCTCATTACAACGAGCTATATTGAATATTAAAAAAAATCGAAATGTTAATATGTATTTGTAAATAAAACGCTTTATTTAGAGCTGCATTAGCATATACAAACTAGATGTAAGTTATCCTACTATAAATATATCGCCAAGTATATAATATTAAGTATCTGTTTAATTTTGAAGCCGTTACAAATATTGGTTTTGGGTGTAAATGATGCTTCGCTTGTTATTTAATTTACGTAAATCAAGATATAAAAATCAAGTGATTGTGATAGTAAGATCATTTCGAAAGAATTAAATCTCTGAAAATAGTTGCAGTTGTAAGAGATGCTGTGCGTTGTCTCGTAGAGAGATGTCTGTATAAAATTCAATGTAAAGGTTGCGTTCCGATCTTGACTGCCGCGACTCGGCAGTCGCTGCCTTCGGCTGCAAGCACTGCCAACTGCTCAGCAGCGCGACCACGTTCATTCCGATCGTAACTGCCAGGCAGTATAACGGCGAGAAATACCGCCATTTTTATTTTAGGGCACGTGCAATAATAGAGGGTCGCGCTGCCAGACTGCTTCACAAGCGGCTGGGCAGCGCTGCCACTCGTGCGCAGCTTGGCCGCACGACCCGGTCACGTGCATCGGAAAGCTCTCTATGCATGATCATACAGAGCGGTGCGTTGCTGCCCGGCAATGACTGCTGGGTCGCAGCTGCCGAGTCGCGGCAGTCAAGATCGGAACGCTACCTTAAGGAGTCAAGATCGGAACGCTACCTTAAGGGGTTAAGGTAGCGTTCCGATCTTGACTGCCGCGACTCGGCAGCTGCGACCCAGCAGCAGTTAGAGTCCCGCGCGGCCCGGACGAGCCGCAGCCGGCCGCGGCCCGCTCCAAGCCTCCAACTGACTGAGCGGTTTATTCAGGTCGACAGCTATCACTTTCCTTTCTTGAGAATCCTTAATTGTTCGCGGAAACCGACTCATAATATAACTATTGTGATGAGTATCGTATCGTGAAGTATTTAAAAAAAAATATCTCGTTATACGGAGAACTACTTATAAATTCAATGATACGCTAATAACAAGCCACAAGACATTTTCTATATTATTTAAAATTTAAATACATTTCAGTATTTCTATTCAGTATTGCTATAGTATATGTTGTTGTAAGTTGTATGTACTTCGTGACCGTCGAAGCAATAATAACATAGAGATACATGTATGTATTAATTTATATGTTTTAGGGAAGATAAAGCGATTGCACATATGGTTAGTGTGAACGCTGTCCGCTCACTGCACTGAATGCTGCAGAAGACATGCAGGCGGGTCGGCGCCCGGGGCGGGGAGGGGAGAGGTGACAGATGTTTGGAATACTTCCCGTGGACCGTCGCTAGACATGGGTAACTCAGCGAAATTCCCTGCGCCAACTCAGCAACTCAGGCGCAGTGTAGTGTGTCGGCTCCTTGAGTCAACTCAAAAATGCGACACGACGCAGTAAAAATGGCACGCGCAAAGCGAGCAGTGAAACCTCCGAAACGCACGCAACCCCACGCTCATAGTTCACTCAGTGAGTGGGTACTGCGCCGTGCGCCAACACATTATGAATGTGTGAGCTGACTCACCCTGCGCACTGAAGCGTGCCAGCGCAATTGCGCGGCGCAGCGCAGTGTTACCCATGTCTAACCGTCGCGGCAGTATCGTTGGTTCAAACGTAGTCAGCGCAGTCAGCGCCCGCCTCGCCTCGCCAGAATGATAATTGACAATTTAACACACGCGACCTCCGCTATTAAGGCTAATTAACTCTAAAACGAAGATGATGTCGTTTCTCCGCGCTGAGCACTACTTAGTACTTACGCTTCAGGGCCCGAAGGGGACGCCTCATACATCGCTAAGGGCTTGGCCACAGCTTCTGGCGGTGTGGAGTGCGGCGCGGCAAGAGGGTCTGCGAGAGGCGCGGTTTGCGGTGGTATGCCACAGCTCGACCAGTTGCGACCGCGGCGGCTCAATGCGCGGTAAAAACAAAATTATTTGTTTCGGTCGCGCGATGCTAAATGCGTCGACCATTGCCGCCGCGCGCGCCGCTCTGAGCTGTGGCCGCCTCGATACTCCCGAGTGCATTTGTTTCACTCGCACGCCGCGCAGGCCGCCGCCACCGCCGCCGCGCGAGTAGCCACCGCGCCGCAGGTCGCACCGCAATGCGCGTCGCCGATAGCTGTGGCATACTTCATACAATTTGCTCAATTTGTTTTTGCCGCTCGCCGCTTTGCGCGCCGCAAATCGCGCCGCAAAACGCACCGCAGGTGACTGTGGCCAAGGGGTAATGACAGGAAGGTGCTCTATTGTATTATAACCTACTTGTCGCGAGATATGTATTCTGAAACGGTTTAGGTAACGAGCACTGAGCTGACATTGACAATTTAAGAGAGTTGAATATCCCTTTTCTGTATTCTTCGAGAAATGGTGATTCTGCGAAGCAGACTAAATACATAAATTGTAATAACCAAATCATGTTTCAATTTATTACATATTAAACCATAACAAATAAAATGAACGGATATATTGCTTAGTTTTGGCCATTATTTAATCATTATGTTTTCTCAGAATCTCAGGGGTAAACTTTGTCCAAGTTTGTCGAGATAGTCGATGTGATAGTCAAAAATATTTAAACATATATTAGAAAAATAATAATATAAGCCTTTATTGCTGTTTTATCAAAATTTACAATACTTTTTAACCGACTTCAAAAAAGGAGGAGGTTCTCAATTCGTCTGTTTTTTTTAGAAAATCTACAAAAACCAAAATATACTTATACATGGATGATGTTTTGGTTTGTGGTTCCTTCCGCAAGTTATGCATGGATTTGGGTGATTCTTTTTTTGTTTGGTATAACATAATATTTCAAAGGTGGTCCCATATATTTTTTATCGAAATTGGTTTAGTACTTTTTTAGAAAATCAACAAAAACCAAAATATACTTATACATGGATGATGTTTTGGTTTGTGGTACCTTTCAGCTAGTTTCTCTGTTCAATCTCTGTTCTTTTAACTGTCATCACTAAACATTAATTATTCTACATATGTATAGCTTCCTTATATCACCATTACTGGACCAAACTCGTTTCAATAAACATATAGTTATAATCCTCTGACTTGTGAAAGGCAAATGAAAATTTTGCTGAAAATTGGGTTAAAGTCATACAACTTTAAGGTAGGTATAACTATAAAACTTTTATTTGATGTCCACTGTACAATGTAGAGGTACTATGTAACTATGTACCTACCTACGCTATTTTTACTTTGGTTTCGTTCAATATAAGTGTTGTAATATTACTAATAGTTACTTAAATCTTATTAGTAACTTTTCTGACAGAAATGAAACTGTTATTTTTACATTCATTCCTATTTAAAATATAGGTACCTAAACAAAGTACAGTTTCGGAATGCAGTTCAGTAATATGAAACCGTTGCACAAGGAATAAGGATCATGAAAGGCGTTTGTTAAGCTCGTTCTTAAACAAGTTCTTGTTTAACATTCAACGTGTGTCCATTCACTGAGTGCCAGCCGACAGCCAGTCACCGTGCCCTTTGGCCGATATAAACGTTAATCTTAAAGATTTTCTGTTTTGTTTGTCAAGTTAATAAGTATAGGTAAATTAAATAACAGATGAGTGATGACTTAACTGCCACATGGAAATGTAACCGGTGCTCACCTTTAGCATTTCGTATTCATTCTAAAGCTCATTTCATAATATTGTACGAACTCTGAGCATTGAGTGTGTGCAGGGCCGCGTAGGTATCGTTTAGAAAGCACTTGCGAGCGGCGAGCGGGCCCCGAGTCTCGACCGGCATCCAACAGAACCGGCTGCCACTTGCGGGCCGCGGCCGATGTTTCACAACGATGCACTTTAACTTTACTATCAATAAGCACTGCTCACAGTAAACATGTATTATAATACTACTTCACACAGATTTGCAATCCTTTGGTCACTTGCGAAGAGATCGCGCGTATATCCAGAGGGGTAAAGAGAAGGTCGTATCTCAGAGCGATACGCGCTCACCGCAAGACGAGTAACGGCTGACTGACTGGATTGCACCGGTGGGGCGGGCGGGGCGGAGGGAGGGGGTCGCGTCGCGCCGCAGCTTGCCCTATAAACTTGCTTTTTGCCTGCTCTCATATCGTGATTCGTGAGTACTGAGTACTGAGTAGGCCCGGCAGGGTTCTCGTGCAGTTTGTGAAAGGCAAATTGCACTGCATCGCATTTGGTACCTGTTTGTTTAGTATATAGGTACTCGTACTTAAAATTATGTAGATACTCAACCAAGACTTGCTGACTAAGCCGCTTAATTTGATTTCGTTACAATTTATAGTCTGATCTCTGTATTTAAATATTGAATTCAAAATTAAATGAGCACCATCTAACAACAGGGAATCGAAAAAAGAAATTATGGTTCTTACATTCCTAGTTCGTTTTCAGGAAATAAGAGTTTTTTTTATTATTTATTTATTTAATCATCAGATAACAAGGATCTATACCTAATTGTTAGTAAGAGCTTACTAGAATTAAGCTCTTCGATTAGAAGTACCTAAATCTGTTCTAAAATCTATGAAAAAAAGCTATTTGACCTGGTTCTGTTGTTTGATTCGACAGCTAGACAAAATACGATGAGTAAGTGTGCGGAGGATAAGTGGTGCCGAGCAGCAAGAGTAGAGTTGCGTGTCGATGTCGTGGAGATATAGGTCGTAGGAGTCGTGGGCAGCCTGAACGGAGGTTGCGTGGTGTCGCCGGCGGGCGGCGAGTGTCGCGTGAGTGGGCCCGTGCTAATCTGCACTAAGACGGAAATTACGAAACGTCAATATTGTTGTGTTTGTACCGCGTGGGTACCAGGCTCCCATAAGCCGGCAGCGGTGCCACACGCAGGCCTCGGCTAACGAACGGGAACAATAGTACATGTTTGCGCTACCTTTTAGTTCATGTTAGAGCGCGCCAGGTTCGCTTCATTATGCGAACACTCTAATGGAAGTGTTTGTTTCGAGCTCGACTCGGTTCGGATGATTCGATGCTCATTGTTAACTCTATGTTCGTTTTAGAACCGTAGAACGGGCCGAGCACATGTTGCTCTTACAAAACTCTTCCGCAATAATGCTTTAACACTGTAATTAATTGGGTCAGAATTTATGTTTCTTCTCTCGCGACATTGATGCAGAACATGTCGGTTGGAAGGTGCAGCTTATTGTACTGTCAATATATGGATATGGATTATTATGTTCTGTCATCTGTGTTTCTCATAGTTATAGTTAATTAAGGAACTAAGAATTTTTACCAACATTTATCCATCTTGTATCTTGTTGGAACGTTAGTATATTCTAACCGTAGCAACGAGCTGTATATCATTATAAATATGTATTACATAATGATTTGATTTGATTTATCCCGATGTTTCGGATGTTTTACAGCAACTGAATAAATGGTGGCAGTTGTCTGATTTGAAATATCCGAAAGTTGCCTTTTTTAATACACGCCATCTAGTCCTACGGAGTTGATATTTACAGTAGTTATTATGGCAATAACAGTAACTTTTTTAGTATGTTTGACTTGGAGTTTTAGACGTTTATTTAAGATTAATAAATCGCGTTATCCGGTATAAAGTTATTTTATTTAAATAGCTGACTCCGGTCTGTGGACCAGCTCGCCGTCTCCAACCATTTAATTCCATAAAAGTGGGTCTCGATCCAACCTCACAGTCCACAGCCTCCCGCTCCCTCGAGGTCACTCCTGTCCCAGAACCGGCTTCTAGCTTAATGTTAACACGATATTTTAAATTCTATATAAAACGAGACGTTTTGATTTATTGCTGCGAGGGTGATTCTCGACAGGTAATCTACCAAATAGTTACCACTTACCACTTACAGTCCTAGCGCTTTGTTCGATAATAAAATATACTACCATAATTATACTCTCGGCTCGGCTGTTGTAATCTCATAGAGATCGAAGGATATTTTTGAGAAATTATATGAAAAACTAAGAATAATTTGATATTTTAATTATTGCTTAATAATTTGAATATATGGTCGTGTATCGAAATTATTTTGATAAGAACGTGCCATCCGCCCGGCGGCTCTCGGTAGGCTCCGCCGCTATCGGCACACGTGTCAGGTGACGTCGCTGCACGATGCTATCGAATACTGCTTACCGAAGTATTTCTTTGTCTTCGACTTGTATTGTCAACACATTTAAAGCCGAAATATCAAATTATTTAATTCCAAAGGCGTAGGAACTGTAGTTGTGGTGCGAAAAGTGAGAACATAAAGTATGTGGACATTTGTATGTGATATTTTTAGCTCATTTTAGGGTATGTAAATGCCTCGCCACGGGATGTGATGAGTCATGATGCGACATCGACCTATTTCATGATCATTTCAAGCATTTGGGAGATATAAATAGAAGCCGAAACGTGCAATCGGCACTTCACGGCTTTCAGTGTGGTTCCTTAACCGGATGCAAATCCTACGTAGCAGGTAGCTAGAAGTAGGAAATAGAAAGTTTATTAAAATAAGTCTAATACTAACCGCGGAATTATAAATTAGTATATCTTAGTGTATTTAGTCACAATACCTATTAGTAATCATATGTATTAAGTGTGCACATTTTGTTCTATTTTATATTGTCCTGGATGTATGGATTTATTTATATGAATATAGATTGTAAGTAGTTTTATTTGTTTATACCTTTTATTTTATTTTTTGTTGCTTGTGCAAGCGCGCCCCTCCACCGGAACCACTGAGGCTTATACGGAGCCCCAACGTATGCTGAGTGGTATTCCGCTTTTGGGGGCACCACTCTATTTAAATTAAGCAGTTATTTTTTTAAATTATTTATTTGTATAATAATGTTGATTAATTTTAGTATTAATAAGCCCTTTTTTGTAATAGCTTTAAGTGGTATTTTCCAAAATAAATATTCTATGTATCTATCTAAAGGTAATAGTATATATAATATTTAAAAAAAGTCTCACTTGTAAGACAATATGTCGGGTCTACATATAAATGATTTAAAGGTCGGTCACTTACCATCCCACCTTTGCACTTTTGTTCCCTATTCTATAAAAAAACAGCGAAGTATAACGACTACATCAAGTTTTAGGTACACTGCTATTCTGTATAAATGTTCATACCGAATTAAGTTCTCGCCACCTGATCAGACTGCAGGCAGATGAGGCTTCTCAGCAGAATTCGACACGCGGCAATAATATCTTCGCTCGTCCGACGTCGGTACGTGCGTCGTGCACCCGGCCGCAATAAGGGAGATGAGAATCAAATTAAATTCCTTGCGGCATAGCGAGAGATCGCAGTGGGACATGCCGGCGCGCGGGCGGGGCGGCACGGGACATATGCACTGGTCACGCGAACCGATCTGAGCGAAGACCCTGTGGTACACTTCGAGGAAGATGACGACAGGTGGCGGGTTTTAAACAGGTTTTTACAAGGTTTTACGCAAATTAGTAGAATAAGTTTTAAAAATACTCGTTGTGTTTAACAATCTATTAAAATTCAATTTTATTCTGTACACCTCTTCCATCGTCTGTCCACGGAAACACTGGTAGGTTCGCTCCGGACTCGCCTTTACGGAATGACTTTGGGCCGCGTGCTGCATACGTCTCCAGAAAATATTTTAAATGAAGAATGGAATTGAGCCGCCTTGTATAGTGGGCTTGGTTTGTTTTCAGCAACAGTAGTGTGTCCCGACTGCTTAAGCGGGAAACAGAGCGATTGTGAGCTCGCAAGCTGCGTGCGTCGCGGCCGGCTCGGCGGTCGGACGGTCGCGGGTTCCATTACGACATCGGAAATTGTTTATTACTACGTAACGGATGCTGACCCGCAAGCATAGTAACACAGATAACGTACCTTATTATGCAAGTAAACTTGAAAATGAAACAAATATAAGGGAAAAGAAATAATGCGCCCGGTCGAGTAACTGACATATTTATAACTAGCACTTGACCCGCGGCGTCGCCTGCGCTCGAACCTTTGACGTGTGTTCAAATAAGACTCATACTGTATACATTTTGGCCCATAGTTGCGTACATCCAACTGCTTTGTCAAGATCCACCGATGAAGCGGCCGAGCAGTACTTTTTTTCTTCAACTTAATTTATAGAATGGATTAGTGACTTAATTTACAAATAAAAAGATTTAAAACAAGAGACTAACGGTCTTATTAATAAACGTAGTATAAGCTTGATATAGTTAAAGTTTGTTTTGTCTCGCTCTATCGAATATAAGAAGAGTACAGAACGAAGCAAACATATTTTAACTATATCAAGCTTATACTCGTATTACGTTTATGAATATTGTACAACTTTATTACCACTTTTAACAAAGAAGAAAATAAAAATAAGCCTTATAAAGTTGTTTTTTTTTCGTCCTTTAAATTTTTTCTCTAGTGTAGTTTGTAATTCTCGATAGAATTGTTATGTTCCAACGGTTATCGATATATAAACCAAAACATGTTATATGTGGTATATAGATGGATATTTATGAGTTATATGTCACTCATACCTTACATTTAAGAACAAGAAGAGTTTGGGTCAGCCATAATATTGGATCCTCCTCCAGTAAATCCTAATTTTTGATCCTATTTTTCAGATATTACTGTTGGAACTCATATTCATGACATTTGAAGTTGAATTTGAGCATTCAGTGCTTTTTGAGAAACGTGTATGTTAAACTAGGACGATGATTGATTTAAATGTGTCATACTCGCGTTAATAAAAGACAATATTAGGACAATGATCTAGAATAAGTTACGTCTGACCAACAGCAGACGGTACTATTTTCTCTTAAACTCTACATTTCTGAAGTCATTTAATTTTGTCAAATGAATTGTTTAACCGTACTGTAAGCGGGGATAACGAAGGGTTTCCCCGAGCGGTGCATTGTTAGGGCTTCCATAGCCGCTCCCCTCGCTCCAGGCCGAGCGCCGACGGCCGGTCAGCGGTGCCACGACTGTAGAGATAGGCTTATCGCCGATAACCGAGAGCCGGCCGCGGCAGCCCGGAGCCGATAACACCGGCACTTTCTTAGATTGAATCGTAATCAGTGGCGGTTATCGATAATGTGAATTGTGGCGTGAGTTCGTTCTGAATAAACACTGATAATCGTCAATTAAGTAAATACTCCGCGCCCGGGAGCTCGATGTCCTGTTTTCATATCAGACAGCTCATAGCAAACTTCGCAAATGTTAAAGTAAACATCTGTATTCGATGGACTATATTTATCTACTACTATATAATATTGTTAGCTGAAGACATATTCTCATAGACACTCCCATAGACACTTCCATAAACACTCTTGTGGACTCGGGTACATAGAGAAGAGGGCGGCTCGCGATGGCGCGTCGTCGGCTGAAGAAAAAAACATGGACGCCGTCATTCCTTGGATACATTCAGTGGAAGTCATTTTGATAAGAATAAATGCCAGTTTGATTAGTCAATTTGCCAAATTCTGTAGTTTGTATTAGTTACTTTAATTCTCTTAATTTGTTTAATAATTTAAAAGTATTTCGTTTGTTATGTTAGATTCTTTTCCATACAGTTTCCTATTGTGATTTGTGAATAATAAATGTTATCAGTGTTGTATTCTTTTTCTTTAGTCAATCCGCTTCTGATTCCTAATAATATATTATAACGTCTTCTGTATGCTCATGATAGTGTTTAACGTGAGTCCTTATATTGAAGTACTAACTTGTACTTTTTAAGACAGTTCTACAGGTCGTCATATTACTATATTATTAATTTTATCTTTTAAAATTCCTATCCTATGATTGAGCACATCATAGCGTCAATACGTTTGAGTCTTTTCATCAAAAATAAAATTGAAACGATGCGCGGTGTCGAGCTCGGCGGCGATGTGACACAATATGTTAATGTAATAGCGCCATTTAGTTAATTAAATGGAAAATTAAACAAAGCCGACTCTCCGGTGCACAGCGCGGTGTGCGAGGGAATGTGACCCCCGCGGTCCCGACCGTCCCGCGACAATACAATGCGTACAGTACCGGGGGCGGCATCGTAGCATTCATCGAAGAGTCTGTTACAAAGAAATTTGGTCAACTGATCATCACTTTCGATGTCACTTGGACAAGCTATCGTGAGTTACGTCTAACGAAGACCTTACGAATTATATATAATCTATAACACTACGACACTTTGTGGGTTTCATAATACATCTGTGATGTTACTAGTAACACGAGCTGAGAGCGCTCCTTAAGTTTTTATTGGTGACTATTTACTACAGGTTGAAAAGTTTACTAGTTAGAGACTAGTTTAAATATTTAATAATTATATTATGTTAAATTTTACAACATTTCCGCGAAACTGTCATAAAGCAGTGTTTAACTTCGGTCTACTGAAACGAATGTGTCACCATTGATGAGTCTTTTTAAAGAACTAAAAAATAAGATAAACTAAATATAAGGAAAAAAAGTCCAATACTTCACAACTCACAAACATTACACAGTGAAAGCTGCGAGAGACCACGGCTTTAAAGGTTACGTCTTAAGCTCTGAGAAAATGTCAACGTCTTTTAAGCAATTTGTTGAATGTTTGTGCGGCGAGATAATATATAACGTGCTGGCAAATCGTTCGGTGTATACTCCTGACGCTTGTGACGCCAGGTGTGGTCCACGCGAGCATTCAAACCGCTTACAAATACTTACGTAGTATTATAATATAAGTTACTTTTACGAAATTATTAATATTAATTGGTTTAACAACGTGTTTTGCAAATATATGAACATGATATTTTCTATGACCTTAAAACTACTTGAATTAGAGGCGAGGCTGTATCACCAGCGAGGCTTCACCATCCACGATAGAGCGAGACAAATACCGAGAGTTACCACCTAAAATAGCTCGGCAACATTACTGCGTGCGGAGAGAACGTTAGAGCCCTAAAGCTGATAGAACAGAAGCGGAGCTGCAGAGTTCCGCTGATCTGCTGAGCATTTGAAAATATGTCGGTAACGAGTGACCCCGTTTCTCCTTTTTATGATACAAATTAGAGGACCGCTCGTTGATGCATCCCCTTCAGCTCACTGGAGTAAATAAGTATCGGAACAAAAAGTAACCGTGTCTGTCGGTCGGCGGGTTGGCGGGTTAGAATGCTTTGTCAATACTTTTAGTCGTAGAGAAAATCTACAGTTTGCACCTTCAATATTTATACAAAACGACTGCGTTCTCGGGCTGTGTACTACGCTTAGCTAAGTGTTTTGAACTTTACTACTGAATTGTACTTTTAAATTATTTTATAATCTCAAGTAACGCCTGTAATTCAAGTAGGAATCACACAGCTCCGAGCTCTTAACCAAGCACGAGCTCATATTTCATTATTCACAAGATATTTACATGTGGCGAGGAGTCCCAACAAGCCCTTTTTTATCGGTATCCCTTTATATTTAATTTAATATCTAATCTACGAACAATTTTAAAACAGTAAAGGTGGTGGATACCTTTCTCTTTACTTTGGGTCTTTCTCGCAATGTATGAAAGTGAATTAGGTCCATCGCTCTAAGCAAGTTTGTTTATTGTGTTACAGGAACACAAACCAATAATAATATACTTTTCTTACCGCGATCTCTCTTATAGAGTCAGTAGGATATTGTTTGTAGGTCAAGTGCGGCCTCAGTGATACCTCCCCCGCCGAGAGGGGTTGGACGCCGCGAGCTACGAGAGCGCTACTGACTCTACGCCACTCCACAGTAGCTGAAGAAAATCATATAATGTCGGAGATAACGACGCGATATTGTTTGTTATATTTACAATTAGTTGTCTCTGGACTGTTTGTGCTTCGGAAGCGACGGGCGTGCTGGGACTGAGGAATTACTGAGTTTGTGATGGCTCACAGCTGTCCCTGACATAATTTGTGATACTAACATATAATATACTAGCGATCGGCCCCGGCTTCGCTTGGGTGCAATGTATACCTACTATACTCAGAAAGAAATGTAGCTTTCTATTGGTGAAATAATTTTTATAATTTAAATAAATTTTTGAGTTAAATCGTAACAAACAAAAAAATCTTTCCTCTTTGTAATATTAGTATAGATAAATAATGGCAGACAAGACGGACACAACACACTTATAATGAAAGTGAGTCTACTACCAAACTTTACATCAATTATATATTAATTCTAACAAAATATATATCATTTATATCTTTCGGATATGTTGATTGTTGACAAGTATCAATATTTGTTCTGGCAGGTAGAATCGTTTGCTTATTCAGGGATACACCCTAACGGTCGTAGCACTCGTCGTTAGCCGTTAAATAATAACGAGGGTCTCGGGGTCATCTCAAACAGAGACCGTGACGCGAGACACCTTATTTTTAGAAGAACTACCCACTGACAAGTAATATATAATTACTAATTGAAATAGCAGTAATAATAAGTTGGGATAATCAGGCAAAGGGTGGCCACTGACACCTGCAGACATTAATGCAACCTCTTTGTTCCCAGTGCTACGAGTACCAACTTAATTGTTTACTAACATTACTGACTGGTCTATTAGCATACAACCTAAGCTTCTGGGTTAGAAACTTGAACAATTTACAAGAGGCTCCGATATTGTTAACAGCTTTTTATGGACCTTCATTTTGACTTTAGATATACGCGCGCAAAAGTTCTAGGAAAAATCATCAATATATCATATGTACGACCTACCTTGCGTTTCGATGGGTCGCAGGTTTGAATCCCGAAATAGATTTTCCCAGTTTGACGACTTGTGTACACCGAGCAAAATCAGGCTAAAATGTGCTTTTGACAATAGCCAGAACTCTGAAGCAAAATATAACTCAATTAAAAACATATCAGTAGCCCAACATTTAAGACTATTTATTAGAAATAATGACACAACCTCTCAAGTGCGTTACATACATACATAATATACATCACGTCCCTTTCCCATTGGAGTAGACGTAAAAAAAGTGCGTTGCTTACTGTATATTCTGTTATTTTATTTATAAACATTCAATTTGAAAGGTGATAATATTTTAACAAAAATAACATAAAAAATCCTTTAAAAGTCGGACAAAGTGACACTGTCTAAAGTATACCTATTCAAGACTCACACTTGCAGCTGTTGTAAAAAGCAAGGTTTTGGGTTACACAGTACAAATTGCAACAGCTGTTGTGCACTGCAATATTGAAGTCTTGAAAAACATGTATTCTTTACATACTCGTAGTACTCGGAATTCGTTTCTGTTATCGCGTCATCTTGCATGTAAATTTCGTTGTAATTTTTACTAAATATCCCCATTAGCACTGGCGCTGCTTGTCGCGCGTCCCCTGGTGTTACGGCGACGTAGCACGAAGGCATGTCAAAATTACTTCACTTCTTCAAAGGTTTACTAATTTTATTTTCACAGTTTGTTCTGTGCTTATTTTATTCGATCTTCACAGTTTGTTCTGTGATTATTTTATCGATTAGCGGTCTCGACAGACGATGTCCTGCCAGAATGTTTGCTTTAAAACAACTAGACGTTTCATAAGAGCCTGCAAAGGCCTATTTGAAATAAAAAAAAATCTTTTGATTTTGATTGATTTTAAAAATTAAAAAATATTCCTAGATTTGAAAATGCTATTTTTCCCTTCTATTAGACAGATTTCCAGTGGACATTTGCAATTATTACAAAAACGCTATAAGCTTGCGTGACGAACCTAATTTATTTTAAAATTAATTTTTGGATAATTTTTTTCCTGAATTATTTTAGAATGTTAATAGCTATTCTATTATTTGGGACATATACGAATCTAACAAATAGATCATTAAAATCGGTACAGCCGTTCTTGAAAATGGTGTACAACTAACACGACTTTGTTTTATATATTATATATATATATATAGACTAGAAGCGATTGACATATTATGTGAAAATTGATGTTTGCTGATGGACTTTATGTAAATAGATCTACGGAAATATGATATTAAGTAATCTAAAAAAGTTTAGAAGTAATCTAAGAACTTTTGTAGGTATCACTTAAATGATCTTAAAATTGGCTTACAGTATATTTTATTTCTTTCAACATTTAGAAATAATATTGATTTTTTGTAAAAGCACAAATGTCTTGTAATTTTTAAGTTAAGAAAGTTTAAAGAACTGGCAAGAGAAAATGAAACCGGTCGTACAAAGATCTCGCAGTTCGCATTTCGGGTCATCTGTGATAGTTTTGAAAATATACATTGGTATGTAGTATCGGTTGCTTTATATTTGTTACAATAAAATATTATTATTACTGATGAGGGTTGAAAGAAAATATATATCCTACTAGCTTCTGCCCGCGACTTCGTCTGCGTAGAATTAATACTAAGGGTAGCTTATTTTTGAACCGAGCAGTTTTTTCATCAATCTCAGCTTAATGGCGCTGCACCTAAGTTAATAATATCGTGATATTTTTTAAACCGTTCGTCCAAAATAATTAGTGTGAAAGACAAAGTTCATCTATATTAAATACTGAAAGCGAAAAATGTATCAATTTTGATAAGCAATTGAAAAAATGAATCAAATTTAAATGTATTTATGGCTCATTGTTTAGGGTATATTGGCTTCCACATAAAAGGTAGATATATGCTATCGCGGACTTTTATTTAGAACTATTTAAAACAAATAATCCCATGATATATTATATTCTTGTAACTCCAACGGTTTAGGCACCGCACGCCAAGATAGCCCTCAGAAGGCAGGAATTTTTCCGAGTTACCTGATACTTATCGTTATATTATAGCCAATACCTATACAAAAATTGTTTATAAATTGAAGCCTATGTGTTATTCTGATATATAAGCTATATTACTGTAAAGTTTCATCAAAATCCGTTCGGTAGTTTTTGCGTGAAAGAGTAACAAACATCCATATATCCTCCCAAACTTTCGCATTTATAATATTAATAAGATAAGATTTACCCAGTATTTTCAAGGATTCATTTTTTATTTCGTTCTGTCGCTCAATAAAAAAAAACATCATTTATTATGGTAATTAAGAGAACAGTTGACGTGAACAAGTTTGTTTGACAAATACGGCTTAATCAACGCCAAGTCGCCAGGTTCGCGGCCGCGGCGGCTTCAGATACAGACCGGGAAGAGACTGCGTCGGAGCTGATCTCTGGTGATACTCGCGGGATATCGCTGACTGTCGGTGTATATATAGAACGAGAGCTGTAGGGCAACACGCCGCCAACTGACGTGTTTCCGAAAGATTCAGCCGCAGTGTGGGACGCTGTGACAAGACATAAATTGGGCTAACACTGTGGACAATCTTGGTGAATAAAGATGGCCAGATAGAATTTTGCTTTCAAGTTTATAATTCTAGCGGTTTAAACTTTACATATTCGTATATTTAAACTTTACATATACGTATATTTAAACTTTACATATACGTATATTTAAACTTTACATATACGTATATTTACACACAGAGCTCAGCTGTGTTATGGGGAAAATATGATTTACCACTTAATAACATAAAATGCACATTTCTGGTCAGATAAGTAATAAATGCATAATGCGAAGTGTGAAGTAGTGAGGAAGGGTTGTGAGGGTTGTGTGTTGGTGTTGTGGGTTCCTCTCGAGAGGATAATTAAACACATACATTGAAAACAACTTGTCTCACTAGTGGGTGTCCGGAGTGACTTTCACATGTCAACTACATCATATTGCATACCTAATAATATTACTATTTGTGTTCGGTTTTAGTTCTTCCTACTATTGTCAGTTGTGTTAACTGATACTCAGTAGTCAAATATCCGTAAATATGAATTAGAGAAAAAAATATTTGGGATAAGCGTGGCATCCTAGTCGGAGATACAGCGCAGCTCGTGTATATTATTTGGTAACTCAAATAATCTGCTGTGACTTTGAGCATTGAATTTCTTCACGCCTTAATATTACACGCTTAAGCTTTGATGATATCAGTAATTCTAAGAAGCCTGTCGTGCAAACTAGGCAGATAAATTAATTTTGTATGAAAAGCCCGCGTTTTAATGACACTTGACAGTCCTCAAATATGATATCGGCCCTTGGATGTAGTTACTACAATATACCTAAAGATATGTATAGTTAAATACTCGTAGAATTATTTCAGTTTCATCCTAAGTTTACATTAAAAGCATAATATTTGTTTAATGTTTTTTTATTGTGTGTTGTATAATGGTGCCTAATCGGCGACCAATTTTTTCAGTGTTATCAGTGCCTAATATATTATAAATTATATGTATTTATACAGAGTGAGTTAGCTTATTCACTCTAAGCAAATAAATGACTCAGTGCATTTTCTGTACGAATATGAAAATACAGTTTAATGATGATATTTTGAGAATAAGCAAATTACCGTTTTGGACTCAGGCTCAGAATAAACCCAACAAATTTAATTGATGATCTGAATACTTGCGTAGTACGTGTGTGGGTACGTGAGGGTGTGTGCGTGTGTGCGGACACGGTGGACAGGTCGCGGGAGGGTCGCTCAAGAGTGAACTCGCACGCAAGCTCGGCAGTTATTTGATCTCTTTTGAACTTGCGATCAAGTCACTGTTTTGGAATGGATGTTAATACATCGATATTACCGAGCTACGAGAGCTAGTTGTCGGTTTTTAATTTTTATATTATCTTTTAACATTGTCCTCAGCGAAGGTATACGCCAACCACCATCTTACTATTGTATACGTAGTATGTTGAGTTATAACTATTGGTAAATAGGAGTATATTCCTTTCCTTGTTTTCATATTAAACTATAATAACGTAACAAATTGCGTTTAATAACGCGATAGTAAAATTTCGTGAATCATGAATTGTGTAAAAAACGTGATATCATCATAATATTGTAGGTAATTGTTATTCATCCGCTGCTGAGTCAACGGCCGCCTGAATAAACTAGCACACACACACACATCTGTAATCTCACACTATTACGACTAGATCTTACTGAAATTAAAAAAATACTAGTAGTAAAACTAAAAGTTATGATTAACTTAGTTTTTTATTCAAATATGAAATGTATAAACTAAGGTACAAAAAGTTATGTCATAAGAATAAGCGTATTGCTGAGACAGTGTGTACCTATAGGTATATGTATTAGCCGTAGTTGTAATAAGTTTTTAAAATGATACGCACACATACGAGTGTGTGTGTGTGGAGCGCACAACACTGCGCGGTCGGAACATTGAAATAGTTTCTATATTTGGCTGAATTATATAAATAACGAAACGAGTGTTTACACGTAGGAGCTTTATGGTATGCGTGTTTACACGTCGATCTTACTGCATTCTTTGATTTAGAAACGACCGGATTTGGTGAGAAAATAAATAAAAGTTATAAATCAACGGCCAACCGACAACTGCGCCCTGAGATTACTATGTGTGTTACATTACTGAGTACTTACCATTATAGGGTTCGTTTTTATTTGTATGAATATAAAATTTGCGCAAAACTTGTGAACTGTAAACTAACATCGTCACCAATTATACATAATAGTCTACGTTTGACTGCACACGAGAGCTGTACGGACAAGATAAATAGAAGCCGTTGT
Organism: Anthocharis cardamines; assembly: GCA_905404175.1. Lineage (NCBI taxonomy): Eukaryota > Metazoa > Arthropoda > Insecta > Lepidoptera > Pieridae > Anthocharis > Anthocharis cardamines. Next base: position 13,316,124 of record FR989957.1, on the reverse strand, counting down.
GGAGACGGTTCCTAATTGTTCTTAAGTTTACCAATTAGCGTGAGGCAGCTGCGCCCCGGGTTCCGCGGCCGCTGTCAGAGCAGAGAGCCCGGGGCGCTTCAGTTAGAGCAGACAGCCCGGCGGACAGAGGGACACGGAGACAACTTCACACCACACAGCGACATTCAGCACGACGAACTTGACAAGCGGCTCGTAATGGTGCACTTTGCGTAATGTTGTTAACAGATAACATATAGTTCCTTTTAATTTAAAATGTAATGCAGTACCTATGATGTTCTGCTTAGGAAGATATAAGGTAAAACACGAACACCCAGTTAAATGTTTGACCTAACTTCCTGGTGATCCCGCATCCTCGAACTCCTACTCTGTGACGTACTCTGTGGCGGAATACATACATACAAACATTGACAGGTGACTATTTAATCAGTTAGGTATTGCATTAACTTACTATCGCTATCTATTTCTACGGGCTTGATACTTGGGTTCATTTCTTGTACATGAATTTAATCAACTACCAGCACGTGTACACTTTATAAAAAAATATATATTCACTTAGTATAGTCGTTAATATATTACGACAACTTGACAATGTTTCCTTGTTTAACTAGAACTTAACTGCAGCACGACTGTAGCCAGAATGATCTTTTTTTATACTTTACTTAACAGCTAGACATTAGACATTACAATTTCTTAACTATGAATGATTGAATGAATGAATGGAACGAATACAATGACGAATGACTGTCGAATGAATTGAATGAACGATATTACTTCCACAATTATTGAACATCTGCTTTAAATACACTTAATCATTAAAACAATATTGAAAACTCATTATAATGAAAATAAACTATTTCTTTTTAACACTCAATTTGATTACAATATACGATTTTGCCTTTTAAATTTACAAATCACAACATATTACTAGATATGAATCCAGTTAATTACATAATTTAGCGCAATATAATTTCGTACATATTATATTAATATTCCAGCATTCCAGCAGTAACCACATATGAGCTAGAGACACAATATACCTTGATATTGAATATTACTAAAGTATTGTGTAATATCCCACGTAGAGCTAGCTCGCCAGCGCGGCGGCCTCACGTTGCGGGAAGCTCCTGTAAATTAGCTCCCAGGTATAAAGCAGCCTGATCCGCGCCATTAGCCGCTGGATACCGGCTGATACGATCTTTAGTGCCCTCACACTTGATAGGCTCGACGATACCCGACGACATGTTCTTTGGGAAAGATACCTGCTCGCTTTTTTTTAGCCTTAGGTATAATTTTATTAAGAGATTTCGGAATTTCCTTAGTAATCTCGAGTACTACAAGTTTTTTATAACTTTTGTACAGACAAGAGTATCAGGTTATCACTTCACTTTACTATTTTTCGTTATTGATTATTAACTTGGTGACTATCGTTACAAAAGCATTATTAAGTTTCATCGAAATCGATGTGATTGCGATCAGTCGCTCGTGTACAGACTGCCTTAGGAGCTCTAATTCCCACAAACCTACATCCAGCCTGCGAACCGATAAATTTACCAATTTACTGCAAATGGTGAAAAAAATGTAACGCAAGTTCATTGACCTTGTAACAAGTGTGCATTGCCAAGTCAGCGTTCGGAAGGCGTTCGTTTCGCCCGCAGCAGCGCACTAACTAACCCACTTTAAACTTTGATGTTTTTAAAAATGTTAATGTATGAAGCTCGAACTCGCTTCTGTAGCTCGAACTCACTTTGACTTACTTTTATATTTTTTGTTTATTATTTTCATGTTAGTAAAGCGAATTAGTTTATTGGAATCAGTCCATCACAGTATATTTTTTAATACCATAATCGATTGTTGGAAGAAAATATTATTTTTATTACGTGTTAGCTCCTTGCTGAGGCTCACTCCGCGCAGTTTGTTCAGTTTCTTTGAAAATCGAGACTTAACCAAAACGTCAACTTTGTACGCTCGAATGTTCCACTCATCGGGGTGAAACCATTATTAATAATCTGTTTAATTACTATCTAATGTTACACACCAATATTAAGCACTACAGTAGCGTATAATTAATTTTGTATACGGCACTAGATTACGATTTATAATTAAACATTTCCATTTTAATTAAAACTAATTCTTACTTTTTTTAGAGTAACAGCAATATTATATATTTAAGACGGGCTCGTGGGCGCGTTCAGTAGAACACGTCCTGCCGTGCGCATCGATGGGTCGTGGGTTCGAATCCAACCGTGGCAACTTTATAATTATTCTGTAAGCATGTTTTCCCCACGTCTGGTAACTTAGAAAACGGGTAAGATAGAAAAACCGTGAAGTGCACATTACGCGTTTCGGTTTCAGTCTATGAATTTCCGGATGCTCGAAATAAAAAGTAGGTCGACAGCGCATCATTGACTGTATTCTGTGGCTGATGTTCCTTCCATCAAGTGAACCTCATGCTCGTCTGTCGAAATCTAAGATAAAAAATATATATAACTAACATTAAATGGTGTTTTATGTGTTATTTCGGTAGTGTTCACTGTTGAACATGCTTGCGGGAGCTCGTCGATACGTCGCGATTGGAAACTCTTCTCTTTGCAAATCAACTTTCTGCTCACAATCTAGGTCAAACATTATTCAACAGACGACACGTTTAAGCTCAGATACAATTATTTTAAACTGTGGGTTCGGTGTTCCTGAAGGTCACAAGTTTGATTCCCGCTGAGCCCTTTTTGACAATTGTCACCGGACATTTCTTTAGTTCATTAACATAGTACCTATGAGTGTATTGAAATTATGTAGGTAGCGTTATTGTCCCCAGCGCCCGGGCACCGCCACCCGCCGGCAATACCCGGCTAATTATGAACGGTTACAATGTACCGGCATATCCGGCATAACGGATAATATTTGTACAATGTAACGGCGAGATAACTAGCGCTGATAGTATTATTATCCTAATCCCAATATTATTTTACTACTTGTGTAATATCACCTATGTATAATACGTGCTTACTGCTTACACGTCTATCGGTATAATTCAGTATTGTATTAATTATATGTATAATGGTGTAGGGTGAATCCTTCTTCATACGATTAGACCAAGTCCACGTATACACGGAACAAGAAAAATAAGTGGAAATAAGCGTGTTATGCGTTTCACAATTAAGCACGGTGACTCTTAATTGATCACAGTCAGCCAAAATCATCCTTATATCTTTCACTTATATCTATCACATAAAGTTTAGTTTAGTAATTATATATTAGTTTGTTTTAATATTACAAAACGTCGTATGTACTATGTGCGCTAATCCAAAGTAGGAACTGTTATCGCCAAGCACTAAGATGTATTATCAATTGTAGGACCCTTATGATTAAGCTAGTTTTGAGTTAAATAAAAACAACGAATTGCAAAAAAAATTGTAACTGTGTGAAGTGTTAAATACTCCATTCATTTGTGTGAGTTTGGCGACACTCGATTAGGTATAAATTATGACACAGCACTTCTACTTACTTCTTCTGTTCTGTGCCCGTATACCTGTATAGCCTCGTACCCAGCAGTCAGTTCCCAGCTCCCAGCGACCGCCCCCCGCGCCGCGTGACGCCTCTCGAGTTCCGATGAAGGACAACATCGTAAATGTTGCCATAAAATTGTTTACGTTAAGTGTTTCTTTGATTCGATGTCATCAAATCTGATCAAGATTAAGTGCTGATAGGGACTTTAATGTTGCCGTGTTATGTATTTAGTGCAACGAGTTACAACGCTCGAAAGCGGGAGTAAGTGGGTCACGACTCACGGACCCGCGGAACCACTGTAGTCGTTATTTTTAACTGATTGTTAAATTCCAGGGTAATATCAGTAAATATTACCATTACAATGAAAATTAAGGAGGGTGTTTAGTAGTCGCTGTCACCACCACGCTATCCCAACGCGTCGTCCACGAGAGACTCAGTTGCAGCTACTGCTGATGGCATGAGTATCTCACAAGTTGTGAATCACAACCACCACTGGTTGCCATCATTTTTAAGAACAAGAGTTATTTCCGTAATGTATTGTAGATGTTCGTAGATATCGATGTTGATCTTCGTTTTCCGACGGAACCCAAGATACAGAGATATAAACAGAAGTTAAAAAATTGTTTGATTTTTGTTTCATTGCATGAAGTTATAATTTTTTTTCATTTTAATACTGTGTCTCCACGAATAAGCATAGAATAATTTTATCAAATTCGATAGTTCGATGTTTGCTCTATCATTTCTTCTTCTTTCTTTTTTAAAGTTTAAAATCCCACTTGGCTGGATGTATTTTAATGCGGTATACAATTATTGCCCTTACATAACACTCAGATACTTTAAATTATTCATATTCACTCAAATATTTTAAATTATTCTTAATGATGACTGATAAAACGAATATACCGCTGTATCCGTATCGTTGCATTATCCACAGAAATTTTTAAATATGTAGATAATCATGTATTCTGGATTCCACAACGTCAAATAGTACAGTGACAGTGGGGACCATAAGCTGGGCTAAGTGAAGCGTGGTCACCGAATACACAAAGTATCGTTACAAAACTGGCGCATAGTTAATAAATCTTCGCAAAGTGGACTCGCATAAAGCAAGCCGCTCGCGTGTAATTGCGGGTGGGGCGGCTCCGGGGGACGGGCTAGTTAAGAACACAAGTGCCACAATATTTAAACGGATAATCCGGGCTCGACATTCGTGACGCGGCCCGGTTCCACTGTTGTACTGCGACAGCCGCGACGCCTCTACGTTATTAAGAGATCTAGTTAAAAGATTTTGAGAAAACTAATGCAATGCTATAAATAAAGAGAAGAGTTGCGACGGGTTTCTGTCGGATTTAATTACTTACGTTCGAAATTAATGAACAAGTCACCCGTGTCACCCTGTCACAGCGCACGTGTGTCTGTTACACATCATATTATAATTTAATTATTAGCTTTACATATTATGATAAAACAGTAGAAGCAGTAGAAATAGAGAGGGGGATGATTAAAGAATCGTCTGTTTGTTAGTTTACGTTATTCACCGAAAATACTGATTTTCACGTAGCTGTCTCATAGATTGAACTTCGTCCGGGGTAACATTGAAAACTTTGTTTTATCGAAATCGGATGTCGGGAAGAAAATATATCTTCATTTAAATAGCTCGCCTAGAAGCTCAGCTTAAAGATGAATTCCATGTGATGGAAGTCGCGAGCACCAGCTTGTAGGATAAAATAATATTATACAACAGTCACATGTTTGACTATACATACGATTATATGGAGTATACGAATATGTGAATTCACTGTTGAACAACCTAACAAACATTCGCGTGATGGATAAGCAACCGCGCGGTACTGCAGCTGGCCTCTCTCTTACGCCGAGCGTCTGCTTGAATATTGGATGACGAGAGATTGATGACGATAGCAATATTGTTTATTGGTAATAACAGTGTTGCGTCATCGAGGGACTGACATCAGTTATTCGAGTACAGGAGCCGGCCATAAACAACACACATTTTCCACTCACGAGGCTTTATTAACATGCGTGATTCGCGAAAGTAACTGCACAGTACAAACCAACTTGCAGTAGCTCAATGACCGGATCAGTTACAATTCTACTAAGGGGCTTGTTCTAATTTATCCATTATATTAATACTTCATAAAGTATGATATACCACAATAATAGTGCTGCTATTAGCTCGATACATCAATTTATATCTATGGCTAAAATTAATACCTATATAACATCAATGTTCGATCCGATACTAAGGTTTTAATTTGGGCGCGAGGTAAATAGTCTTCTATATCATAACTCTTGTTTAATCGATTTACGTACCGTTTATAAATTCTGAGGGGCTAGCACGAACTACTTGCGAAAAAGTATACATATCGTCGGGCTGTCATTTGTATGAAATTTCAAATGATTTCTCATACAACTGACAGTTTGATGATTCGAATACTTTGTCGATAGTCGTTCGTGCTAGGCCCTCTGAAGACGTACATAATTGACAACACTGTTCGAATCTGTATCCTGTATCGAGGACACACGTACGTACGTATTATCACAGACGCCGCCGCTTATCGCCGGACAACGGCCAAGTTTCGGATTGCAACACTATCCACTAAACGGTCGCTTGTTCACTTGGCTGCTTGGCCGGCTGACTACTTGGTCGAGTCCACTTGAGCCATCAACCTGTGATGAACATCGCTGTGATTTGTATTTGGAAGTGCTTACTATAACTTAGTCTGCTTAGAATTTGGTTTCTGTTATGCCAATATTGATCTTGAAGTCTTTTAACGGGCTCGTTGGCGCGTTCGGTAGAACACCTGCCATGCGCACCGATGGGTAGTGAGTTCGAATCTCAACGGGACGACATGTTTATATTTTTCTATAGCGTGTTCCTCACTGTCTGGTTACTTCGGGCATTGATAGGGTGGGAGAAATATCGAAATTCCGACCGGGTAACAAACAATCGTTCATAGATGGAAAAACCGCGAAGTATATAAGTAGTAAAAGAAAATAGGTCGACAGCACATCATCGACTAATGTTCTATGGCTGAGGTATTACCTACCATCAAGTGAAACTCATGCTCGTCTGTCGATATCAACCATAAAAAATTAGTATTTCCTCAAAACTAATGTACCTACCCTCAACTAGTCTGAACCGGTGACCGGCAGCTGTGGGGCCCCACCGGCTCATTGTAGGTGTCGCTAAGGTGTTAAGCGTCATTTGGGCTTCCCTTATGAGGTGGATCGTCGGTCGTAGATAAACGAGATTTAAGGCCGAGTGGTATTAGTGTAGTTACAGTTAAACTCAGGGCTTACACACACATACACACCACTAAACAACGCTTGGTAATAGATTCTTCGGCTTTCTGCTATTTTTATTTGTATAATTGGTTCGTCAACAGAAATATTGCTATTCTAAAAACGGACAAAGGAATTCGTGGTTTTCAAATAAACAAATATTTCAAGGATCTGTTACAACGTATATATTTACAAAGGATAAAAAGAAATGTTCCAGCTCGCGAAGGATTCTGTGTGTTTGATCGCGGTTCGGGCCCGCGCGGGGGTGAGGGAGGAGCGGAGGGGGGAGGTGGGGGATCTCCTTCGTAAAGTGTTCCTACATTATTGGAAACATTTCAATTGTGTCTCTTAGCTTTTATAAAAAGACAACTGTTTAATACGATATCTTTAATGTAATTTTTTTATTTTATCTTCATCCGAAACAGTCGAATTGTTTTCTTTCTGACTTTATTTTGTGTATTTCTTTTCGTTAGTAATTCGTTTTCAATCTAACTACTAAACGTATCACATGATGTACCTAATCAATACATATAATAAAACTGTAGAGGTAAAATGTCTGTACATAGAAAAGAAATGCTAAAACCCGAGTCAGGGGAATGTAAGAAGAGAAATAGAACAAAACCAGTTTCTCTGTCTATTTGTCTGTTTGTACGGGCTAATCTCCGAAAATACTGAACCGATTTTCATGCAATTTTCACAAATATATTAAGCAAAGCCCGGGGCAACATATAGGCTTTCCTCATTCAAAATCGGTTGTCGGAAAGAAAAGTTATCATCATTTAAAGATTATTTTAAAGGCACCAAATCAACAAATTGCAATGCAAACTGATTCGCGTCGAACTTTTGAAATTATCAGATGTCAATAACAGTTTGATATGGAAAGAAATAGTTTGATTATTTCGCCACTTTCAATATGTATTCGTGGATAGTAGCTATGAATATATGTATCATAATATGAAGAAAGCTCAGCGCAAGATGAAGCCCACGCGATCGAAGTCGCGGGCATCAGCTAGTTCTTACATATAATAACATATAACATCCACCATAACGTACCTATATACCCATAACGTATTAATGTGAGCTTTAATAGTAGTTTCATAATGTATTCACATTAAAACCGACCCGATAGTTAAATATTTAAAATGATAGCTTTAGCGGAATAACTGCTTCCAAATCCATTCATGTTCCCAAATAAAAGGATTATATTCAAATGAATTTTGGATAAAGAACAGTTATAATAAAAAGTAGCGTTAGTATCGCATTAAATGCAACGTAAAAAGGATGTAAACCGGTGTTAAGAGCTCGTCAAATGAGAAGAGAGTCGTTAGCGTTAGTTGGTGGAGCTCGATGTCGAAATAGATTGCGCGGACGCGGGCGAGCTTTACTTTATATTATATGTACCTACTAGCAACACGCCCCGGCTTCACACGAGTGCAATATAGATGTACTATACACACTATGTTACTCGCTGATGTTACTGTTACTGTAGCTGGCTGTATATTGGCTAGATAATTTTTAAAATCGATCCAGAAGTTTTTGAATTTATTCATAACATACAAAAATCCAAAAATTAAATTTTTTCCTCTTTATAATATTAGTATAGATATAGATTTAGATTATTATTGTAGATATAATATTTAAATTTAATATCAATATGTATGCCAAACGTAGTTGCAATGCTTACCGGATGGATTTCAAAGTGCAAGCAGGTTGCTAGAAAAGCGTCTGAGGCATCTCAATTCTCAACGCGCTAAGCCACATCAACTGAACGAGTAGATTTTTCTCTGCGCACGACCGCTCAGTGTTCAACAAGCTCAAACACGAACGACTTGCGAGCAAGTATTTGGATCGTTAAAGTATTTCTCACTCAACATACATAATATAATTATTGTCGATACGAATGGTTGGAAAAGTGCGGCGTGCCGTCCGTGCGGGGTCGGTGTGGCTCAGCACTCAGCAGTCGACAGCCTGACTCACTGTCCTCACTCACCTTGCAACATCTCCTTCCACTGGATGTGTAACAAACCTTGTGTGTTTCTCAAACAGACTCGATTACAATGCTAACGGTATGCCACAGCCGCGGTCGTGTTTTCGCGATTGTATATGGCGAAGGATATCCTACTTGGAGCGCTCTCATACAAAACTTGAGGATTATTTGAAACATACAAGAAAGGTTTACATCATTTTGTCGTGAATTTACAAATATTCCGACGGCGACCGCTTGTTTATATTACAGTCTAAGGTTACTTGCGACAACGGTTTCTTAAATATTTCCGAATGCTCGAAATAAAAATTAGGTCGACAGCGCATCATTGACTGATGTTCTGTGGCTGAGGTATTACCTACCATCAAGTGAACCTCATGCTCGTCTGTCGATATCTGACGTAAAAAAAAAGATGTAATCAATTCTTTGCTTGACGATATATTTATAATTGCCCGCGTGATTGAACAAATAACATGCATGTCATATAGGTTACAATGATATTGAGTTTTGATGTATTGCATTTCTGAGTAAGCACTAAATATCAGTGAGCAAGAAGACACAACATATCACATTACATAAGAAACGAACTGCGCTAACTACGCTTACTGCGCTCCGTCCAACACTAACAGTAATGTCTAAAGTATACACTATACAGTGACTCACGAGCCGTTGTGTCGTCAGTCGTGTGTGCGTCGTGTGATGTGGCTGTGTGTATGTGTATGTGCGATTATTTACATTTCAGAACGAATCGAGATTAAATAAAAGGCGTCGCGAACATTATCGTAGGAATTTTATTTTTGCATCGGCTATAGTTTAAGAGCCGCTGAACCATTGTTTCGTCGTTTAAAACTCAGAATTGTTATAGAGTACTAGTTGCACCTACAATCTTGTATGTGTGTGTTGAATGTAAAATTCAGGAAATATTTTGTAAAATAAATTTTATTCACAGGGATAGCTCTCCTTTATATCAGGAAAATATTATCATTCTTCTCGCGAGCGAAGTGACGGGCAAACCCTACTACATTTAGTATTTCTTAAACAAAACTCGGACAACACCTTTCTTATGTGTAATGTATGCTAACTAGTAACTACCCATAATTGGACTAAGTAATTTGTGTATCAAAAATTATGATCATTTTATATTTTCGTTACCCCCTCCCAAATAAATTTTTCATATTCATACACACAGCATACGGCACTGTGTTATAATAAATATATTCTTAATTATTATTATTAAAATAAATAGAGAATCTTTTACGAAAAATACTCACTAATCATTTAATGTATTATATTCATACATTTTCAAGTATTTTATCTATTTTGAAATATTTCTCGATAACATACTCGTACGAGTACTCTACAATGTGTATCTATAATTGTTTGACATTCACAGTCGATCCCTTAATTCATGACATTGAGGACCAAATAGTGTGTAATGTGTATCTCTCGGAGTGAGCACGGCTGTTGTGAAACTAAATATCGCAGATGTGTGCACGTGCCATCGCCCGCGCTGAGTCAACGACTGCGTTCAGTGATTCAGTCGGAGCGCGAGTACCGCGACACCCGCTGCGTCCACAGTTCGACACTCGGTGCTTTACTTGTCTCGGCTATTATTATTATCAATTGTAGGTAAATGCAATTGAAACGTTACAATAAAACCACATACATGTTACTCTAGTATAAAACTCTACATTTGAGAACTCAGATATACAGTTAATGAATCAAATCAAATTATCATTTATTCATTTAGGTATCACAATGTACACTTATGAACGTCAATAAAAATTTAAATGCTTCTAATATTACATTTACTGCCAGAATTTAGTGAATAAAAACATTATTCACTGTACAAGGTGTATACCTTATAATATATTATATAGTTGTATAACTTATTCGCAATACTTCATGTCGCGGGTGTTTATGTGGTACCATGGTCGTTTAACGCGACCCGATAATTAATTATCTATGTATAATAGGTTTACAATAAAAACAGAATTGTACTCTATTAGAGAGTTTAATATATTTTTAAAATAGAAGTCGCTCTCCGAGTACTTAATTTGAAATTAAAAGCAATGTAGAGTCGCTATCATTATGATGTTGATAAGTATATTTATTAGAAAGGTGTATTTTATTATTTTGTAATGGTGTACAGGAAATAGATTAGATATCGTCCCCGGTGGCTATCGGGCTGTGAACCTGGACACAATCAGTACATCTACTGCTCTACTGCGCTACTGGGCGGTGGGTGATCTGCGCAGTGCCCAGTGTGCGGGCGCTAGAGGCTGGCTCGATGCCACAGTTTCTCAATAAATATACTGCTTTGTTTTTAAATTAATCTTATATCAGTTAAACTATTTCCTTAGTATTGCCATTCACTCTCTCTTCTTGTTTATTGATGTCATTTGGCAGTGAGTTGGTACTTTATGCTTTGCTCTGTGGAATGCTATGATACTTTTACTATCAAAAAGGACCAAATTAATTTTTGTATTCATATACATATTATGTACTATGTTTAATTTAATATATAATATTATGTAAACATATTTTACCAATAGTTCATCACTGATTTCGAGGGATTGGTCGAGCTTGAACTGTTAGGTAGAAATGTATCGGTTATAATGTCACTTGGATAAGATAAGAACGATATCAGACAGCGATAATAACAGACTATTATATTCAAGTTGAACAAATAGTATGTGCCCTAGTTAGATTCTCAGCGCTGTACGAGCGAGACGCTGAACTGGTGACTACATTACATTGAGTAATATATTTTGTATTTACTATTTCATGGGGCTAAAACAATGAATCTATCATTAAATATGTTAAAAAGTCTCTAAATATTCAAATGTCTTTCGATACTTATTTGAGCTACTTTACACTTTGTGATAATCAATAATCTCCTTACTGCTATTTGAGGTTGCAAGATGCACAATACTTATAGTACAAAATAAGAATGAAGTGCACCGTAGTGAGCACCTGGGACGTCGCAGCTCGGTGTAGAGCGAGTGCATGCTATATATAACCAGGGAATCTATCGCGAGCTGCACAATGTCAATGACTCGCTAGTCGCCGGTCGGTAGTAGCCGGTCGCCGGTCGGAGCGCGGCTGCTTCCACGGTTATTTATGAGAGCAAACATACCGCCCCCCCGCGTCCCACGCCGCCCCGCCCGGAGGTGCCCATGTTACGCACACACGTTTAAATAAAATTGTTGTTTTCAGTTCTTGTAACTTCTTGAAAGTAAATAAATGAAGCCAAAACTTCTCAATGCGCCGCGCCGTGTCGGCGACACACATTTTCATATCGTACAGTACACAAGAGAAGCATTTGCTTTCCCAAACGTTTCGAGTAAAAGCATTGCTTCAAGTATCCATCGCTTCACGTTGCGACGATCCTTGCCTCAGAATAAATAAATTATTTTTTAAAGTGAAAATATTGTTTTTTATACTAATAAGTTTAGGAAAGATTTTGCCATGTTAAAAACCATTAATCATTTCGCTACTTTTGTAATTTCTTATATTAATTAAAAATGTTTGAGCGTGTTCTGAGGATAGCAGAAATACATTCAGCTGAGTGACTTTTTCTTAACGAAAAATTTGAATTCAATTATATATAAGTATAGCTTGATAAAAGGCTATTATCTAGGCTAGGCGGCCGGCGCGCGCGCAGCTCCGGGGGACATAACGCCTGCAGCCACCGACATACGCATAATATCGCGACGCTCTGCTGACACCACTGACATGTGACTCGCAGTTCGCACCTGCGCTGCGGAACATTAATTCATCTCGTCCGGCTGCACTGACCTACATATGTATATCCCAGTTAGTCTACTTACAGGATATCATGGGGAGATGAGTTTGCGTCGTTGATGAACACACTGTTCAGTTCTAAGGACACTACAAATAAATACTTCATTCATCACTACGTACATATTATAGAAGAAAGTCCTCCACCGCGTCTGTTTGATCGCGATATACTAAAAAACTACTGAACTGATTTTCATGGGGTTTTCACTAATCTATAGAGTGATTCACGAGGAAGGTTTATGTATTGTAATAATAAATATTATGTATTTGTTTTGTGTAAATTGGTTGAAATATCTTTTATTAACGCGAGTATCACACATTTAAATAAAATACTGTATACCGGATTAAAACGCGATTTATTATTTATATTGTTTAAATTGTTGTCTCCCCGCGACCACGGTTGCTGTAAAGCATCCGAAACGTCGGGATAAATAATTTAAACAATATAAATAATAAATCGCGTTTTAATCCGGTATACAGTATTTTATTTAAATGGTTGAAATATAACGATAATTGTTGAAAATGTCGGAAAAAGTCAAGCCGCCTGGGAACTTTCTTCGAAAACGCTGCCCTTTAATCCCTCTGAGATCTCGGGGGCCCGGGGGCTAGGGGGCCCTTCACCTGATGACCGGGGCGGTACTAACTGTCACACTCGATATAACCGTCAAATTAATGTTAGAGCCAGACTATGTCAAGGTTGATTTCAGCTTTATTATAAATGCAAGTATTTTTAAAGCTGAATATGTAGGTCAATTTACGCCAAGTGCTCACTAAGCTAAACCCCATCCTTCTATCGTAGTAGTCCCGTCAGAAATATTAAATGTGCAATTGGTACTTATGTATAGATGTAAACTATACTCTGTATATTTATACTGTTGCTTTGAGAATTGGAAGAAACAGACTTCATGGATGTTCTATGTATTATTCGAGATTCCTTTCTAGTAATATAAATTATAAACGTATCGGACCGGGGATACAAGATATGTTTCTAAAGCATCAACAAATCCGTGTGGGATAACTGTTCCATCTTTCTCAGAATATTTTCTTGTTACATCGGACAGCCGGCCGCGGCGCGTCAATGTTCGGTCGAACCCTCGGGATAACGTCTAAATCCCTGTAAGGATATGTGTCACGCAAAGGTCAAAGTCAAGTTCAGGGCGGGAGGATTAAACAGCCATTTGCGGCCGGGGCGGGGGCGGGCGGAACGGGGCGGGCGGGTGATGCCATCAAATCTCGCAAACCTGCCGTTACAGCGAGAGGTCGCTCGTTCCTCTCACTCCGGACACTCGAGTTTTAGAAAAGAAAGAAGGCATTGAATAATAAATACAAACAAATATAAATTACGTGACACAGTATAATATTATTATTGTAGGGGGACTGCGAATAAATTGCTTTGAACAATACATCCGCCTAATTGTATTTACTTTTTATTTTAACAATGTACATTGTACAATACTTCCGTCTCAAGCCGAAAAGCGTTTGTTCGACATAATAGATATTTTGTAGGTGACGTTCTAATTAACTTATGAGATGCAAAATGTTCTTAGGGATTTTAATGTACATTAAGGTCAAGTTAGCGTCTTTTAAGAATAAAAAACTATTTATTTAGTGTAACATCTACAGTAAAATTTACAGTATTTACTACCAAATAGTTATCAATATGCTTACAACTAATGGGATCTTCTTTGGGCTCTTCTTTGTACTTTCTTTGTAGGTCCTTTTTGCATTAATATAAGGAACGTGTTCCTAAATGTAAATGCGCATCCATTTTCTATTGTAACTCGCTTGAGAATGAACTGAGTGACTAATATTTTAAGAGTAGAACAATAGCTGCGCCAGGTACCAGGCTGTCATAACACGCGAGGGAGCTGTTAGCTAAAGCCATTACGTTCAGGTGCACCGGGCGAGCTGCGAGCTGCGAGCTGCGAGCTGCCCTCCGGGTGCGACATACATTCACAATACACTTATTTATATACTTCTCAATTGGATCGAGCATATCGTCACTTTGATGTAATACATTTTTAATTTCGATAAACTCCGGGTCTACTATTTGGCTACATAAAGCATTAACGGGGGAATATCGAAAATCAGTCGGCGTCGGCGGAAATGTCAAAATACTAGGTCACTGTTCATCACTGATGTTCTGTGGCTGTGGTATCAAATTTATTTAGGTAACAAAATGTACACTTATCAATAATAAAAATATATATATTTTAAATGCTTCTTTAACATTCTTTAACTCAAATCAAGGACGTAGAACGGACGAGAAGAACTGGCAATAAATATCTCCAGCCATATCAATCATAATTTGCCCTTTATTGATATTTGGCAAAAAATATAAGTTTCCTTAAATTTGTTGAAATCATATATTTTCAAAATAACAAATGAGGTTCGGAAGCACTAGTGGTGTCTGTAACACCGTGAGCGCTGCAAGTGGGGCGATGCTTTTTCATGTTGAAATTGCATTTATGTAATTTTATATGAAATGTGGGGCCACAACGACGCGACAGCGCTCTGGATTTAGTTGGATGATAAAAACGAGCTTGTAAACTCGTTCCAAATCATTAATTATCATGATTTGTCCTTTCAAATGTGTGAAGGATATTTTCAATTATAATGTGGCGTACTTGGTCACATTTTATATATTATTATGGTAGCAGGCAACCTCATTTTACTTTATATTATTTAGCTAAAAATGGAAGCTTCCATAATGGAATTAAGACGGTGTAAAATAATATTTGTTGTCAATCTTTTAGTTCAGTGTTACTCGTATAATGCTGAACTAAAATGGCCCTATTCCATAGGAAAAAATATATATTGAATATTATCACAGAAATTTTCGATTGTGAATTGACTCTCTCCCCCAATCGGAGTGACAAGACGTGTCTCAAGACAGAGAGCGGTCCCGTGTATTGTGTTAGAGACGAGCATTATTGCGGGGCATCCCTCGGGCGAGCTCCCAGCTGCCAGCTGCCAGGCGGCGGTAAACAGATGGTTGTGCACACATTATGCAGGCGTCATGAGCCCCGCGCGGCTCACCGCTGAAAAATGTACTCACAGCGAGAGAGCTTACACCGCGCGCACACGGCTTACTCTACGTTGAGTAGTTATCATAGTAACGATATTTGTCCTTTATAATATTTAGTGTCGATGTGACGGTTCTGTCTTTCTGGTATATTTCTGTAGAATTGGGTACAGAATCCTTTATACAAGTGTATTTCTCGGACAACATCAATATACAAGACTTTTGACAAGAAGATTCAACTTGTATTGTTTTAGAGGATAGGTATAGAGATCTCTCTTTGCGCTCACCTTCCCACGATCAGTAGCAACAGAGATGAACGACTTCGTACCTTACCTCTTACATAAAAGAACATGTCCATGAGATGTTACATTAGTATTGCGGGCATTTGTCTTCCACTCTTCTCATTATAACGTTACTCCTAAAGGCCTGTCGCTGCTGTCGGTGCAGTATCGTAAACTACAGCGACGCTGAACCACATCGTTGTTCCCTCCCCCTCCTCCCGCCCAACGCTAACCGGCCAAATATATAGCAAAACCGTTTGCTTTACTAACACGCAAAGTGGATATTAAAATGTTTCAGTTGGCGTGTTATGTGGCCTCGCTAACATCGAGCATTCATTACTCTACAAGTGTACCTACACATCTATAGTATCTGTATTGTAGTAGATTGCTCTCTAATTAAATAAATCCAATCGTTATTGTATCTATTTTAAGTGTCGATATTTTTCATGGAATAAAATATTATTATTGAGAGATTTCCGAGTGATATTTTGACATCATTTCTATGTAGTATTATAAGAATTTTCAAGAGAATAATAATTATATATGTTAGGTCACCGAAATGTGCGGTTGAGTATGAGCAGTTAGCTTGTCATCGATGTTGTAATGAAGTCGCACAGCCAGCGCTCAGGGCTGTCTGTCTGCTTGTGACGTGTACCAGAAACTTATCAAGTGCATAGTTATTTTGATATACTTATTGTTTTTCATGTTTTTAAAATATCAAACACAAAAAGAAAGATAAAACTGACAATGCTTTGTCCAATAACATTTGAGTAGTTTCTATGACCGCTTCCGTAGCCTAGTTCTAACATCTACCTATGTACTATGATGTCATGATATTAGCCCATAATACAACTATAAATAGCATGGTCCCCAGACTTATCGTACAAAATACCATGTTTTAAAGACAGGAAAGTCTTCTATTAGAGTGACCTGCGACAGTCTTGGGGGAATATTTAAGACTTGAATTTAACATTATACATTTGGAATAGAATTGATTCCAGTTTCCGGTAATAAATGAGAAGAACCTTATATCACGCAAATGCGGCAGACTAGTATTTAACAACTTAATTCAGTGGTAGCCCTGGGCCCTGCCCCGCAGGATTGTCAGTACTCAGTGGGGCTGCTGTCAGCGCGCACACTCTATGAGCTGGCAACACGCGTTATGTCTGTCGCGAGCTTCATCGAGACTGTCTCCACTTTCACATCACGTGGAAACTCGTTAATCGTCCACACGAAAAAATACTTCAACACATCATTAGTACCTGGAAATCAAAGTAATCTATTCGATTGCAGCGCCGGCGCCCGCGCATAGTGCCACGGGCTTTGTTTCCACAGCTTCAGCTCTTCAGCTTACGTTATTCAGGAAATGTATCGATCACAATCATAGTTATTGTTGAATGGAACAATATTATTTTACCATGTGTAATATACTTTGCATCAAAATATGTTGCTATTTGAGTATACAATTTTGGTTATAGGAACGTACAACTGTAACTACGTCAAGTAAGGTATTTGTACGTTTGATCGATATTACATATTTATAAGAGATAATTGTTATTTTTTAAATAAATTCCAACACAATTGTGAAAAGTTATTTGTTTGATATCGACTTAAAAATCAGTCGTCAATGTGAATAATACCTTGTATGTAGTTTACGAGAAGCAACGAATTGTTGATTGATGACTTGTACATTAGTTGCGGTTGGTGAAGTTGGCTATCTTTTGATACCGTTTAGTTATCTGGGAAAGTGTATATTATATATACATTCCTATCAGATATCAAGCATTTGGAAGACTTCCGGACCTGTGTGGAGATCGTCACCTCCTAATGTGTCACAAAGTACAATACTCGAACTGTGACATAGTAACTTGAAGGGCTTTTGTTATTGATAAGGGTCTGCGACAGGGGACAATGTTTTATTAACTCCTCGATACGACGCCGTTAACCTCACATTGCCTATGTTTCTCTCAAAATGGTTGTTAGAAGAGACCGTGGACCGATGTGGAATTATTTATTATATTTGATGATATTATTGTAAATTTTACATAGGTAAAGTAGATAGTAGTTTTGTATTGTAATATTGACACTATTATAGTCAAGATAGGTGTCTTGCCATCCTAAATAATAATAATAATATGGTATATAGACAAGGCATCATTGATTGTGGCTAAGTTTTCACCAACCAAATGATAAATGAATGAATCTTCATACATCTGTCTAAATCTGATATAAAAATAAGATAAATAGCTATGCCAAAATAGAGGAAAAAAGCGCGGTTTGAGGGTATATAATAAAGATATTACTATATGGTAGGTAGAGTGGAGCATAAAGACTTCACAGAGTTTCTGTTGTAATTTAGAAGTAGGTCTAAAGCCACATCCGTCGGCGGAGGAAGCTCGCTTTACGTACTTTGAACAACTTCGTTTTATATCCCACCGGTTGTGGTGTAAAATAATACTACTACTACATGCTCAAAGCGATATATCGATCCGTTTCCACCCCTCTTTGGTAACCTTAATCCGATTCTACTTATTTTAAGGCAATAATATGATAATTTTGACCGGTGAAATATTTCATTAATTTTACTTTTTGATATTTTCAGCTGTAGCAACCACTAAGGAATTATTGAATTCATTTCATCAAACAATCGAATTAACATTTTTGTGATTTTCGTCTTGAGTAAGGACAGAGAGAAGAATTTAATGGCAGCAAATGGATTCGTTAGCGATTCACTTAACTCTTAGATGATAGTTGAACAAAAAGAAGCGCGAGTGACGTGTGTGACGTCAGAGGGCGGCCTGCTCACCAGTCAAGAGAACAGCCACAATTAGTTGCCGCGTGTTCGCCGCCGCCGCTGCTCCAGTCTTGCTACAATTACCGACACGTACTCACCCTGACTACACTGCTATAATAACAATAAGGTTCAAATCGGTGCCGCTGACTGAAGTGCGCCGATCACGCTAGCTTCCAACACGCCCGTGGCCGCGGCGTGCCAATCCAGTTCTTGGAAACGAATTACGAATCAATTTTGTCATTAAACCAGCCACACCACGAGCGTTGTAATAGCGTTCTTGTTCTACAATAATAATATGCTTTATCAACAGCGCCTATTATTGCTTTTTATCTACCGCTATTTTATCGTATTTACTCAGATTATAATGGTCTGCTGTCCTCTTAATTATTTTTATTAGATTATAAATATTTGGAATTGAATAGTACTATTGAGCTTATTGCTGATATAAAATAGAACTGTAGGTGGTTCAAAAGTACTTTTTAAAGCTTTCCAAACAAAATCTATCAGATAAAGTATTTGGTCGTGAGATAATTAATATCGGATGTTGAAAAATTAACTCTTAACAAGCAGATCTGATTGGTAATCATAATACATCAATTCTCACTAACACTGTCAGGATATTATAATATTACTGTTTAGTTAACTTCTTTCCGATTAAATTTCAAGTACAAGTACAGTTACAATAGTACGTAAGAACCTTTACCTCAGTTAGATCACCACTTCGAGAATTCGTCCGCTATCAGAGTCAGAGTAATCAGAGTTTGAGGAATTGGTGTATGTTTAAAGCCTGTGCAGGCGGTACGTAAGGTTGATAACAATAACTGGTGTATGTTTGAAACCTGTAATAGTGAATAGCATAAAGCACTGGGGCCACGGTTGCATTGGTAAGCTGTCTCGTGAGCCCTAAAAAGGCGGTCTTAAAAAAAAAGCTAGGTCACTACTGACAAATAATTCAAGATAATATCGAAATCCTGACTTTCACGATCGATTAAACTTATATAAATGCAAATAAAGTGGTCGCACGTAAGTAGTGCGCCATTAGCGAGGCTCGATCGTAATAGTGTGAGAGTCGCTCGTAAGTCACGTTATATAGCTCTCGGTGAAACAAAAGTAAAAGCTCTTATTTAGAGAAAGGTCAAGTTCATGGAATCAGATGATTTTTTTTCAACGCGGGCGAAACCACCACACCACACGCAGCAGAACAAAGGAACACGCTACGGCCGAATATGCTAAATTGCAAGAAGTTATTGAATTTAATAAATGGGAACTCGTTGTATATAAGATAGATAGATGTTACCCTGTCCCGTACCCCACAATGGAATGAATGTGAAGGCAGCTATCTGTTGTATATACATTATGACTTTATCTAAGACGTTACGCAGTATTTTTTAGTTCAGGCATCTGGTTAATCGCCACGGCTCTGTCTGGCCGAATATTTCCCAGGAATTGAACTAAGGATCTCAGGTAAAGTCATTTTCAATAGTAACAAATAATTTTTAAATTCACCTAGCGTGTCTACAATGTAGGCTCAGTTCAAACCCACTTCAGTTGACTCCAAGTGAAGGTTCTAGATGACATAGAACCGCGTATTTCCCACTCTTGTAATAACAGCACGCTATGAACCGTGTCTCCTCTATTCAGAACCCAACCCGAGCGAGCTAACGGCTAATAAAAACAGTCAAGTAGTGAAAGTATTCTCGTGTGATATCATGAAATATATTTTGTTTGTTTTAGGATACATATGTATTTTAGGAAATAAAGACGTATTGCTAATGCCCCGCTACACACATTCAGCCAATAGCTTTTTTCATTCGATTTGTGAGAGTTCTAGACAGAAATTTATTTCAATCTCATCAGACCCTTTTTTTACTATCTACGCTCCATACTTGGGATCCAGTAAATAAATACCTAAAACTCCAAGTCAAACATGAACCCCGCAAATGAGAACGTTAAATTGCAAGATTTACTGTATGTGTACAATTTTGGAAATTAAAAAAAACACGCGGGAGATTATAAATATAATAATCCGTTGACTTATACTTATACCGTAGAAGAATATTGTCGGCGTGGTTTTTTATTTTATAGAATATCAGGTAAACGAGCACGAACGAGGTAGCTGATGTTAACTGATTACCACAACCCACAGATATCCGTAACACCAAAGGCAGGTGCGTATCCTGCCTTTAAGAAAAAGTTCCCAGGATACTGGCACCGCTGGAAGGCGAGGCTGTATCGCTAGGCCGAATAGAAACCAGCTCTGGGCTCCCATGAACCAGCCGCACGGACAAATTCTGCACATTTTTTTTGATATGCTCCGACCAAAGACCCAAAGGCTAATGCCGCAAATTCATACGAACTAACTTTCAGGGTTTATACTTTATTTATTTATTCTTAAGTACTTGTTTTTCAGTATTTATCAGGAACTCAGGTGACTTGTCGACACACAGTACCGGTACGTACGTAGCGCTTGAGACAAATCACAAAGAGCCTTTGTACATCGCATGTCAAGCTTATTGATAAAGGTACAATTTAATTATTGAATTCCAAAGAAAGTAATCGCTTTTCGAAGCTGGCTCCAGGATGTGGGCGGCTGGGGCGGCTTTGGGAGGCTAGGGCGGCTGGGGCGGCTCAGGTGGATAGATTAAACACTCTGTATCTCATAAACGAGCTATGTTGTTCTATATAATCTTTGACCCAAAGTTATGTTGTTATTAGTATTCTTTATTAATTTGAAAATTTTGGAAGTGTCTAGTAAAATATTTTTTTTTCTAAATCTGTATTGACTTGAGATTAGAGACATCTAAGACTTAATGGTAAACTAATTACTCCTCGTACAAGTATTCAGTTTCTAGATAATTATATAAATTGTCTCGGTATGAGAGGTTTCGGTATGAGGATTACAATATAACGAAGAGCAAATAAAACTGGCGTTACAGTTCGTAACATTTTGACAAAATTAAACTAGATTAGGGCTTAAATAATGAATAAACTTTTATTACACAAGATAGAGAGAAGTGTGGTATCGGAGTTAATGTTGGCTCATTTGGCAACGATCAGCTGTTAGCGAAACTTGAACCCTGTGTTAATTAACGTAACGCTTAGAATGGGTCTGGGCGGGTCCCGCGGCGGTGATTAGCGTTTAGACGGTCAAAACATTTACATACGGATGATGCGGTACATTGGACGTTATTCGGTCACGCTGCGTTCCACAAGCGTCGCAACTGTGTCCCGCCGGGAGCAGCGGCGAGCGCCACACGAACCCGATTACTGCTCCCATTCGGCCTCACTCCGCCCAGCACGAGCCCGTAGCGAGTGCAATGCGGACCGGCACAATAAGCCTGTCGAAATTCCTTTTTTTACTATTCTATATTAGTACTTTCCTGCGACTTGGCTCATGTGGACGAAATGTTTAGCACACCTAAAGTGGTATCTGATTCTTCAATTCAGGTCTGTCGCGTCCGTGTTGTTGGAGAAATGCAATGCGTGTGATGGGAGTGGACTGTTAATAATGCTTCTTCAGAGGCGAGGCGAGGGCGATATGTCTGTTGGAGGAAAGTCGACTCTCTTGTATTGCAGGTCAGCTCAGTTTTGATGTCAGAACCCACTCACATCTAACATAATTGCATCTAAACTAAAAATTCCTTTGATATAAACATACGAACGTTACGGACCTTAGATATTGTTGAAAATGTTATTGAAATAATATTCAATTATTCATGATGTATGAAAATAAATGTAGACGTTTGTAAGTTAGGACGGATGGCCGGTGTCCTTTATTTATAATGTACGACGTGCGAAGCCCCCGGGGCGGTGGGGGGTGGCGGTGCCCGGGGGACAAACCCGGGTAAATAGATTCTTAAGGGCTTACAGAAACAAGCTTTCATTTGGACAGGCTTTTTGTTGTTGGGATCGTGCTTGCGTTCTAGCGCTTTTTGCCACGTCGCCGCGGCGTGTACGGATGTAGAGAAATGAGCGTAATGTCAATAAATTCCGAACGATGCTCTTGAAAATGAAAATTAATGTAATATATTTTCAAATGTATTATTAGTCATACGAAGCCCCCTGACGTCGCATGTGTTTCTTAGCTTGTCTTAACAACACATTTCTAGAAGTTGTTTTGGATAAAAATATAACTTACTTCTGACTCCTTACGAAGGCACTCGAACCTAACGAGACTACACTTGAGCGAATCCCTATTCCGCACTCAGAGTTGTGCGATCTTCGCGGAGGCCGGGCCCGCGAGTCATAGGAAAGATAATATCGAGCGGTCCAGCTCGCTCGGGCGCTGTTGTTCAATGTGAAGGATCTATTCACCGCGCTCCACAATGAACCGTATAATCTGTAATAGTACACTCAACGCCCACCACCCGGGTATTGTTATTGCTTTTATTTATAAAATATACTTCTAGATGACACTTATTAGACTCAGATATTGTATACACGACGGATATTAAACAACTGGCCTACATTTATAGGTCAAAGATATACTGTAAATAATTTAGTTTTGGTTCAGTTAGACTTTTGCAAATTATTACTTAAGTTTTGGGCGTAGTGCGTTATAAATTAATGCGTTACTATCAGACTTATATTAAACTAGGGTTTGCGTGAAATTAATTTTAATAATTAAATTTCATGAACAAAGACTAGCTTTCGTTACTTTTACTTTTACTCGTGAAGTATCCTCTTGTACAGTTTTAAATCAATCTGTTGACTCCACTCAGAGTGAAAGAAAAATAAACAATGAATAAATACACTTTTGATTTTGCAATAATAATCGAAGTACTAAGTGAGACTACGCTGGCGGTAAGTAATATCTCAGCCCCAGAACATCAGGTATTTTATTCTTACTTCTAGCACTTTACAATCAATTTTTAGCACGGTATGATAGTGGTAGACGCCTTAAAGAGTGTCAACCCTTACTCAACGTTTGTAAGATATTACCTAAGTGGTCACCACTCACAAGTGCCGATCCTGAGGGTCGGTGTTGAGGAAGGTATACCTACTTCTATTTCGGTCTCGGTCCCTCCGGGAGCGCGGGACCGACGAGGGTTAAAACAATTTTAATATTAGATTGTGAAGCGAAGATTAGTAGATTGAAAATGGATTGCAGTCAAATTAATAACTGTTTGCTTCTGTTAATTTTATTTTCAAATAAAATCAAAGATCTATATTTCAATTTTCTTAATGATAGTGACTTATTAATGTGAAAGTGGTATGAAGTGTCAGAATCACATTTGTACAGAAATAAATAGATTGAAACTTTTTCGCTTCGTACACTTTTTATAAAGGGTTTTTTTATGTTCAGAAACTTTTCAATTTTATTAAATTTATTCAGTTTACTGACTTAGAGACAGAAATAAAGCCTTATATTAGTAAAATAGGTAAAAAATGACTTTACAATTGTACTCGGCAGAGTAGTCGTGGTTGAGGTGATATCACACGAGGAGCTACGCCTTCGTCGTCCTTCCATAGGCGATACATACTACCGAAATGGCCATTGCACCACCAGAAATGAAGATGCATCTCGAGTCAAGCGGCAGGCCTTTTTTTTATAGAGGGAAAAAAGAAAAGCGAGTCCTCGGTTTGGGAGATGTGCCCAAAGATCATCAGCACTCAATCAGCAATCATTTTTCGGCGATCTTGAGTGATCATATTTCAGCCCTATGAAGGTTTATTATTTTTAACTACTTTTTAAATGTAAGTATCCTAACGATGAAATAAAGATGAGTAACTGTATATCGAAAGTACATATAACATATTTTTTTTGCGAATTACAATAATGTAAAAAAACGATTCGTTCGAGACGTATGTAATTAAAGAGAATTAAGTATGAAGTAGCCACCTGGAACCTGGCACCTGGCACCTGCACCTGGCACCTAGCATCTGCTACCTGGCACCTGCTGTGTAGACAGACACTCTTGGAGGCACTCTTTTAAGTATTTTATTTGGAAGTCTCTTTCAAGATAAAGTGTTCATGAGAACAAATAGATGTTTTTCATATCATTCGTTTCGTGGAATTTGAAGTTCGTATTGCGGCCGAGCGACGAGCTCTTCAACTTGCGAACTTCAACTGAACAGTAATTGCTATTTTTAAACGTTTTATTCATCTTATTACTTTCAAATAGACTTTAGTTTTCGCCTAACGAACTATTTAGGTTCGTAAAATTATACGAAATACTTTGTTTTAGGAGGGTGATCTGTTCCAAATTTTTTGTATACTTTTAGCTACTTAACGTCTTTTTGATTTTGAAAACCTATATATAAATAATATATAGATCATATATAATAAACCAAACCAGTTGTGTGTAAGCAGATTGACGCGAGCGATTTCGGTATTCGAAACGGATAACCTTCAGCAGAAAAGCGAATTTTAAATTTATATTATAAAAGTGGCGAAAGTTGTCGAAAGCTCGTTAATTATGAAGCTCAGTCAACCCTTCGATCAGCTCGGAAACTTTCGCCGTTCCTCATTTAGCGGACTCGCGCCCGTTCCGAATGTTCTACTTTGACGCGTTAGCTTCGCCTGTATTAATTATTACTTGTTTTAAATAAAAAATAATAAAATAAACGAAATGTATCTCAGTGTTGATCTCGTAGATATCGTTATATAATCGCTTAACTAGCTGTTTCCCGCGGTTTTAAGAAGTAAGGAGTTTAGTTGATTGCCAATATGTTACATCATAAACAAAATATAATTATATTATACGAGTATGTATGTCTGTAATTAGCATTTTGTTGTGTGATTTTGATGAAAAAATTAAGCCATCCTTCTATTTATTTCTTTATTTTGTATTCAACAGATCTATTTCAAATCAGTCAATCTCTGGATGAAAATGATTTCTTGTCTATACTAATATTATAAGGTTACATTTGATATAATCGTCCGCAGTACGCAGTAGCCGGCCGCTCGCGTGACGGACATCTGTGCGTGTTGCTATAAATATAATAATACTAGGCATGTAATATTACTTTTAACTTGAGGGCGCGTGCTGCAGGCGGTCTGCCGGCGGAGTCAGCTGCAATGTATGGGTCAAGTACATTCAATAATTAAACATAGATCTCTTTATTAGGACTAACTTACAATGTCATATTCACACTACAAAGCTGTCGCAATCTTTCATAAAACAAAAACTGAAAGAACCTATTGTAAATTTAATATACGTATTATATGAATAACCTTAAAAGTAGCACAGGATTTTTTTGTAAACCAATATGATTCCAGCAAATTGCTAATTATTAAACGTAAGCAGCTTACACTGTTAACTGGACAGGTTATACATATACACATACATACATACATACATACATACATATTGCAATGCGTCTTTCCTTTTGTGATAGACAGAGATATTTGCATAACACTTTCAGGTCTACCATTTTTCACAATATAATCCATTAGTTCCATATTAAAAAAATGGAAAATTAAAAAAAATCGAATAAAAAATCAGCCTGTCTGTCCTTAAGATAACGTGTTATTTAATACGTTATACGTAGATTATAATTATCATAATTTTTCTGCCAAAAAATGTTTTTAATAAAAAAACTGTGTAAACCTAAATTTTATATGAATAAATAAAAATTTAATGTCTTGTGTAAATAATAAATAAATTCAAAATAAGACAGCGGGAAGGAATGCATTAGTATAACTTGCATTTATCATGAAAAATATTATCTATAATATATACTTATAAAAGAGATTTCCACCTATATATTGACTCATCACGATATCTCTGGAACCATAAGGCGTAGCGACTTTCAATTGCTAGTAATTTATACAAAGAAGCGTCGAAATTCAACAAAAATATTAATTACCTAAAAACTGGCTTTTTGGTAGATTTTGTTAACATTAAAAACATTAAGACGTTATGAGATGTACCTACAACAGTAAATATCGTGTAACTTTACAATGATAGTGACCCCCGCGCTGCTCCTTTCATCATATTAATATATAATTCATCACGAGTTGAGTTCTTGAGGAAAATACATTAAATCAGAGAATGGGGACAAACGTAGCTCGGTTGAGACGTCAGCATTCTTCCCTTAACAATGTCTTAGAGTCAGCGACCGGAACAAGAAGCGAATACATTAATAATAGTTTCATCCGAATGTATTTCTTAAGTCTTTTCCATTCGATTGTACATGGATATAATTGTTTGAAGACTCTGTCTATACTCGTAAGACAATCTAACTTGTTGAGTGGTTCGAGTGCAGACTCGCGTGCGTGCACAGTACACACACGTCCCATGCGCCTGCTCAGTGCGGCGAGTGTCGCGTCTCGTGAGCGTCGCGTCGCGAATCGACAACTTTTTTCATTTCTCTAAGTGACAAGGGACCGCCGCCGCCTGCCGGGGACAAGTTTACGTATGAATACGAGATGAGAACCGAAATTAGAACGCGAGATGTTTCCAGTTTGCTTTTCAAATGAAAACGTAAGATTAATCTCCGACGTTTTCGGGAAAGCGCCGGAATAATTTTAAGAAAACAAACTTTCCGCTTTATCTTTCATTTCTTAATGCTATTCAATAATTTTAACATTAAATGAAAGATACACTTTGATTAATGTTGTTTATTGAAGATGTAAACGTGCATTAAAGCGAGAAGCTTCGGATAGTAATCGTGCGGGTAGGTAATAGATACAGAAACGAGTTGTTATAGTTTATGAGTAGCTACGTGACGGGGGAGGGTGCCGACGACCGAGTTCGGTGGAGTTGCCAAACGAGGCTAACGATAAGGTGTAACCCATTATCGGGTGTTATTAGCTGGCAGACAACTGTGGCCCAGCGTCAGTTAGCACTGGCGCCAAGGGGTCACTGGGTGCCACTGGGTGCCAGTGGGCCGGTATGCCAACGAGCTAGCCGGAGCGCGAATTTAACACATCGACATAACATTAAACATGTAATTACGTCATAATATATGTATGTACATAACATACGTTCGTACTTTCATTTTAAGGATGGATTTAAAAACATACTCGTACATCTACGTTCGCATCTATTGTTATCAAACAGTTCGTATGCGACATCCTATACACTTGTCAAGGTGATAAATGTGTTTATTCAAGTGAGCTGTCTATAGAACAGAACGTGTGTATGTTGTGAGAAATACGCGAAACCCTCTCGCTTCCGTTAGAGAGCTCGTGACGAGGTGACGTCGCTTCATTATCGGCATTCAACCTAAACGCTACGATCAATTGTCACGTTAACATCTTCATGAATTTCAACGAGTTCCCCACCCCCCCCCCCCCCGCTCTCGCCGCAACTCACCGCCGTCACCCTGCAGCCAGCTGTTCAATATCGAGCACGTACTTGCTTGTGTCGGCTGCCGGCGGGAATCAGGCAAATATTGCGTTTCCACTCGTTCGTCACGCGCCGTTTATTTTTCATTTGTATCTGTCAACTTCTGACGCTGTGACCCCTAGTCAAGTCACAAGTTAAGTCAAGACTTCAAATTGAATTCGATCTCTTACCAATATAATGATATCTGTGTATCAGTATACATACATTTGGTGTAAAAACATGTTGATATATACGCCATAACACAAGCCGGGCCAGTTTCTGGGTCGCACGCTACAAGTTTTAAGCCTAAGTAACCTTCGAGTCACAAATAGTGTCTGAGTGCATTCGACTGTTCCTGAAGCTTTAAAGCAGTTCACATCCATATTTAAATAGGACTTTAGCTTTTCTCGTAGCTTTTGCTTCATGTATAGAGATCACAGTGTTTACGAAACGAGACAATATAAATCGTCGAGAAAACATTTCAGAAAGCGATTACAATAAAAAAATTATCAAATAGCATGTCGCTTAAAATGACGTTGATCTGGACATACAGCAAGATCAAGAGACAACAGGTTGAGTGAAAGGGTGGTGCACTGGTACCCTCGCGAGGTACGCCGCCCGTGTGGGTGCTCACGTGGTCGACGGGCGGATGATATCGTAGCTGTTACTGGTTCCTTTTGGACAAGACTTGCACATGACAGGGACGAGTGGAATAGAATAACTACGTTCAAAAATGGACGACTCAACAGAATAAGATAATAAAAATAAAATAAAGATATTATATACTAAAATAAACAGTAGAAAATAAATCCAAAATTAATGTATGTTTGACTTTATTATTTTTATCAAATAGGTTGTTCTGCTGCAATTGTTCTGCGTTAACCATCGGACGGTCTATTTGGGTGGATCTGATGGACCAATATTTGAATTAATTTTATAATAATAAAATAAAACTTTATTAATATATTGTTTTATCCTAATGAGACATGTTGATATGAGAGGATAGAGTCGTCGCTCGGTAAGGGCTGGTAGAACATGACGTACAGGTGAAAGGCTGAAAGTCGTAGTCGTAGATACTTATTCGTAAGTGTGTCCAGGTGTCGGTGACTACAGGGAACACTCGCAAAACTTGTGAACTTAAAAGTAAGTTAAAGTTTAGCTTCCACTTTCCGGGTGTTGCGGTCCCTACAACAGCGTCAATAACTTATTAAATTTCAACTTTCTTGAAAAGCAATGACACTTCGATCGGGAGACTCTCATGCTATTCAAATGCAGTTTGACGGGCTCGTTGGCGCATTCGGTAGAACACCTGCGGTGCGCATCGATGGGTCGTGGTTTCGAATCCCATCGGGTTCACATGTTTATAATTTTCTGTAAGCATGTTTTCCCCACGTCTGGTCACTGATCGGGTGGGAGGAATATCGAAATTCCGACCCGGGTATCGAACCACTGAAAAACCGTGAAGTGCACATTGCGCGTTTCGGTTTCAGTCTATAGATTTCCGAATGCTCGAAGTAAAAAGTAGATCGACAGCCCATAATTGACTGGTGTTCTGTGGCTGAGGTATCACGTGAACCTCATGCTCGTGTATATCGACAACTAACTTAAAAAACAAAAAACAAACTGAACGTAGAGACCGTCACTTCGCTATATTTGATGAAACAAGTTAAGTTTTTCGGACAAGTACACGTTGAAACCGAGTTGAGACCAAATATTTAAATCACTCGCGCGGTCTAGGTCCCTTCATATATGAATATTCAATTTATTTACAAATTATTCAACCTTTACTTTTAATGTAAAAATTCACTTCAGAAAAGTTAATCGACTTGGCTCTTATACGTCGCTTAATAAAACTCGTGTATACCTTTAGAAATAAGCACATATTTCTAAAGGAAAATAAAATACCTCAGAACTCCACACGTTACTGTTTCTTTTCATCGTCGATGTGAACTGTTCAAGAATTCACCTCGGCTTTATTTAGCGTCGAACAGAACCGTAAAATGAATTCCGTAAGAAGAGTTCAATAAATACGCGTTGAAACGAAATAAGGACAATGTGTAAATCACCATTGACACATCAAGTGTTAAGATTCTTGTCGAAAAGCTATATTCTGACTCTAGATCTGTTTATTCTGGTTTTTCACATGGCTGTATGCTATCTCCTTCATCTATTCCTTTCACTGATTACTGGGAAATGCGTGCGAACAAACTTGTGCCGCTATACTATCTAAACAAGTATTCATTATAATCTCTGAAAATAAGTAATGAACGGAGAATAAACAGCTTTAGCGCGTGTGTGTGTGTAGTGTGTCAGCATTAGACTACTAACCCAAGTCTTACGCGGCCGACTAATGCAATTTAAACCGGAACACAATTTTGCACAATTGCTGCAAATAATAAATTTGTCATATCTCCCAATTTTGAGAACGCTTCGCGAGTCACGTTATTCATGCATATGCTGCAAGTCCTTTTATAGTCAGGCGAGTCACTTGCTCGATTTCTAAACTGTAAAAAGTTGACTACGCTTTATAACAATCGTTGTAAGCACTTTTATATCATCTCCTTTCTCCATAACTGGAAAGCATGAAAGTGTTTAAAATGTCATTCAGTCCCTCTGTAATGTAATAAAGTGTAAGAATCACAGAAGACGTGAAAGTTTATGTAGTGTCTGGAGTGTCGCGGTTCCGGCGGCTCGCGACGGGAGCCCGAGCGTGACCCCGAAGGCGGCCGAGTGGCCCCGAATCACGCCGACCCGCCGTCTATTTGTCACAAAATGGGTTTTTTATGCGAAGGGCCCGACCCACTCCCCGTGTTACCCGATTGAGGAATGATCCTCCCCTCGTAAATTCGCTTGATTACGTTTCCCGAAACAACCCTTGTACCGGTATAAAAATTGTTACTTAATTTTTCATGAAATTCGGCGACGCTTTTATGAATAATAAACGAACACTATGAAATGGGAATAAATATTTTTAATTCAATTTGACGACGCACGGAGACAGGAGGCGGCCGGCAGGAGGCGGGCGGAGCGGCTCTGGTGCAATGCAAATGGTAATAACAATCTCGTTTACGCGCGGTTGTGAAATATTATATACATTGTATCAATTTAGCCATTACAATATTTTTATTTAACATCATAATAATAATTTTGGTTAGTCTCGACAGTCATTATCACATTCTCTTGAATTAAATATATACAAGAAAAGGTTTTGTATAATGCACACAACACACAGGACATAATCTAGTGATTTCCTGGGACTCAAGAGTTAGAGTAAGAATCATCATTACTAGCTCGCGTTAGCCACAGATTGGTGCGACGCGGTTACCGACGTGACATCGCTCGGTGCGTGTCCGGGTGTCCGGGTGTCCAGGTGTCCGACTGTCCGGCTTCGCGCGCAATTCGGCCAGCGGGACTCAACTGCGACAACATAAAATGCTCTCTAATTGAAATGTTTTTTATTTACTCTGAATTATTAAGTAAAAAAGGTCCATGACTTTGTCCTACGTACCTAGTACCTACCGCATGTGATGATATATTTCTTATGACTTTCATGTGATAAGTAATTTAGTCATAGATAGTCTTAGTGTACCTCTCTATCACATCCGAAGCTCCGAGATGGCATTTGCCCAAAGATGGTTGCAGGACTCCACACACGATCGGGCCTGAGGTTGGTACAGATTAAGAAGTTGTCCCGGTGTGGAGAATGCCAAGATTTTTACCAGCCAACAGAACCTTAGTTTGGATAAACCGTCCGAAGTTAAGATCCGATGCCAACGTAACGCCCAGCAATTCTAGATGGTCGGTCACTTTAATCGGCACACCGCGGAATGATGGAGTTAAGTTGTCAAATAAATACTATTATTATATTCTTTATTCATTTACAGTATATACCTACAAGTTTGATATTAATGAGGAATGATGTTAATGAAATTCTCTGATCAGTTTCCACTCCTGAAGGGTAGACTTATAGTCAGTTGCGACGCCATTATATCCGGGCGCGAGTGACGCCGAGCGAGACTGCTTATTATAAATGTAGTCAATTTGATGTCGAATCCCTGTTAAGGCGCCGCGATTAATTACTCCGAGTTACAACCGCGAGCCGCTGTAATAACTGGAACGTGCTTCGTTTGATCGTTTTAATGATACAGAATGGACTTCAAGGTAATTGGGCCGCTAGTTGTCAACGGGACAGTTCCACATCAAAGTTTTTATTATATCTGTCGATATAAGACGAGCATGAGCTTCACTTGATGGTAAGTGTTAGCCCAGCCACCGAACGCGGAACATCAGTCAATAATGCGCTGTCGATCTACTTTTACCGAAACGCGCACTTCACGATTTTTCCATTTATGAATGGTGGTACGTTGTGATGTGGCGTGTGACGTGGGAAGCCATCCTTATAGAAAATTATAAACATGTCGTTTCGGTGGGATTCGAACCCGCGTCCCATTAACAAACATTGTAAATTAGTACCTATTTAACCCTATTTTGTTGGAGATCTTTTTGGAATGGTATCTAAAAAGATCTCCTTTATTGTGGATAAGCTACTAGATTTGAATTTTCTATTCTATATTAAACTTCGTACGGGTGCAGTGTAGGTGCCTAAATATAGCCTGTGTTACTCGCTGATAGCTTTCTAATGGTGAAAAGTAATTTAAAATCGGTTCAGTAGATCCAGAGTTACCCCCCTACAACCGCACAAACAAACTACCTCTGTATAATATATAATTAATTTCAGAGTAGAAGTACAGGTAACAAGTGCCGTCGATACAATGCGATCCCATTTCGAATAAAAATTGAACGCCTCAATAATTACAATATTCGCAATAACTTTTGCTACAAAAGTGACAACACGCTCAGTTTTATATTCAATGCGAAATTCACGGCGCTTTATAAAATTGAATGTTACGCTCGATGTCGCTGCATTTGTTCGGAAACGAAAATCACAAAGCGTTTGAGAGTTACATTCGAGCGTGAGGAACCCGCTCCAGCGGACAACCTCGTTCAGGAGCCGCGCCGCCATCTGTATTATCTAGGAATAACTTATGTATTCCACTGTTTCACTGAATTAGAAAGGAAAGAAAAAATATCTGTCTAGACTTTAGTTACATGATTTTTGTGTGTGGTAGTTTCCCAACAAATTGTAACTGGGTCATACTAAGTGACAATTGCACAAATCATATTACGTAATTTGTCAGTTCGTGTCCCGTCGAGGGCAGCTCGTAACGAACCAGTCGGAAGTACGCGAGCTCAAAGCCTCCTCCACGAAGTTAGTCGTTAGTCTGTGACGCATCACGTACGTCACACCCGCCCGAACTTTCTGCTGCGCTCTACACACACGTATGCCCTTCTTGTACAGTACACACACTAATGAGATTTGCCGTCAGCTCCGTGTTTCGCGTGAGTTAAATCAAAGTTTAAGCTGAAACGTATGACTGTAAATAAAATCATTCGCATAAACTTATTCTGTTAACCTTTAAATTGAGGTGATTAAATTTTTACGTTTTCTTTCAAGCTTATGGGAATTTTGTTAGTTAAATTATACAGAATTATTATTTTAAGCACCTAACCTCTTCAAAAGTTCTAGTGTGCTACTTTTATTTGTATGTATAAACTTTTAACTTAAATGCGTAAAAAGGTTTAAAATAGAACACAACCACTCACGTTGAAGTAAAGTTTAATATATGAATACTCGTATTATATATGTAATATGTATAACATAAAATACATACATTCTTACACTATGTTTTTGACAAAATCATCTAAAACACGAATAATCATTATTTGTTGAAAATTTTATTATAATCAATATGTTATCTATCATGTTTCCGGTCAGGTTTACGCCACTTCTAATGAATGAGTTGACTCTGTACCGTGGTAGGTACTCGATATGTACGTAGTTTAAGCCGGGTCGCGTGATATGTTTATATCTACATACATATATTTCACGCAATGTGTACAATATACATTTAAGAGGGGAATCTGGTATGTAAGGATCGGAATTCGGAACGTGAATTTCCATAGATGGAATCCATATTCCATCCATAACTTCTGCCTACCCAATTAGGAAAGAGGTGTCTTATCTACTATAAGTATTTACATTTCGCTATGTGTATAATTTTCTATTAACTTATATATGGCTACACCAGAGGAATATTGAAGTTCTGTCAGAATATTGAACTACTGTTAATAGATGGAAAACCATAAAATACAGACGGATCATTTCAGCTTTAGTCTTCCGTTGAGAAAGCTCAAAGTCAGCATTCAATAGGCTGACTGTACTGTGATTGTATGAATGATTTTTTGTCCTGTAGCTGAGGTGATATTTATAATGAAGTGTGGTTTAAGTTTTTGTGGCGATATCTCACAAAAAAATCTTTAATACAAATTCGCAGCAAATTCAGAAATTATATAAATTCTTTAGAACGCAACTGGTTACCCCGTACACCTCACCAATCGGGTCTGACGGCGTAAGTTCAACAGACTCCAACGATACTGAATATTACGTTTGCACAACATTCGACAAATCAACGATTTTATATTAGTTTTGTGCAAAATAATTAAAGTTCTAAATATTAATGCGAATCAAATACATTGCAAGGAGTCGGGTTTGGGTTTTCCTGGTTAGCCCCGGGCGGTCCGGCTGGGGACATCGCTCACTCAACACTTACAAGCGTTATAACTGACCTATCCCCAGCGTCCGAGCCGACAGCGCCGCGGCCACGTGCGAGCGTGACTCAGCGGAGTCGCTGGCGTCACGCCAGCAGCACACACCACTACTCATACACTGTAATTATACTCCATATATGCATTGAGTGTATTTGATACAAGAACCGGTGGTGGTTTCGGTAAAAGGCTAAAGTCGAGCTGGTTTAATCAGATTCACTCATAACCTCAATTCACAAATTTTGAATTTCTCGCTCGACACGATTAGAAAATAAGGATAAGGAGGAAGGAGGAATAATTTAGTCCGAAGTGATATGTTATATTTACAGACTCTTAATATTAAACTCAATCAAATTGAAAACAATAAATAGTTTAAGTTAAAAATTGCTTCAGTACTGAACATAAATAAAATATGCATTGTCCATCAAAAATATTTCTGTTAAGATTTTGCAAGTCCCGTAACACTTCCGCCTCAAAAAGTTTTGAAATCCCGAGAAGTGGCAAGTCAGCGCATTTATTAAAATCGTCTATTTCCATTAAAACTGCCCGTACTTTATGGATTAGGCAGTGACGCGGCAGAAGGATTCACTCCGATGAGAAATTATTTCATCAGCTTCACTTTTAAGATAACGGCGCGGAGTAGTAGTCGGTAAGTAGGTACTTACACAGAACATACACGTTTAACTGTGAATGTCTTTTCTTTTTGGAAGTCTACCAATATTAATAAAATGTAATGTATAAGAAATCAAAATCAAATGTGTAGTCATGTTTTGTGAAAGTCTTGAAAATAAGTTTAGAAACATATGAAAGCGCCTTGCATTGAGGACCAAACATTTATTGCTACCACTACCAAAAACTTGAAATCTTCTAAATTACAAATTTTCATTAATTAATTCTAAAGATAAACAAAAAAGGGCCAATTCAAAATAGTTCTAATTACAACAGAACAGAACAGAAGATATTTTTTCCTGTTCTGTGATAGCTGTCCTCAATTTTTAAATATATTATTATGATCGTTGACTGCCGACTCCGGGTTATTAGTGTCACAAAGCAATTATAATATTTTGTCTTCACTGTCCAATAATTTCCCTAGCTACAGCACATTTCAAACATAAACATGACGCGACACTTTGCCGGAAGGTTATGTTTGTCTGGCGATAGTATCACGTTACCAAGCCAAGGGCTTTGCCCAAGTAAGCCTTCTGAAAAGGGTAAACGAGTTACCTAAAGTCAGCTAGCAATCTGCTTTATTACCGCAGTTATAACTTTCGCTAGGCGAAGTGCCATTGTCGAAACATTATAATTGACACCACCGGCTACCCTCGTTAGCGTTAACGGGTAAAGGTAAGTATATTCAAATAAAATACTTTTTAACTGATTAAAATGCAGTTTATTATTTATGCTGACATTTCGGATGCTTTTCAGCAACGGTGGTCAATAAAAGGTAAAATATCTTGTATAATATGGCGTAGACATTTATAATAATTATAATATCCTTTATTTCGGGTAAAATGCCCATAATTATAAATCACAATTACACATCATAATCACATTAAATTTATAAATACAAGACAAAGAAAATTTTACTTGAATTTAATAACATTAATAATAATACAATTAATTATATGAATATCACTGTAGATAGTGATATTAACAATTAATCTTTTTACTTTAATTCCACGAACACAATATCGTCGCAGTAAAGCGCCGCAACGAGCCTGCGAGCGAGTGTAAGTAGTTATTTAGTGTATACGGTACGTTGTTGGCTTCACACAGAGTACTATCTCCATGTTTATGTGTATGTGTGTGTGTATGAGCACACTCGCGACCTCTGAGGGTCAATTTACTGTCGGCCAATTTTTGTACACTTAATGTGTGCTGTCGGCTTATCGTTGCGGACATCTTCGAGGAAGGCGCCCGGATAACGTGCGTGAGTGATTGCGAGTAGGTGTTCACAAACATATTTGTTGAGTCAATGAAACATCATATGACAGTCTACAGATTTTCTTACCAATACTTAATATTTTTCGATAAAATAAATAAGCTAGTATATTGTGTAACAGGATTCGCTTGTACTTGTACTTCTTCACGACATTATCGATGGTTTTTAACCTACTTTACCTTATTAAGTTATGGTTTCTGTCATATAATTTTGTAGAGTTGAATACAATGTAATATGCTTTTATTTTTAAGCTCATAAGTGTAAGTGCGAAACTGTCCCAAGCAATAGATATTTTGTTTTGAAATGTAATATAATATCCTGTATGGTTGGAATAGTCTTGCACCTAACTGTAATGTAGTTCGCTGTATTGTAGTCTATTTCCTAAGATGATATTTTACAATAAATATATGGTAAGATAAATTTAAGTATAGTATAGTAGTATATGCATAGAGTACCTACCATACATGGAACATCGAGTCTAATATTTATTATTTAGCTGACCGGCCTTGCGTACAGTGGGTCAGTCGGTTTCAGCCATCTGAGGGGTGAGCACGAACAAGTATCGAAAGAGTATTCGTATCGTCGACTGTCATTTGTATGAAATTTCTCATACAATTGACATTTGACGATTCGAATTCGATGTCGATAGTCGTTCGTGCTAGGCCCCCTGAGGGGTGAGCACGAACAAGTATCGAAAGAGTATTCGTATCGTCGACTGTCATTTGTATGAAATTTCTCATACAATTGACATTTGACGATTCGAATTCGATGTCGATAGTCGTTCGTGCTAGGCCCCCTGACATGTTTATAATATTCTGAGTTTGATACTCCCTATGTCTGGCCATTTCGAGTATTAAATACAGCGCTGTATGGTTGTAGCATGGAATGCACAATAGCTGAGCCTGGACCAATTTCTCACCAATCAATTTTGAATTTGAAAAATTTGAATTTGGTTTCTTTTATACTATTGTTCAAACTAATTGTATCCAAATTAGTGAAAGACTTGCAATTGTGTGTTCAATTGATGATTTTGATGTTTTTGATCTTTTTATTTATGTAAATAAATAATAGAATCTGAACACATTACTGATCTAAATACATAGATTATTCTTTCCACGAGGTTAGCTTATATATTTCAAATAAAATTTAATATACAATTAAAATTTATTTGAAAAGCTCAACCAAAATATATGTGTAAGATTATTATCAGTAAATGATAGTGGCCAGACGTCTTGAGTGCTCGGGGCCGTTTGTTCCGAGTCGCGTCTGAACTCGTCCCCATTGTTAGCAAAAAATATTACAAAAACTTCCCTTAACTTGGCTAGTTAGTGATAAATTGAATTTAAATTCCGCCGCCAGACTTCCTTCCCCGCGGAAACATTCCAACAGTTCGCGGGAGTTGAGAGAGGGCGAAATGGAGGGAGGGGGTCACTTGAATAATATAGCGGGTCAGGGCACTGAATTGTTAGAGGCGAATCTCACGTGTAAGTTTTAGTTGTGGAGATCCGTAACTATCGCGTTTTCGTTATCTCAATTGTATGGGAATACTGAACAGCGCCTCTAGTGGGAAAAATCTGAATTAAAGGGACACTCATGGGCGAAACCAAAAACCACTACAGGTACTAACGTACCGTGTCGTGTAGATGCCAGCCACACATGTACCACTAACAGTGGACATATAAAACAGTATAGAGCACACTTATGAACTCGTATATGCCTCATGGAATAGAGAATGACTTTGCATTATAATAGACGCTTACTTAACTTTTACCGGATTAAATGGCGATTTATTCATTATAATATTTATCCTGATGATCAGAAATCTTTTCGTTTTAATCCGGTAAATTGTATTTATTTAATTGTGTGTTACTCTCGTTAATAAAATACAATATAAGTACTGTCATATTATGAAGCGATAACTCACATTTTGATCCAATATTATAATGTCTACATAGCACATGTAATTACAACTGTATATCATGTTCTGTTGATTTTATGACGATAAAGTCCCGTGAAGTACTTTGGAGGTGATTAAGTTCTCATATACTTGATGTTCGCGCAAACAAAACTCTGCCTATGCGCTATGATCATTTTAATAGTATTTCTGTTAACGAAGTGGAGATTAAATTGTTTCCATTTCATGTTTATTACTCCCAAGAGAGTCCAGTCCTGTCCAATATTTGCTGTCTATCATCATAAATACTTCTCGAGACACACAAGATAATCATCACAGAGTATTTTTTTGTTTATTTATTTGCTTAATAATGTTTTTTATTATAATATATTGTATGCGCTAGATACTCAAGGATATTCTAAAGAGGTTTGAATCTAATATGAATAAATAATATGCGCTTCCTACTCTTATGCGACTCCTATGTACATACGTTTAAAGAAGCCCATAGCTATGCGTGTTACGCAATACTGAGGGCCTAGCACGAACAACTTGCGAAAAAGTATTCGTATCGTCATTTGTATGAAATTTCAAATGATTTCTCATACAACGGACAGATGGACGATTCGAGTACTTGTTCGATCGTCGTTCGTACTAGGCTCTCTGATGGACCTGACGACAGGTTGTGACGTCACGGAAGCTCAAGCGAGGGTTCATTACCCTCGCGGTCCATCGCCAGCTACCAGAAGCCGCGCCTCCGGGAATACACGTTATACTTTCAATTAGTTATCGTTTCCTACTGTTTGATATTAATCTGATGCTTTGATACCAGATCTACTAGCTTTAACTGCTGATTTAAGTATTCACTGACATCACATACTCTCACGCGGAAGTATCTTGTCTTTTATACCATTATTGTCAATTGAGAAAATATCATTTTGGTAAAGCTTAGATAAAGTTTGGTTCTGCTGAGCTTATTCTTTATTTATTTAAGATTACAAAATTATTAGAGAATTTAAGTACTTATAAGGAATACTATGAGTACAAGAGGAACTTTGACCTATCGAACCACTGACGGCTCCAGTGGCCATGTCGAGAAGTTGTATTTAATGTCGTCGACAAATATCTCGTATCGCGGTTCGATATTCATGGTATTTTAGGTAAATATAAACAATAAAATAAATAGGAAAAGTATCAATCGAAAAAGATAAGATAAAGATTAGTGAAAAGAAAACAGGTTGGTGTGTGTGAGAATGTGATAAATATTTGATATCCTGCTCCACCGGGGGTCGGAGACAGCTGCTGGTGTCACGCAGCAAGCGTCATTACCGCCTTTGTCACTCGCTCTTTGGTTATAAGGTTCTGAAGATCATCATTTGTTTAACGATGGAGACTGATTTGATTACTGTACTCACTTAAGATAACTTATGCTTGAAAAAAGGTTATTTTTATAGAGTATAGAGGGTTAACGGGCAGGTGGCTCACGTGATGGTAAGTTTCGACAGGCTCGTTGGCGCGTTCGATAGAACACCTGCCGTGGGTCGTGGGTTCGAATCCCACCGGGACCACATGTATACAATTTTCTATAAGAACGTTTTCCTCACGTCTGGTAATATTGTATTGATCGGGTTGGAGGAATATCGAAATTCCGACCGGATAACGAACCACCGATCATAGATGGAAAAACCGTGAAGTGCACATTGCGCGTTTCGGTTTCAGTCTATGGATATCCGAATGCTCGAAGTAAAAAGTAGGTCGACAGCGCATGATTGACTGATGTTCTGCGGCTGAGGTATCACCTACCATCAAGTGAACCTCATGCTCGTCTGTCGATATCTAACATAAAAATAAAGTTTTTTTTTCAAAAAAATATAGATATTCAGAAACTTATATCTACTACCTGTATCAGATTTGTCAAGCAAGTGAATAAAAGTTCGAGCGATGAAACTTTTGTCGAATGCAATAATCCGTGAAGTGCCTCAGAGGGAAGCGACTCACAGTCCAATATCGACACCCACAAGTGACGTTGCAGCGGGTCCGGAGTGCGCGGGGCTCCATCAGTCAACATCCTTCAGTGTGTACGGACATTACGATCCAGTCACTAGTAATACAATATGAGTGTTTCATTAAATTATGCTACACCTTTGTTCTCCAAAAAATTATTTTTAAGCAAAAAACAAAAACCGACTCCAAAACTATAACTAAAAAGTAAAAAATAATATTTTAATTACTTCAAAGCATTATTTATTTACAGTTATTTTTGAAGTCGGTGCCACCCAACCGATGCCGCTCCGTACCGTTCGAAAAGTTGCGAAAGCAGGATTAATCAGTCCTTCTTTGCTGGCACCGACTCCAAAAATAACTGTTAATAAATAATGCTTTGAAGTAATTAAAATATTATTTTTTACTTTTTAGTTATAGTTTTGGAGTCGGTTTTTGTTTTTTGCTTAAAAATATTTTTTTTTCAAAATTTTTGTAGGAATTGTATTTTTTAAGTTCATTAATCCTTACATAATAATTTAGTAGACCTACCACTAAACGTGCTGCTCAAATGAGACAGCGCCGTGAAAGGAACTACAAACCATAACATCATCCACGTACAAGATTCATTTTGTTATTGTTGATGACCAAACAAAAGAAGAATCATCCAAATCCATCCATAACTTGCGGAGTTATCGCGTAACAAACATACAAAAAAAAAAAGAAAAAAAAAAACATACAGACGAATTGAGAACCTCCTCCTTTTTTGAAGTCGGTTAAAAAGGTGACAATTTTATTTCTATCTTTTATCAGATTAACGAACCATTAAGTACGTATTTATCCCGCGGGTTTCAAGCGCTTTACAGTAAGCGTGGTCACGAACAGATGCGTTTCAATCCGTTAGATTTTATTTCAATTTCATTTTTCATTTGCAGTAACAAAAATACAATCTTGATTTCACGTGTATGATGATGTTTTAGTGTCGCTCAAGTTTCTT
The DNA here is from genome assembly GCA_905404175.1 of Anthocharis cardamines. Classification (NCBI taxonomy): domain Eukaryota; kingdom Metazoa; phylum Arthropoda; class Insecta; order Lepidoptera; family Pieridae; genus Anthocharis; species Anthocharis cardamines. The sequence continues at coordinate 13,274,678 of FR989957.1, read as the reverse complement.
TTTACAACAACACACCAAATACCTAACTATAGACAATTAACGATGTTAGCATAATTCGTGGAACACTCTCACAGAGTAAAGTGTTGAATATTTTTTTTGAGATAAAAATAAAGTATGAATTGTAAAAAGAGTAACACAAAGACGACTCATTCCCGCAAGTCTATTCAGAGGAGCGGAATGAACTAATTAGAAACATGCAGACAAACACCGAACGTTTTCAAAGCAAACGCTTCGGTTTGAAAACGTCTACAAATCTAGCTCATTAAAATGTTGCCGCCGCACTCACTCATTATACATATTGTAAACTGAATTAATTATTTTCATGAATCGAAATTGTCGATTTATTTCTAGTATTCTTATATACCTATATAGACTGCACAGATCTGCCTTCTACGACCGATATTTGAATTGTGCTGTGTTTCAAATTTTGAATTTAATCGATATTACACCTGCTTTATTATTAGTTTACACTATTGCAGTTGCCTTACGTAGGAAATAACGTGTAATAATATTATTACAACATATTTAAACATGACAAACCAAATGGAGGTCAAATCCGTCTATGTTCGTTTGTGCTACGAGAGGCGAGACTCATTAATCTACGTATAGGTAATAAAATTAATACACGTTTACAGTCAGGCGTCAGCTTGAGCAGTGAATAGTACGAGTATTATGGAAGAAATAATTGATTTTATATGCGCTCAGCCCGCCTAGCATGACCATCAAGAGATATCTCACTGACGATATCTATATTATATATAATTTTGAAATTATAAATTGATTTTTAAGTGTGTCATGTTAGACCCGGAAGATATAAAGAGATAATCAATTAAAACACGAGAAAACGGTCGTGGTTGTCAGGCCTAGGCCTAGGCCGGGAGTAGAGTAATATTCATAAATCTTATGTTAAAATTTGAATTGTTCAATATCTGCGAACACTGTTTTATTCGGTCGCCGTTCAATACCCGTGTTGATGAGTTTTGCTTTGTAATCATTTGATGGATTCAATTTCTGGATATCACACAAAGGCTCGCTCCTGTACTTCGAGAACACGAGAACATAGCAGGATGCGGGGCCGATAAATGGGGCAGCGCTAACTGCCAATAAATTACACCTTAAGGTTTTAAGGGATCGGCGCGGATCTCGGCAATCGAGTAATGTAGCGCCGTTCTCTAGGGCGGCGCCTCTACAGACGGCTAACCGATAGTAGGGAAACTTAATCAGAGGCTCATAAGACATTCTGGCATTTTAATACAGAGAAATCAAACTTAATAAAGATATTTTCTAAATAATGTTAAAATAGCCAATTTTCGAAGACCCACCAAGATGTGAGAACAATAGTCCATGTGAATCCGAATTTGGACTTTACTGAGTTGCAAGGGATGTACCGGCTTGAAGTATTTTGACTGGCTCGTTGGCGCGTTCAGTAGATAACGTTTTAAAAGATAATATTATGATCACTAAGCATCTTGGCCAATTTGGCCTCACTTCCATGTGACCATGAAACTGAACGTCACTCGCAACGCCAAGTAATCCGATAATGGCTGCGGCAGTCAGGGGACTGTTCTCGAAAGGAGGAGGTTCGACTAACAGTGACTTTTTATGGAACACACGCAAACTTGTGTCGTCTGTATAGCAATGAATATCGCTGAACTGTAGCAGATTTATATCTGATATCACTAATATGCAAAATAAATAGTACTTTCCCCAACTATTTCTGCCATTTACCTTTTGTTTTTTACCATTTGGTTGGAAATATTTTATTTTTATTATAATAATATATGTGTGGATGATATGGACATTTCCAAAATGAAGGGTTTGGTGAATGGTTAAATGAATGAATGAATAAGGAAAAAAATCATTAGATTAAAGTATCTACCAGTTGTGCACACTGTGGCCCAAGAAGGCCTGGGAGGCCGCTTCGATACCTTTGATGTGATACAATGAAATCCATTAGCCCAAAACGTTCTGCGGGAATTTGTCAACGTCATCATCCACCAAGTCAAATACCCCGGACACACGAGCACATACGTCTTCCGAATGATTTATTATTCAAAGATAATCATTTACCTTATTCCAGTATTCATAGAATCCGATCTTTTTGCTTAGATTGATGAATACAATACCATCTTGATGCCCTGTTGTTGTATAATCGTTGTATTAAAGAATTTTTAACTTTTTTAACTAAATTCCATATGATTAAAATAAATAAGGAATTTTGTAAACTAATCATACTTATGTTTGGATAACAGATAATAAATAAAAAATGCTTATTAAATTAAAGTCTAAAAAAACATATTGCGTTGATCTTTCCATCTTTTTAAATAAGCCGTAAAGATTATGTAACGTCACAGAAGAAATATTTTAAGCGGCAATAATTTTGTTTACAGAGGTGTTATAAGGCAAAGTATGTATGTAAAATCCAAAAGAGTTAACAGCAGATTTTTAAAAATACACCCAGTACCGGGGTCTAGGTATGGCGGTGTCACTCCGGCCGCAGCAGCTCTTTGGCATGGTAATGAAGGGTCGCTACACGATACAGGAGACATCATACGCGCCGTTGCTCGCCGCTCCAGCACTGATTACATTACCCTCCTCGCGGCGCACGTAATGTATGCTAATCGTCGCTTTGATGACAAATTGCTTCCTTAGTCATCTCGCTGGTAATACCACATGTCAGACCACATACTTAATTCATTTAAATAATATCAGCTGATAAAATAAGTATAAGAAAACTACTAGTGCTTAAAAAGGAAAAACTCCAGGCGTGAAATGAAAGAACTCTGTTCTACGAATAACTAAAAAATTGTACACATCAATTTAAATTTAAACTACAATGTCCTGAGTATATAATAGGCAGTTTTTAATGATATTTTCCCTTCTTTAAACAATAATTCATAGATGTCTCATACAACACGACATAGCGTAGTAGATATGAGCAAATAATTACCTGCTTAATTACTTGAGCTCTGATTCCAAAGCGCTATCCAAATACGATCCCGTAAGCCGAACAGGAGCTCAAATCGTCTTTGTTACAGTTCGATAAATTACCTGAAACCGATGTTAATTTGTCCGGGATAACCTATTACGGTCCCGGACTAATTCTCCCGTCCCCAGGACAGCCATCATGTCGGAATCCCATTTCAATTGGCGTGCAAATGGGCCGAATTGGAGCGAACCGTAAACAATACAAGTTGTCCCATTAGCGGCTCGCTGAGACCCGCCCGGGCCTGGATGAGATTTACTTCATCCCCGAATACACCCTGTATACTGTATGTATGTAGATACAACCACAATTGATACCAACTACCAATATTTTACCTTAGTGTGTGTGTCATTCTCATCATCTTTATTTGTAGTCAATTTCATCAGCCGTTGTAACAGTTGCATATGATTATAATAATTATTTAGAGTTATTTTTCTTTCATTCTTCCTATCTACATTGCTAATAATTTCATGTTGACTCAATAAAATTAAAATAACGTTACTCATGAGTACTCACGCTCGTTGAATTGTAGACAAGAAAAATGTCTCTGAATTTTTAGAGGACTCTGAAAATTACTTTCACAGTTATACATATATTTATATCTATTCTACATGTCATGTATATAATGTGTATGCATCCTAAGAGGTAATAAACAAATACATTTAAAATAAGCCTAATTCCATTAGACCCTCATATTATGTATGTGCGAGTAGGCACACTGTCTTAGATGCACTAATTTAGGAGTTACCGTTTGTGTGTTTGTCGAGCAGCTTATGGCTCTACTGTGAGAGTTACGACCGAGCTAACCTATCTCCCTCTCTCCGTTCTACAGGAGGAGGGAGGGGGTTGTGTAGTCGCTTCTCTTAAATCTCCCGCTATCAGTCAGCTGATTTGTGGCTCAACATTTAAATGAGGAACTCTGTACGAATACATACATTTGTTTAGGACTCGAATTATGTTTAGGCTCTAAGACAACATGAACTCTAGTAAATAGGATAGAAAGTTTCTTTAAACGATTTCACATTGAACGACATCTCTAAATGTAGTTTAGTTTAGCAGCTGTTCTCGTTCTAGAAGGGTTAAACGATAAAAGTCAGCGATATTGCTCAGTTATAAGTTCCTCATTAGCCGATCAGACCACATTTCTTATCCATCTTCCCCGAAATCAAGCAAATAAGTTAATTACCGCTCATGTTAGCGAGCAGATGGCAGTTCCGTTCGCTTTCTCACGCGTCCGTACTCGGCACCGAGGGCACTAGGCACTGCATCGATCAGCCCCGCGATACAGCTGATTGCACCGCCCTATAATTGAATGGAGCCTCTATTCGAAAACACTTCACCTATATTTGAATTTTAAAAGCTCTCGGAATTGGATGGAATTTATTCCGGGAATTACCGGCAGCCGTGTGGTTCGCGGGGAATTGATATCCTTCAAGCTTTCACGTTTAGCTCTCTATTCCTATTGCAGGAAGCTTTTCAGTTCTGTTTAGTTCAAGTACTGAATCCGGTAAGAATCACTTATATCAAACCCGTGCAAATTAGGTGCTTATAAGATTTTCACATTTTGGTAAAATAAAATAAATAAATTGCTGTTAGCACAAATATGATGTAGTATACAAACGTAGAGCGGTCAAGTGCGCCACATTCACCCCTTCATTTATATCACTCGATGCGCTTGCCAAAAAGTTTAAGCATTAGTAATAAATGGACAGACAGAAACGATTGGTTTAATGGGGTTTTATTTGTTTTTTTCGGATTTGTTTAACTCAGAAAAGCCATATTTTAGCAACAACAACTACATATAATACTTATCAGAATTAACGCGGTAATAAAGTCAAATATGGAAATAAGTAATAAAGGACTAAAACAACTGTTTTTTGTAGTAGGTATTATTAGAAATGTTAAGAAGTATCTATCGGGCTATCATCGGTATCAGGTGTACCCGCATCAGGTGCACATCGCGAGTGCAAACGTCCAATTGCAATGTATTTCTTTAGCAAACAAGGTTCATATAAACCGAAGTCCGCTTTGACGATACAATTTTGTGTTATTGAGGCTCGGATTAATTTTACTGGACGCCGCTTTCAATTGAACTCGAAAATAAAACAAAACAGCAGCGATGTTGTTTCAATTTAAAAGCAATATTTACTATATTCATCCACACTCGGGCTCATATTTTGATTATTTAAAAATGTACTGAAACCAAAACAATAAATAAATTTTTGATATAAAAAGAGTCTTTATTGTATGGACATTACCTTTTTCATGTCAAAGCTTGTCGCTTTGATACAGACTCTCAAATTAACATTAATTAATTAGAGAAGTTTCAGTTTAACAAATTAAAAACGTGGTTTATACAATACAATAGCTTATTTGTTTGGACATTTTGTGAGTTTACCGTCTTTTTAAATGTAATGGATAAATCCCATTTGCTTTCGTAAAGTTTTTTCATTTAAATATTGTACAGTAGCAAAGATGTTGTTGCATTGCGGCCACTGGGAACATGCTGTAGATAATTTCCAACGAGCAGTATATGTCACGAGTGCGGGTTGTATACAGAGACGCGGTAAGCCAGCGGTAGTCAGCGGCGACCACATACTCAAATCTGTAACAAGTTCAAATCAGTTTAAATACAAGTCAAACGTAGAGTTAGAGAGTGAGATTGTAAGCAGAATACTCTCACCGATAATTCCACAGCGCTTCACAGACACGCGTGTCTGTACGTATCACTTCAAGAGCTTTAGTGAGATGGTTTATGAAGACTCATGGATTACTAATGAGCGATGGTACGTTGCTAGAACTGAATTTCGAAAGTAACGTACTAAGCTATATTTTGTTTGATCACATTAAATCTTTAGTTTGATATTTAAATATAGTCGGATAGTAAAATAAAGTCAGAAAATCCACTATTTGTCGGCTTCAAGTGAGCGTTGATTACAGTTGAGTTTACGTCAGCGTGATATCCAACAATATCGCGGTATAGTAGATCTATGTATGAAACATTTTTATCTGTCATATTCACCTCATTGTTCGAAAATGTATGTGCGACGCACGATTGTAATGTCGAGCCCTTATAACATTATTCTTTCTTAGTTCATACTGTCCAAAATCCCAATCAAACCTAAGAAAACAAATGAATGCAATATAACGCGGTCTCGTGGGCCGAGGGCGGCCGCGGCGTCGGCGCAGCTAGTGCTCCCCACCGTGGAGTGACTGAGCATCCGGTACTCGCTGCAACGCGCCTCCGATACACCGCCTTAACTGCTTTCCATTCCGGACAATTAACTACTAACTACCAACCTCGCTTCACAACTAGGCACGAGGCACGGCTACTTGTCACAGCTACTTTACGACGCTAATGGCGGGAAATGCCTAGAAAATTTCTCAAATGTGTCGTGGAGTTATGTGAAGAAAAGTTATTGCTATCGCTACATGTGATTGTGAGTAAGAGGATATTAATACATAATCTCACAAATTGAACGCGGAGTAAAATAGTTGGTGATCTAGAATCGATCTGTAGTGCACCGGAATATCTATACTATAATATTATAAAGAGGAATGATTTGTTTGTTTGTTACGATTTAACTCAAAAACTACTCGACCGATTTTAAAAATTATTTTACCAATAGAAGGCTTCATTACCAGCGAGTAACAGACATATTGTGTTGTGTATTGTATCTACATTGCACCTGAGCGAAGCCGGGGCGGATCGCTAGTATTTTCATAAAAATATAATGATAAATACGGCGTTCATTTTACTCGTATATAGGCAATTTGTGTCACCGCAAGTTGAAAGCCACGCGGGAGGCTCGCGCGGCCGCGAGATAATATACGGCTCCTCGTAAATAAGTGCAATGTCGCGGAATGGCTGCCACTTGGCACTCGGCACGCCATCAATATCGCCATACGATTTGTGGCGATGTGGAGCTCACACCGATTTGTTGCTCATATTTACTGACGTTTATTTCGGTCACATTTTCCACTTAGAGCTGCTTGTATACGTCCACTTTTATAGCTGTTCCTTTTCGTTACTTTCTCGATGATCTTTTCTTGTAGATAGTGTACGTTTTTAATATACATTATAATATATTTGTTTCGTATCTGATATTATATGCTTATTTGTCAAGGCACGTTTGTACTTTAATACCTACTCAACAGTAAAAGACGATTTACAACGCACATTTCATTAAACTGGAAGAATGGAAAGCAGTTACAAGAAGACAAGAGCCTTTGAATAAAACAAAGGTCTAAATTCTAAGCTTTAATTATTAATGAATTTGTCGGCGATGGATGACGCAATAACAAATTTGTGCGGAAAATATCAGCACTTGAATTTGATTGAATAAAATAACTTTTACCAGATTTAAATTATTTATCCCGACATTTAGAATGTTTTCCAGCAAATGTGATCAGGAAAAGTGACAGGTGTCAGATTGAAATTTTCACAAAGTTCCCATATTAACGCCATCTATTCCTACGGAGATGATATTTACTCTAATTGTCTAAGTATATTATATTATAAAAATCGTGTCTTAACCCGTTAAAAGTTATTTTATTGAAATGTGTGATACTCACGTTCGTAAAAGACAATACAACTTGCTGATTTTACGTTACGTAACATCGGATGTTAAGCTTTTATTAAAGTTCCGCAGGTGCGTGTTCGATGAGCTTAACAGAAGAGTGTAAACAATGTACTTACATAGTGTTCATATTAGATGTAAAGCTAAGAAATAGCGAAGAATACTTAACATTTGATATTATTAGTAAGCCATAGTAACCGGCAGGCGTCCTTCAATAATTGAAACCTTCAGAAACAGCGAGTCGTAGATAAATATTAACGAGTCCATTCTTGTATAATTTGCAAGAATCTTCATGTTTACTTTATTAATTAAACTCTCCAAACAGCCGGCAGATTGAAGGAAAGTTTCTTTTACAAATGTAATTATGGAGCTGTGCCCTTGAGTGGAAACATCAGCCCGTCGTAATATTTTTTTTTTTCAGATGTTTGTTTGAAGACAAACGATGAATGAACCCAATTTCATATTGCTATTTCTTCGTAAAAAAATAAAAGAGCATCGCGTAACGAATAATTCTACATGTCATGTGTATAGCAGATCTGTTTTGATTTTCACTATTTCTATTGTGTCTCTTATTAACTTTGTTCACTCTTCAGAAAGCAAGAGGAAGCTATCCCAAAAATTCGCGCATTTATAAAGAGGGTCTACGAAAACACCTTCGCATTAAATGAAAATAGACTTGTTTGTATCGAATAATGCTAACTAGGCAACGTTTGGCTTCATAAAATATTCCATTCGAAGGAATCTAATCTTATCCCGTGAGGCTGCGAGGGCGGGAGGGCGGCAGGGAACAGTAGTCGCCCTCTCCGGTGTTCGCTCGACTGATCTTATTTTATATTTAGCAAGCACTACTAAGCACCGAATATACCTGTCCATTGTCCGTAGCTTTTGTGACTCTACAGTGTCTGTGAGACTTCTCTACGATATTATTATAACATATTTTTATATGATATGTTTGCCCGTTGATTGTTTTTTTGTTTTACAATAAAATATGAGATAGCAAGATTCATATTTCCAATACATAAATTGTTATTCGGCTCGAAGGATTTACTGGCTTATTTAAAAATCTTATACTTAACAAAATATTTGAATGTACCGCCAACTCGAATTGAACTGACCATTCCTCTTCACTTTAAATATTTGGTCCTTTAACTTTATATAGATCTAAACATGCTACGATTTCGAATTATATACGGTAATAAAGCTAATTGCATGTGTATAGATCGTGCGGCCGCATCGCGCTCACAGACTGATACAATTCGCTTAATATGGACGAGAGGATCAGAGGGGAATTACTTTTGTAATCTTTCACATGTCTCTCTCCACACCCGCTTCCACAGTGTACGCTACTATCTGTTATAATTAGAGGCTCAATACGAACAACAAACAGTTTGCAATTTCTACGGATACCTCATAAAATAGCTTTGCAGCGAGTTGTTGATGCTTGGTGATAGTGAGCGTACAGAAGTTGGCGGCTCAAATCACATAGGTAAGTATAAAAACCAATGACAACATGAAGGAAAAATAATGTGCAGGAATAAGAGAGATCCTTTTATAAATATTGTAGTTAGTTACACAAATGCCATTCAATTGTGCTTTTCACCGGTGCTTTACATTGATTATAATTTTCCGAGATTGAGTTACTGCGAGATGAATATGTACTGTGTCTCACTTTGTTACGAATATCGCATTAGTAATGGCTTCGTGGAATTCGCTTTTGATGTGTGATTTGTAAAGTATTTTGTAATTATATCTAAAATAAGATGCGCTGAAAGCGTTAGGCTACATTTCATTTATCTACTGATCTAACAAAGTAGCTACAGATTTTTTTATCCTCAAACTTTTTAACTTTTCTTTGTCTATTAAAATTACCATTTTTGCTTTACAAGTAATCATTAAATTGAGATTGCTTTGTCGAGAAGTGTAAGCTGGAATTATTTCAGGTTTTCTATGGTTTACTCGTTTCCTGCACCGGAGTGCCACCTCTTCTTTCCTTAAAATAATGATACACTTTGATGAACACTAAGTTAACTAACTGCACGTACATATATAATTAAATAAATTATTTATCTGGATTGTTGTAGAACATACAATATGTTCTTGCTGTTAACAAAGTTAGAATGACAAAGCTTTCGCACGGCTCCTAGACACGATGCCGTGTTATCTGCTTACTCCAATACCTGTGCTGGCGAAGCTACACACACTCAACAATGCACACGCACACGAACACACACCTATCTCCATTAAAAAGGACAAATATGAAAAGTATAGTACTTTGAATTGTTATATATTATATAGTTTAAACTTTTGATAATGTCCTTGTTTTAGTTATAAGATAAACAACTGATTGTGCACGCATCAGTTGTTACCGAATACGCCGTCGCGGTCGCGGGAAATGTCACTCTCATTTAAAACTGAACTAATATATATGTATGTAGTCGATTCGATCGGTCCTGAATTCGGTTCCTTTATTAATACATCGTAGTTCTTTGCTTCTAATCCTCTGAATTATTTCCGAATGCTCGAAATAAAAAGTAGGTACTATGTCGACGGCGCATCATTGACTGATGTTCTGTGGCTGTATCACCTACCATCAAGTGAACCTCATGCTCATCTGCCGATATCTAACATAAAAAAGGCGACGCTATATAATTTGATAAAATCAGTTCTCGATGTTCAGAGAGCCGGCGCAGGCAAAACTTTGTCGTAGCGTGTGTAGATAAAGGTACTGCGAATGGTGACGAGGAATAAATAGTAAAGCGTCTCACGGAGTCATAGAGTATTCAGATCAGTGAGTGTGAGTGTGAGTGAGTCAGACGTGAGCTCACAATGCCCGTATTGAGAGCTCGCACAATGGCGCACTTGTAGATCGACTCAATGGAAGTTCGCGCCTCGTGAGCGGCCCGGCCCGTACAATACACGGAATTAAATAACTAGGTGTTATTCAAACTTTGATGACATTAAAACTTTGACGAACAGTTTATTGTGAAAGGATCTTAAATAAGCATAGTTGTTTGGTTGGATGGGAATATATTATTAATTTATTTTATTGAAATGTTTCACTTTTCGCTTGCAAATAAAATGCTTTTTGACGTGAAAATGAGAAAATTTTAGGTTGATCCTGAACCTGCTCAAATTCGCCGCTCATTTACGACAAAACATTCGATATACAAAGATTTTATCTCCTATAAGAAAATAATCTATCATATTCAAACTAGCAAATACGAGTAAGTTAGTAATGTTATTGTAAATATAGTCCATTCCATTCCTCAACTTGTGCTTTATTTTGCTATATTGGGGGTCCAATATACGTTGTTTACTGATTTCGGGCCCCAAATCTACTGTGTCCTAATTTTAATTATGATTATTAATAACATTTATATAAATAAATTGTACTGACCACTTTAGCTACTAGATTGATAGAAAATTGTTAATATTTTAAAACAAAAGCAGCCCATTCCTCGACCGCCACCGTGTCCAGTACCGTGACCATCCGTGACCAGCCGCGTCCCGCGCGCCGTCGGAAGCGCGTCGTTTTCCCGCGACGTAGCGGCGACGCGTCGCGGCGTTCCATCGCCTCCTTCCGGTTCCGGCGCGAGCGAGCTTTTGTTTGCTTACCTTATTGTATTGCTTTTGTTTCATGAATATTTCTAGCGACGCGCTGCTACAATCGGCACGCTTTTGTTTTATTTGCCTAGGATTTGTTAGTTAACACTGAAAATAGGTGTTCCATGTATACGTGGAAAAAAGTTAACAACAAAAACGATAAAAATACAGACAGATATTCTTATACTGTAGTTAGTGGGTTATCGTAACTTGAACAACACACTAAAGCTTAGTTTGCGACGTTGTTTTATGCCAGTATCATTAGTATCAGCATGACATGCTCATTTACATACTGAAATACTTAGATATACTTAGAGCAAAGTGAGACATTGTCTGACATCACTTTGCTCTAAGTATATTATAATACAATGCTATAAAAAGTGGGAATAAAGTAGTGACTTGCCAAACTTACCAATGGGTACGGGCATGTGATATGGGAGTTACACGTTTAATCTACACAATACGCCTTCTCGACTATCGTAGCAAACACGCGACGATCCCAACTTGCTGCATTACATTGCCCCATACCTGATACCAGCAGAACACACTCGCTTGTGCATTCTAATATATCAAGTAATGTAAGTGTAGAGCTTAATTCCAATCGGCTTTAGTGTCTGATAGATGTGGTTTTAGCGTTTGGAAGCTCGCCAACCGAACTGCTACATATTGTCCCCTAATTGAGATAAGTTGAACCCTAATGGGAATATTAGAGTTATGGGCCTAAGGCTAAAAGATCAAAGTTAAAAGAGCAGTTTAAAGAGCAAGTTAAACATACGTTATTGGTGTCTTCTGACGTTTGAACCCTGAGGTTGACGAGAAAATTTAATTACTGGAGTAGGTAAGTATAGTTTTTTTTCAATAATTGTAAATTAAATAAATTGAAAATAAAATAAACGTCGGGATAAATAATTTAAACAATATAAATAATAAATCGCGTTTTAATCCGGTATACAGTATTTTATTTAAATGTGTGATACTCGCGTTAATAAAAGACAATATTAATTAAATTCTTTTTATAAAACAACGCGAAATAATAGATAACTTACACAAATTACATGTTTAAAAGAACATTAATTGAATAAAATACCGTGAAAATAAAAGAACATTCTCCCAAATGTTCCCGAAGTGGGACGATACAGTTACGTTTTGTCGTTTTTACGTAATTGGGAACATTAAAGACGTCGTTTGCGAGAAACACTTTAGAAGTATTCTTTTTGTGGAGCTGAAATCGAACTTCTAAAGTGTCAAAATAAAGTGTAACTTTTTTAATTTAACTGTACATATCTGGAGTTAATTCTGCATAGTTAATCTGGCTTAGGCGAATGTTCTATAGAAACAGGCGACATTTTTTCACAAAAACAAAGCTCCGCCACTATAATGCCAATATTATGTAGTATGAATTATTGATTACACTGAATTAAGTTTCGTCTCAAATACAATATGTCTTTTTATTAAAGTAGTGACACATCTTCTTTTTATAAAATATAGTCTGAGCTATCTATAAATAATATAAGTTATTTTTCGTTTCTACGAGTAATTCAGTAAAAGTTTTATAATTAAAGACATTGACTGAGAGACAGATTACTTCATATTGATGATAATCACGTCTACAGTTTATCACATTTTCCAGTCCACGAAAAGGCAAGATATATAAACCGTTGACAACTACGATCAGTCTTCGAGTTTCAATATATTCAAGACATAATAAGCCTCTCATTAATAATCACTCAGGCAATGTGCGGCCGATAATAGTCAATGAATTAATTATCACTAATTAGTCCACGCGGAGGAAGCTTAGACGCACCTGAATGGATACTCACTCACCATCTTATCTCATGAGATTCTGATGAAGGAAGAATATTCTTTGATATAGAAGCAACAGCTGCTCTAATTTAGATTAAGAAGAGCAAATTCAAATATTTATCTACTATATTACTATTTGCTTAAATATTCTTCATCCTATCAACACCCGGCTTTTGAGTCACAAAAAAATCATAAAACAAATGAAATATGGATCTTATAGGCAACCTTGCTTTCTTACGCAACGAAGCTAGACGCTTATTCCTAAGTTAATAGGTATTTTCTGGTATTTTCTTTTTATTAATAGGTAATAGGTATATTGTAAAAAGTTTTCCTTTAAATAATTTCTGTGATGACTGTATGTAAATAAGCATATAACTACTAAAATAAAGTTTCTTTTTAAAATTGAGGAGTGTCCGCTCATAATCAAACAGGTTATATTTAAATATGAAGTGATCGTCGAGACAGCTTAGAGTTCAAATCTACTTCACTTAGATAATAGAGTCAAGAGTGTAAGGTGAGCGGATTTCACTTTGTGTTGCTAAAGTCGGCCGCAAAGTGGTTAGTTGTCGGGAATCTAATCTAATTAGTTCTTCTTGAGGATCTGATAACAATATTAGTACAGTTTACATTTACTCTGACTACGTGCAACAGAGGAAAGTAGCGTTAAACTATTATTTAAGTTTTTAGACCCGGTATTAAAAATAGAATTTACTTCAGGTATAAACTACTGCACTAAGAGAAAGTGATTTGCTGATGTATATTGAGAATACTAACGTAACTCACGTTAGTATTCTCTGAGCCATTATGTGGAAGCAATTTAAAAATATATCTATTCTAACAAAAGCAATTTCAAATAATTCAATTGCAAATCGATGGACACATTATGATTTGTGAGTAATTGCGTTTCCTTCAATCAGTATATATTTTTATATTGATATATTGGTCCGATCTTTAGGTTATATTTATGAAACCAATACAATTTTTTTCCAGCAGGCATTCCAGGCGAACTTACCTGTTTTAGTTCCGAATGCTTCGCGCAACATTTGCAGCCATTGTCAAATGCCTATTCGTATGTTTGTTCCAGTCGGGATTTGAATTTGTACACGGCCGTGTCAGGTATTCAATTGCAAGTTTTTCATACGAAGAGTTATTTGTGTAAAGTCATAGGTACATAAACCTGAATGAACGTATTATTTTCCATGAAAATGTATAAATTTTCGCGGAATTAAAAGATAAAATCAAAAAGCAATTTCAGGTAACAATGCCCATATTTGCAAATGGTTTATTTCGGACAGAGGATTTATTCCTAGCTCTTTGATTAAATATACATTATTGGGAGAGCTTTGTTATTTAGTTGAAACTTACTGCAAATAATTCAGACGGGCGTGTAGCTAACTGAACAGCTGTTTAATACGTTTAATTAGCGTTAACGTTTTAAATATTGTATCGAATCTCTATTTCCAATCGATCATTAAATTTAATTATTAATTATTTCTATAACTATTTCTATAAATAATATTTTCTGAGAACACTTGTTAACTTCACTTATTATATATTATCCTACGCTCAACATACAAAAATGTCAACTAGTAATAGCATATACTACCTAAGAGAATTCGATTAAGAAAGCAAATTACAATGAAAATAGATGAATTCCGACATCTATGTTCATTGTTATTCGCTTTCTTACTTTGTATTTGGCAGCGGCAGTGGACGTAGCAAGGGAATTGAGCTGTTAATATATTAACACTATCACTTCCCAGCTCGTTTTGCCTGAAAGTCTAGGGACTCGTAGGGACTAAATTATCACGACAGTTCTACCTGAGACTGATCTAATTCTTAAGAGTTATTCGGAAAATTTCCGAAGAGATGAAGCGACTAGTATTTATGTATCCGGCGCCCAACGACAACGTCCGGACGGAGACGTACACCGGTACAGGAAGTGCGCCTTCCGGTGTCGATATAAATGGAATTTACTAATTAATTATACATATTTCCTGTATCGTATATTGATTATGAATATTTAATAATTTTGATTGGAATAGAACTCCTGATGATGAAGTTCCAGACGTAGGGCGGCGGCCCCGATGCGAGCCGACTGACGGATGTACAGTGCACATAATTCACTAAGCTTATGAATTATATTACGACATCGATTATATATATTCTATTAGTTTATTATTATAATAGGAATGTACTGGGCAGATCATACGTGATCTCTGCCTACCCCAATGGGAAGGAGGCGTGATGTATATGTATGTATGTATGCATGTTCTGGGCATAAATGGTCACTATTTTTCTATATTAGCAATATCCAAATTATATCTTTCAATTCATAAAATCGACCGCTAGGGGTTGGTAAACCACTCTTTTAAAATAAATTATTTGTTTTTTTAATTTCTCCATTTCACTTTTAGTAGATAATAATTTCTCATTTCAGTACCTATTCAAGAGCGGTAATAATTGAAACCCTTCTGAGTGACGGCACTACAGGCAAACACTAACGAACCCTTAATCAACACCATAACAAATAAACCCCAGACAATAAGAACTAAAACAATGCTATTATAATAGTCGTCAACGCAATTAGAAGGACGCGAGCCCACAATGGGTAAATCAATCAGGGTTGGCAGCCGCCGGGCGTAACAATACGCGGTGTATAACAAAAACACGTTTGCTTTTTTACATCCCTCGCTGCTAGTGAGCGGATAAGAGCGGTATTCAGTGTTTAATTAATATAAGTAGTATTTATTTATTCGGGAGATTTTGGTGCGGAAACATTTCCTTTATGTCAGATATCGACATATGAGCATGAGGTTCACTTGATGCTAGGTGATACCCCAGCCATAGAATATCAATGTTGCACTGTCGACCTACTTTTTTCTACGAGAATTCGGAAATTCGTAGACTGAAATCGAAACACGTAATACCATAACACCATAACATGTCGTCCCAGTGGGATTCAAACCCACGACCCATCGATGCACGCCAGGTGTTGCGCCAACGAGCCCGCCAAAATTGTTTGTTTGTTACGATTTAACTCAAAAACTACTACGATTTTAAAAATTATTTCTTCAATGGAAAGCTACATTATCAGCAAGTATAGGCTGGAGCGGATCGCTAGTTTTTAATATGTAGATATGTCATAAGTTCTCCACACCACATTGATGTATGAGAGGTTTTATAAAAAAAAATATTCTATTTATTTGTGTAAGGTAAGATATAAATATTAAAAAATAAAAGCAAAATATTAATTTAACTGCCAAAACACGAACATGGTTTTAGACAAAAGGTCCGCACTCCGCAGCGCTGCGATCGTAATTAAAAGGAGTTCGAGCTCCCTTCGCGGACAAATTACCCACGTTATGGAAATTATTTTCGCTTATTCCGTATATTATGTACGTGCCTAATGGACCTTTTGGGGTAATGAGACGATTGTAGGGCGAGCGTGTCCACGTTATTTATACGCAGGCATCATTTTACGACTGAGACAAATAGATGATCTCCTATACTCGGAATAAACATTTATTTTCATCAACATCGACAAGATAAATCTTTGCGCCTAACACACCCGTATCTTAGATAATCATTAGTACTATGAAATGTATAACGCTAAAATATATATATTTGATGAAGGTGGTTGAAAAGATATTTGATGATTTTTCGTGTCGTATTAAAAATAATAATATGTATATTATGTTCTTAAGATGATATTTTTGTATTGTTTTAATACTATGTCAATGGTTTACTTCTTCCTATTTTTATATTTGTTATCTTATTCTTATTTCTTTGATTACTACATCTACCTAATTATAATTCCTATGTCTAAATATGTATTCATATATAATTTAAAATTAAAATTATTTTATACATTACAACTGTTATATTTGTAGGAATGTGTGACTGAGGCGCCACTGATCACGTGCTGTCTTGTGATTTAACATTTAGTGTTCACAAAATCACGCACCTTATTGAACACTAGTTGATTCCCGCGACTTCGTTCGCGTGGGTTTCATCTTAAGCTGTGCTTTCATATCTACTATTCCACGAATACATATTGAAAGCGGCGAAATAATCAAACTATTTCATTTAAATATCAAATTGTAATTGACATCTGATCATTCAAAAAAGTTCTACGCGAGTCAGTTTGTATTGCAATTTGTTGATATGGTGTCTTTAAAATAATCTTTAAATAATGATAACTTTTCTTTCAGACAACCGATTTCTATGAAACAAAGCCCGTTTGCCCCGGTCTTTGTCAATTATATATATGTGTGAATTGGTTCAGTATCTTCGGAGATTACCCAGTGCAAACAGACAGAGAAACAAAAAAATTAAAAATAATTTGGGTTTGTTACATCCCCCTGACTCGGTTTTTAACATTTTTTTTTCTATGAACAGACATTCGACCTCTACAATTTTATTAAATGTACAGATATATATTAAATTAAATCCAATTTAACTTGAGTGCAGCTTATGTGTACGCCGGTATTAATATCGTGAATAATCGCCGTTGTTAGCGACCTCCGCTGTTGCGAACTGTAAGCCAGCTCTAGATCATTACAAATTGCTTTGGCTCGATTGCCGTAATAACTTGATGGCTGCCGCGACACTGAGCGATGGCTTGCACTCGTAACTCACAATTACCTGCTGTGGTCAGATGTGGTCAAATGTGGTCACCCAGGTCAGGGAGGTAGGATGTGTGTTTGGTCACTTTGTTATTGTTGTTACATTTTACGCTCAATCAATTTTATTAAACTAAGACGCAAGAAGAAACTATATATTACTGTTTATGTGTCTGTTTTTTATAAACATTTTAAGGGTTGCATATGTAAATATTGAATAAAGGTAAGAGACATATCGTCGAACAAAAACACAAATAAAACTTGTAATAAAAAAAGGAAATATTGATTTATTAACATTAAAAGCAATGAAAATTAACAAGTAAATATGGTTACCTCATATCAACGGATGTGGTCTTACAGGTTTGTTTACAGAACACAAATAGAATTCACATCAAGTTGACGTCTAGTTAGTAAATAATAAATAATGATTTTCTAGAGCACCGGCAGCGAGCGCTGAAAAACGCCTCCAGTAATTTGAAGGCTCTTTTATATTCCCGTGAAAAGGTGAGTTCCATTGTGTCTCACAATACAACTGATACACGTACCCCACGCGCTGACAACTCGCACGCAATTATAGACTTTGTGTTGATGAGATGAGGTTGAATCCATTCTTTTGTGTCACCTTATGATTGGTTTCTTGAAAAATCATCAAAAAAATTGAATGATAAATCGATTATAAACTTAATAACAGCGCCCAGGAGATACTTATGTACTGTCTATTTCTTTCATGTATTTACAAAGAGCCTCAGACTACTATGAAAAATGCTCTGGGAGAAAGACGAAAAAAAAACGCTATTTTTTGTCATATTATAATTATTTCATAACATAACTTACTTTGGATGTGTTGTATTTTAATAATAATTTGAGTGTAATTTTCATGTTTATAAGTTCATTATGTTGGGTAGTATAGATGATCCAAGGGTCACAAGGGGGTGACTGAAAACCAGCGCTATGTTTATCAGCTGAAGCTGAGTCACACCCTTTGAGCGGCCACACAGCTGTTGTTGTTCACATTATACATATTTTATCTTATTATAAGGTTTTGTTTAAGTCTTTATTTTCCTATTCTTATTCATAATATCTTGTGTGGAAGCCCAAAAAAATATTTCATCTTTCATCATCATCTTACAAATAAAATAACCATCAACAAGTCCGGGTGCACATAAAAATGTTAAAATGACATTATTCTCGTTGAGGCCGCGTGTCGGAGGCGTGACGTCAAGCGGCTCTTAATATTCAGAGTCGTTAAACAGAACGTGCCGCGCGGCCGATACGGTTCCTAGAACCTTATTGCCGGGTAATACAGCTCCGCTGTGAACAGATCTCGTGTCTCGCAGACCCGTGACGCATGAGACAAGTGAATTATTAAGGTATTTGTTAGTGTACCAGAATAAGAGTACATTAATATTTAATAGCGCAATATGTTGACGGCGTCGTTGTATGATCGATTTTGTCGTGAGAGAGTCGGAAAATATATATGTTATGTTTACATACATTGAGAGGCAGTACAAGACAATCACAAGCGTGAGCTAGAATCCTGTGTCTATGACTTTCCAGCTCCCGAAATCTTTTATTTAAATCTTCATTCGAAAAATACGCTTAAAACGAAGTACTTGTCGATTAAATCCAGTAAGCCTGATTTTCCTGTCATACACAGTATAAAGGAAAAATTATGATTTCAAATGAATAAATTATCCAAATACACTACTCATCACTTTCTTATGATAAACTAAAATTTAAGTAAGTTACGTACAGACAAGACTCAATACGTGGTTAAAATAAATGCACAATAAAGTAATTTCTCAAAATGGAGGCAATCAATATATTATGTTGGATATTGTCATTGAATATTAGATTATCTAGGTTTCAACATACAGATATATGCACCAACTAGCACAGCAAGCGATGCAGACTTGGAAAAGTTCTATACAGAACTGGAAACAACAATATCTAGAATCCCTAAAAGAGAATTGCTGGTAATCATGGGTGACCTAAACGCAAAAATTGGCGCTAACGCTGATCAACTTAGCTGTTGTGCAGGCAAATTTGGGTTAGGACAACGTAATGAAAGGGGCGAACGTTTGTTACAGTTTGCCGATGAGAACAATGTGGTTATATCAAACACCTTTTTCCAAAACCACCCTCGAAGACTATACACCTGGGTGTCACCAGATGGATGTTACCGTAACCAAATTGACTACATAATGATTGGTTCAAGATGGAAAACTTCCATTAGGAATGTCCACACACTTCCCGGGGCAGATTGTGGATCTGACCATCAACTGCTGGTCGCAAAAATCTTACTTAAATTGAGAGTGGCTAGAAAAAGTCTTAAACAACAGAGAGTTCAGCCAGTAGACAATACAAAATTTATGGCCGCAATTGAGGAAAACTGGGGGAACTGGTTGAACATAGACACCCTTACAGTCAGTTCCGATAATTTATGGGATAAGGCTAAAGAACTTTTTAAAACTGCAGTAAATTCGTGCAATCCACCTGCTAACAAAATTAATAAACGTCAACACTGGATGAGCAATGACACTCTGGCCCTTGTAGAAGAAAGACGCAGACTAAAAGCACTTGGAACTGATGTGAAGACCTTAAATGAAAAGTCAGCTCGTATACAGGCAGCATGCAGGCGTGACCACAATGCGTATCTTCAGAATATATGTGAACAAGTTGAAACACACGCTGATAGACAAGAAACAAGAGATCTGTATCAGAAAATTAAGACAATTACTAAATCTCTGACATCTCGAACATTGGCTATTGAGAATTCTGATGGCGAAACAGTTACAGAAATTGATGCTATATCAAAAGCATGGAAAATGTACTGTCAGTCACTATTTGATGATCCACACTCGTGTGACTTTGTCTCAACAATACCTCGAGATGAGGAACAAGAGCCAGATATCCTCAGGGACGAAATAAGAGCAGCTATCAAACACCTTAAGAATGGCAAAGCCTTAGGAAGTGATGCCATACCAATTGAAACGATTAAAGCTTCTGGTGAATACGGCGTTGATATATTCTTATGTCTATGTAATAAGATTTGGCAAACTGGCACTTGGCCACGAGAGTGGACACACACTATATTTGTACCTCTCCATAAAAAAGGGTCAACGAAGAAATGCAGCAATTACCGCCTTATTGCTTTAATATCCCACGCCAGTAAGATCTTATTACATATTCTAAATGAACGGCTGAAGTCATTTTTATCCAGAGAAATCGCCCCTGAACAGGCTGGCTTTGTGAAAGGAAAAGGTACCCGCGAACAAATATTAACAGTCCGTCAAATCATCGAAAAAGCTCGAGAATTCAACAAACCAACATATATATGTTTTGTTGATTTTTCAAAAGCGTTTGATTCTGTGAAATGGCCGAAACTGTGGGAGACACTCCTAGCTATGGGTACGCCTAAACACCTTGTTCATCTCTTAAGGCGCCTCTATGAGGAAGGTACAGCATCCGTTAAGGTAGACGATGTCCTATCAGACCCATTACATCCTACCGCAGGAGTTCGTCAAGGATGCATTATATCACCACTCCTGTTCAACATCTATACAGAACTAATTATGAGAATCACTCTTGAAAACTGGACAGATGGGGTTGCTATTGGAGGGCTTAAAATCTCTAATCTACGATACGCTGATGACACCACGCTATTTGCTACAAACATTGCGCATATTGAAGATCTTGTAAGTAGAATGGAAAAAGTAAGCCGCGAATTTGGTCTCAGAGTCAACTTTGCCAAGACGAAAGTTATGATAATCGACCGCATAAATAACAACTCCCCAGAGATCACAACAATAGCAAACTGTGAAGTCGTTCAGTCATACATTTATTTAGGAGCATTGATATCCAATAATGGTGGATGTATTGACGAAATCAAGCGTCGAATGGCTATCACAAGGTCGGCAATGGACAAGCTCAAAAAGATCTGGAAAAACCGGAATATCACCAAAACCACAAAAATCCGGTTGGTTAGGACATTAGTGTTTCCCATATTCCTTTACGCCGCTGAGACCTGGACTCTGAGAGAGATCGAGAAAAAGAAGATAGACGCTCTCGAAATGTGGTGTTGGAGACGAATGCTCGGTGTCTCATGGACTGAATTTAGAACCAACAAGTCCATCCTTGATGACCTAGGCATTTCTCAGCGTCTATCTTCCATCGTTCAAAGTCGAATTCTCACTTTCTTCGGACACGTGTCTCGGCGGGGAGATATGTCTATAGAACGACTTGTAGTGCAGGGAAGAGTGGAAGGGACGAGAGCTCGCGGCAGATCACCCAGAAGATGGACCGACCTAGTCAAGGACGCATTAAACGGTCCTCTTCATCAATGTTCAAGAAAGGCGGCAGTCAGGGAGGATTGGCGTCGGATCGTCAAGCGTGCCACCACTCCAAACATGTCAACCACGACCACTCTGTCAAGAGTGTAGCGACAGAGAAGAGAAGAAGGTTTCAACTGTGTGTTTGTTTGTGTGACCAATTTTTCTTTTAATTATTTAATTAATTTCCAATTTCAATGAACAAGTCCCTGATTATTTATTTAAAGTACTAATAATTGTATAATAGAATAATATAAGATTTTGTATAAACCCTTACACTCGTTGCAATTACATGTTACAATATCGGTAACGACAAAGTTTTTGCGGAGCGATGTAGAACAGAATCGATGCAATATTTTGAAGCAAAGCGGAAAAATAAAGCATTTGTGCAATTTACTGATTGCAGTTGCAATGTTCACGGCGCGAGGATTTCGAAAAAATATAATAAAAACACTCGATCGCTCGTGTTCTGTTTCCGAGACTCTTGTTTGCGATACATAACAATATCTTTCAGTTTTTATTTGCTTCCTCTATTGTCAATGTGCCATCCGACAATGCTAGGCTTTTTTGAAATAAACTTTGTGTAGTGCATTGAGTATGGAGAGGCGATGGTGTACTTTTTCGATATTTATTTATAGGTGTAGAGTTATATAAGTGTAAAGTACAAAATAAAAAATAACTATAAACTGCTTATAATTGAGTTTGTACAAATAAAATAAATTTATATTTTGTTGGAAACAATATGGAGTAGTGATTAGTTAGACACCGAATTATTAGTTTTTTAATAAAAATATTTCAGTAACTATTTACTTGTATGAATTTTGTATGGTTAAGGAATCGGTACGCCTTCTAACTGTAGCGTACGCGCCTCACACAAATACATAATAAATGTTTTAAAAGCCTTGTTCCTGAAATTGGAATTAAATTAGCGTAAAATCGAGCTCCACCCACAACAAAAAGCCTCTCAAGTTGTTTGTGACAAAGGCCGACCTCAATACGCAGCTTTGACGATTTCCAGACTGCTCGGGAATTCGGAACTTGAAAATAGAAAAAATGTTACGCAGATGTTTGAAGGCGACTATTAGATCTGCGGGTAGAATAAACTCGCTCTACTTGTTGCGTCATCAGAAACTTCATAGGGGTTATAATAATATAAGAACTATTTTTTGTGTCACTAATTAAAGAGATCGTAAGTTATTATTTTTATCAAATCTACCGAGGGTGTCCACTTAGGGCTTTTATAATATTTCTTGAATTCATTAATATTAATAGTATATACTAGTAGATTTATAGCAATAGTGTAGATACGATTTAAATACGTATATTGAAAATATACCTACTGTATTTACTGACGTATAATAAACTGAAACTCAAACTTCGAATGTGCAACGAAAGTTTCCACAATACATTTGTGGAATATTTCGTTGCACAAATCATTAACAATTATTATTTGTCGTTATGTCATTAGCTCTTATATAAGTTACTATTTGTCCCATATTGCCCTCGGAATACACCTCAGTGCCGTGTCGCTATACTGACAGTACACGCGGGACCGCTACACAGAAGTATCTCTCTCGAATCGAAAAGCGTATGAATAAGTAAGAGGTATAATTGAATTTTTGGCAGGCGCAGCGCAATCCCGCAGTATCGGCCGCGACATGCTTCGCTGGACTATATTTACTTATTCGCGCATAGAAATTGTGAATTTTTATTCGCAAATGGGTTCGAGTGCAATTTACTCTGACAGAGTATTTTTTCGATTGCCTTTTGACTAACATGCTATTATTGTTCATCAGTTTTCATAAATGTAAATTAATTTTTTAAAACTTTTTTAAAAACATTTGCAAGAATTTTACTAAAAATCCAAAAATTAAAATTCCAGAATAAAGCTCTCACCGTTTCAGCAACAGCATACATTTGAAAAACTCTCAGTTAGATAAAAAGAAAATTAAAATAACAGCATCATAAAAGTACAGTTGATGATAGCAACAGGTGACCGCGCGGCGGTTGCTCCGTTCCTCCGAGAATAAAAAGTATAAAACACTGTTGCTCACAAATGCAATAAAAAAGAAAGGAGCTTTGTAGATATAGAGCTTGTATAAGCGCAATTTGTAGAGCTTATACGTATATAAGCGTTTATAGCGTGTACCTGAATACATTCCGCGGGCTGACGAGTGACGAGCTCCACGCTGCGACCGAAACGTCTTCCCCGATCTGTCTCGAGCCGCACGGGAACGCGCGTGAGCCACGCGGGAGTCGCGCGTGAGCCGCGTGTGAGACGTACGTGAGCTGCACATCAGCCACGCTATGACTCACGTTACATTGCAATTAAAAGTTGACCGTTTTACGTGTTGATTTGTTAGGATTAGAGTGTAGCCTCTAGATCTTGGAGTTAGAGGGAGATGGAGAAAAACATATTAAATTTAGTGTCACTACATACACATAATAATAAAACTAAAAATCTATATAATGATAATGACAATAAATCAGTACATAAATGTTCGAGTTAATAACCTGCTCAATGACACAGCATACTGTGGTAACGTTTCTGTGTTGTCTGTTTTAAGAATTTAAACAAAGAATGTCACACCAAAGAATGTCAGGCGCAACTATTTGACTGTTAGCATTTAGTAAATATAAAATTTTGACAGGAGACAGCCTTACTTAATCATATCATAGCAGTCAGTTATAAAATTAATATTTCGGTGTAAATTTGTTTTATATCTTTATAGAAATTTGATAATTTTGGCTTATCAGATTAAAAAATTGTTTTCCTTTCTTTTGTTAAGGAAACAAAATCGATAAAATTAATGTAATTTTCAGAAACTCTATATCCTAAAACAAACTTAGATTGTTATTTGTTATCCAAAGTTTATCGCAACAATTTAGTTTCAATACCTCATTTCTATATTATATAAGCACATATAAGATGGGTTTTCGTCTCATAAAGCAAACAATGTGAAGACAAGGGAAATAAATACAGAATTTACGTTAATTCCAAATAATTACTCATTATGACATAGCCGATATTTATTCCAGCTAACTCACGTCACGGGAAGGCAATTTATCGTTGTGATTTATTAATCCCTCGGGAGAAAAATACGGGCGCCGACGCCCCGGGTCCAGCGCCCCACGCCGCGGATCAACGCCCCGCGCCCCGGGCACAGGCGCAGGTAGCCGTAGGTTGCGAGGAGACCGCGAATCAATTAATATCAATAAACCTTATCAGCTTAGTTATTTAGCGGTTCCTAATGCAATGTAACGCCTCCTCTCGCTTGTAAGGCTCGCGGTAACCTCTTGCTGTGGGGCCCTTCACCAAATCACGTAATAAAATTTATATTTTTATTAGAATTATTCATTAGGTACCTACATAAGTTACGTATTTATTAAAAACTATATTCTAACATTCAAGTGAGAGTTCAACATCATATGACAAAATAGTATAATACTTAAAAAAAAATTTTATATTTACTTTGTTTAAAAATATTTAACGATTTTATTAATTAATGCGCCTAAATTAAATAAGTACAAGATCTCTGTTATATTACAGAAAAAAGTTAATACTGTTGAAATGAAAATCCTTCGGCGTCTCCAACCGCGGCCGGGTCGGACCTGAGCGGTATTCTCATATCACAAAGGCACTGTTGTATTTTCTACGAAACTTAAAACAACTCAGTAAGGAATTTTTGAGAATCAGTAACAGAAGGAAAGCATAAGCCGAAGTGTCAAAATAGATTTATGAATATCAACTAATAGTATCAATTATTGAGGAGTTGAGAAATACTTCAGAACTTTTATTATGATAATCTATCTTTCAAAAAAAATTTATATTATCCTGATGATTTCATTACAGGTACGGACAGACTGTGAATCTATACTAATATTATTAAGAGGAAAGATTTGTATTATTGTTTTTTGGTATGTTATGAATAAACTCGAAAACTACTGCACCGATTTAAAATAAAATCTTTCGCCAATAGAAATCTACATTATCAGCGAGTAACATAGGCTATTTTGTGTATAGTATATCTAAATTGCACCTGTGTAAAGGGTTGCTAGTATGAGATATTGAAAATTTTAAAATACTTAGCGAGTTCTGTAGCCACATACATAATTCACCGCGGATAGCGCAGTCCCGGCCAGGAACTTAATTACGAGGAGTGCTGAGACGAGTGTATTTCTTTGCTATTTACAAACTTGCAGACGGCGGTGTTGACGAGGTACCTACCGCCGTCTTCTTTTACTTTCAAATTACATGTTAACTTGATCACTTGTTGTTGTTCTCTTGTTCGTACTCCGCTCAGGAAATTATGTTTTTAATTAGTACTTAATGTTTATTTTTTATTTAAGCTTTGATGTTTGTTCAAAAAAGTATGTCTTGTTAATTTAAGTTAAAAACTGGTCAATATTGATATAATTATTTTTTCTATGTCCTTTAGGTTAGGAAATTAAAAAGTGGTAGGATTAAGGATGTCTTCTTTCGTGAATTAGGGATATAACTTTATAGTTGGATCTTTGAGTTTTCGCCCTTTTTGCAGAATATTATCTGTGAGATTTTATAAATATTTTATGAGGCTTTTGTTAATTACAAATATATATTGGGATTTTTGCCTTTATTCTGTTCTTTGTGATTCGAAAAATATTCAAAACTGGAAAAGCTATCTTGATAGGTATTACTTCTATAAATTTGCCCAAAAAATCACACCGAGTCAGGCGCGATTCTTAGCTGTGACATAAACGTGAGCTATTAAACACAAGGTTGGTAAAATTTATTCGAATTTTATTGCAACTTCAGTATTGCGCCAATAAAAATTTATCGCCACTAGAGATATGACAGTGTCGCTCTGGAACAAAACGAAGCCGCGATTTTATTTCGTGAAATATTTCATGGACAATAAGACCGGTGAGAAACGACAAGGTAATGTCCGGACTGAACGCGCCCGATACTTTACTAGATTTTATTGCGATATACTTATTTTTATTATATATGAAACTAAACAAGAATTTTGGTCAGACGGTAGAATCGTGGTATATATACACTCGTTTCTTAAAGGAATGATTTAGATTTTAGAATAAAATCTATGCTTCTTTAATAATTACTAATTACTAATATTACTAATGACTAATATAATATTACAAAAAGGAAGAATGTATTTTTGATTTTTTTATTTTTGTATGTTATTAATAATATTGTCTTTTATTAACGCGAGTATCACACATTTAAATAAAATACTGTATACCGGATTAAAACACGATTTATTATTTATATTGTTTAAATTATTTATCCCAGCCTTTCGGATGCTTTTCAGCAACCGTGGTCGCGGGGAGACAGGGGCATGAATAAACTCAAAAACTGGACCGATTTTAAAAATTCTTTCACCAACACAGTCTACCCACAGTCTCCACATTCCACAAACAAAATTCCTTTATATGGCGAGCGAGTAACAACTTCAACTCTAGAGCACAAGACTCATCATTTCATATTTTCAATATGTCTGTTCGTATGGCAAAGCAGCTGCTTAGCCAGGAATTCTTTATGACAAATTAAATTTATTTCTCTTGGATTATACTCTATCTCTTCTCTCTGTTTTTATTAATGTTCAATTCATAGCTTGTGTTTTACTGTGCTTGCGTGTTGCGAATTACTGTTAAAAAAATAATAATATGTTTCTATATGTGAAAACCATTAATTAGCTGTTTGTTTTATATTCTGTTTATTATACTTTATAATGTAATATTAGCTGTAGGTTTTCCTCAAATAAATAAATAAATAAATAAATAAATAAATAAACACAAAACTGCATTATCAGCGAGTAACACAGGCATTGTTTGTGTATAGTATCTATATTGCACCCGTGTGAAGCCGGGGCGCGTTGCTAGTATAATATAAAGCACATAGCGGTGGATTAACAACATATTTAAATGATGACTGTTAATATGACAGAATCGGAATATTTATAGCAGATAATGATATTTATATACGTAGGTACATATACAGACTAGATTAACCTAGTCTGTATATGTACCAATATCCAAATGTCTTAAAAACATTAAGACATTAACATATTGGTTAACAGTTAAAATGTATACTTTCACATTATTATAATTTTGTCTAGGGTGTAGAACAATATTTACGCTACATTAACTCGGCTACGACGAGTTTCTTCCCTCACTACGGCTCGTAGACTCGCTCATTCGACAACATACAAAATCGTAGACTTTGTTAAGTCTACGCATGCTTACCCTTGCTACGAGTTCACTACACTAAACGTATTTTATGGTAATATAACATTGAAAATTAATATCAAACTTTAGATCTCCCTTATAGACTTAACAACAGGTTAAGTCGGTTTGGTGATCAACTATGGGCACCTGTATTCGTTGTATCACCTTTACTGGTGAGAGTTTAAGACAGGTCTCTCATTTGCATTCTACTTCTAAGCCTATCTTAATGGCGTGCCATGTGACTAAAGATTTTAGTAGTCATCTCTTAATATAGATTGTGTGTCGCAGAAGTGCTGTCCGCAGAATTCTTAGCATATTTAAGGCATATTTATATACAGGATTTGCTTTGGTCAAAATTATTTAGAATATTTATTACACATTTGTTAAACCTGACTTCTCCATGGAGTCGCAACATTGTAAGGTGGTAACACGGGAGATGTAAGGATAGATAATATAATACATATATAAACATATAATATATTGTACACCTTACATCTCAACATCGTGTGTTCGTTAACTTGACAAGGACGAAGTCGCATGTAACCAAAGAATACTGTAATAAACCGAACAAACCCGACAGACGATACGCTCGAATATATTTCACTCCTAAAATTATATTTCGATGAAGAAAAGCAGAGGGAATCGAAATATATAACAAAGTAGGTGTAATTTGGCCAGATCGCTATGAAACATGGCTGAAGCCGATCCGGCCATAAATAATAGTGATAACAGATCTGGCTCACGTACTCTATGACACCTGATGTTTTTACGAGAGCGCACTTCCGGCCGCCGCTCTCATACTTTGTTGTGTTCCACATCACGACACGACGTAAGCGAATAAATCATACTAAGCTGAAATAAATATGTCAAAAATAGCAGAATAAATTATATTATGTATTTTCATATATTTCATATGATTTCTTAAAAAAAAAATGCAATACAATGCAATGCATGCTTAATGATGCAATATTACAAAAACTTTCAGTTTAAAGAAGTCACCAAATTAAAGGTTCAAAGCATCCGGAACGGCGGGATAAATAATTTGAATAATAAATTGCGTTTTAATCCGGTATAAAGTATTGTATTTAAAATTCATCAAATTATTAAATTCAATATAATTTTACAAGATCATATAAACAAAAAAAAAACATTTTAAGATTTGGATCGGAGGGAACTAGATAATATAATACATACTAATATCGGTTTCCTATTTTTGAAGGTGTTGTTGTCTTTTGTGGATTCTTTAATTTATTTATTATAAGCAAATATTAAGAAACGCACGATTTAATCAAAAACTAACCGTGAGTGTATAACATTAGACAGAGCCTGATGGATTTTGGTTTAAACGTCCGTGTTTCAAAGCTCGTAACGTAAACACCGATGCATGTTCGATGTAAATCATTCGTGACAAATGACATATCACACCGGACGCATAATTTATCTATTCGCGTTGTTTGAAAACAATATTTATCTATCCATCGAAAGTAAGATTATAATGAGCTGTTTAATGTATCAAATATTTATTTATTATAATATTCATCCGCGTTTCTAGTATATATTTTAAAGGCTCATGACCACAGTAGTAGATAGAAAAATAATATAATGATTAAACCAATTCGTAATTTATTTAAGATTAATTAGTAATTTGAAGTGTAATAGAGTTAATAAATTAGAAGAGTGTTGACTTTCAAGTGCAATATTTAAAGAAGACGAAAATATTTATTTAAACGTTCCCACAAGACGCTACAAGTTCCCTCAGTAACTAATGAGATAAACTTAACAAAAATAGATACAATTCAAAGCAAACTAACAACATAAACTTATGTACGAGTGCAAATATTGAGAGGCTTAAACAGGTGTAGACTCAGTATTTGCGGCGCTGCAGCTGGCCAGAGAGTCCAATACTACAACTTTGTTTAGACTTCTTTAATCTTATCATTATTCATTATAGATTCCTTTTTTTGTATTTATCTAATTCTTTGTGAACTAATCTGAAGGAGTAAGTTGTAAAACTGAAATAATGATTTGAATATTATTACGATAATATTTTAAACTGATTTAAACTAATAAATGATTTAATCTATGGGACAAAGGCAATATTTTTACTACTCACATACTCATACTCCCTTTTTTTACAAATAAACTAAGTGTTATTCGTAATTATTTTAAATAGCTTACAATTTTGATATACTGGTCTGCAGAAGTAATTAGTCTAAGATCGACGTGGACAGACGAGGCGAGGCTCGTCGCGATACGATCGACTGGTGACAGCTTGTTTCTGGAGGCTTAGCCGCTAATGCAGCGCTAATTTAGTGCTGAGCCGCGCCGGCACCTAACACCCTTTAATGCTGTTTGATTTATAGCCGGAGGTAACTCCACTACCTGACATAAATTACCGAAGCTGACATTCGCTTAATAGACCCTTACCTTACTATTTCATGAAAATCGAAGGCTTTTGATACACATTTATGAAATGTATAGTATCTTCTAATATTCTTAGTTATATAATTTTAATCGTAGCTGAACAATAATTAGAAATATAAAAAACACTCTCACAAAAAAGACTAGAGCATAAGATAACAGACAAATTTTGATGTTGTTAGTATGTCTGAGCAATTGCTTGGATGTGAGTTCTTTATATTCACGCTTGTTTTTTTTTTATTTTGTTTAAACCTTACTTACTACGTAGTAAGTAAGGTTTAAACAAAGATACACGTGTATCGCATTTTTTGTTTACATCGCTTCTCTCACTTTTTTAAAATTAACTAATCGTTATGTATGCTGTTATATTAACAAATTTTTAATTAGCTGTAGGTTTTCCTAAATAATTGATTGGGAATGATGTGATTAGTATAAAATTTAATGTAAAGTCCAGGGACTCAACAACTGTGGCACGTGCTGCTTACCATCTCGAGCGCTATATCTTTAAAAATGCCTCGAAGTCAACCTCTGACTACTTGAACAATAAGATCTTAATATTCTCACCTTCACAAATCCAAGTCGCTCTCTTTTAAATAAATCATATTATCGGCAAATTCGCTGAAATTTCAGTCGCTTTTATTTTACTAACCTACATTTGTAATTCTGAAGGTATTCAATAGTCTCCTCTGAATTGAGATTAGAATTAGGTTTTCGCTGTAAATATACGCGTTAATTAGCTTGACGAATATAAAGTCAATTATTTTTAACTAACTTTTCAAGTCAATTATTTTCAGGCTATACATTGATGTTTCATTTAATTAGTTGGTCTGTTATACATTCAAATGGTATCAAAAAGTGCTCAACTTAATTAGGATTTTTGTACGTTTACTAAACATAAAAACTTTTAAATTACAATAAAATTGCTTTAAACTTCAATTAATATACATATATATTTTTTCTTTTATATTACATTGTGTTAATATTGATAATAAAGTAATATAACGATTAGTTTTACGATTATAAACGTTTTTATGAAACAGAGGAGTATTTGATCTTTTGTTTTATAATCATTATATACTTTCACATTCCTACTATTTCCCCAGATTTTTGATATCATAAATAATAACGAAAGTATGTTCTTAACTTGTTCCCACGTTAATGTAAGTGCGTGCTCCTACTTCACCATGCCTGCTGCTGATAGAGGACAAACCTTTGTTCGTATTATTCGTTATTTTTTTACTATTATAATGAATTACTTCAAGATGTCATGTGAAGCATAGTGTAATGGTTGCAGCTCCTTACAAACATTTTGTAAAACCAAAAACTTGGCGATTAAAAAGAGTGGCGGAGAGTTTATTGCCAGTTCTTCTCGTCCGTTCTACGCCCTTGATTTGAGAACTGGTAGTAAATGTAAAATTAGAAGCATTAAATTTTTATTTTTCATTGACGTTCATAAGTGTACACTGTGTAACCTAAATGAATAATTGATTTTCAATTTGAATTTGAAAATAACAATCTAACAATCAAGTCGTTAACCACGTGAGTGGAGCCGCCAGTTCCGCCATAAGGCAGTGAGTTAATATTCAAAGGAGCTCAGTAAAATATTCCACAAGTTTCTCGGATTGAAACTGTTGAAGTTATTCGAGAAGTTCAGCCATCGATTACACTGCGAAATGCTCCATTGATGATGTAAACACTTTTCTTCGCTACTTTTTTGAATAAGATTTGAACCAGGGCTTCTTTGAAGTTAAATTGTTCGAATAAAATACATTTTTTGTATTATTTGTGAGTAGGTTCCTGACCTCAATTGATATTTAAATCACGATATATATTATATTTGAATGTCAATATAAAATTAACAGTTAACATAAAAATTAAAACAACCGCAACGTAAATAAACACAAATAATTACAATCTACATATATTTATATCAATAAATAAATGCACCCACGACATTAAAAATAAAATGTGCGCACTTACAATTATACAGCGCACATCGCATAAGTATTATAATTTGACATCGAGCTCTCTGAGACAGCGTTTTTTCTTTTCAAAGCGGTTCACACATGGGAATTAAATCCTTATGTACGTCAATGCATAGACGCATACAGAAGGTAACGATGCCCAAAATAAAGTATTTTATTAATTATCCCCAACCCATTTACGTTCAAATATTGAGAGCAGTGAAACTCATAGTTGCGTGCGTTCGGAAGTTATTCCTAAACAACCGATATGCATTGTATAGCTTCTGAACAAATGATGTTTTCTCTGATATTCCTCGCTCGACTTCAAACGAAAAATGTTTTGATCGTTTGCTTTATGGGCAAGAGTCCTTGTAAGCTAAACCATTGTTGAAAAGAGTGTCCATGGAGTTTCTTGCCGGTTCTTCTCCATGAGACCCACTTTTTGGAACCGTGCAACTAGACGTTTCATAAGAGCCTGCAAAGGCCTATTTGAAATAAAAAACTTTTGATTTTGATTTTGAGTGTATTTGGGTACGCTAACATCTGTTATTTGTAGCCAGTGACACATATTTTGTATTTGTGCTTACCAGAATGACTTTTGTATTATAAACCCATGTCAAATACATTCGTGTAAATTACGACGTCCTAACATAAGACGAGCTTTCTGATCCTCTATTTATTTGAAAGAATTTATAAAGAACTCGGATTTAATGAAACATGTTCTAACCATAAATACTCCGTATAATTGCAAATATTAAAAATAGAAATTTTAATAATTACACTGAATATCTAAAAAGACAATCCCATAAACACTAAAAATACATATCAGATGAATGGGAAACGAAGTTTTTTAGCAATTGAGATGAATAACGATTTCGAGATGCGAAACAAAAAATAATGTCAGGCGCAGATATCGCTAGTGACGGGTAAACGAGACGCCAAGTGTTAGAGTCAGGAGAGACATATAGTATCACATCAAATCTCTTAACCATTGCGGTAGGTAGAGATCACGGAATTCCATATGCTTCGATCCTTACATACCACTTTCATCAATGTCTTCATACACGCTCGTCGGTTCCGAGAACTTATGGCCAGAACCTTTTGAAGAAAATCTCCGATCTGATCAAGGTAATTTCGCCTAGCTCCACCACTCTCGACTCTTCCACTCACACCACTTCTACGTACCCAAACCAACTCAACATTCCTTACTCAATTCTCGCCACATCTTGTTTGGTTACACGCAAATTATATAAATCTAGCCTACATTGCTGAACAGTGACTGCCATCGGAATTTGACTCCAGAACGATCTTAAGACACTCAGTGACTCAACTATATAAAATATTTATTTCTTAGAATCCGTTTTCAGGATGATGGATGACTTATGTTTTGCATCCTCAAAGCAAACTAATTTCCTCCAAAGCTCCTTACTAGTTCGGAAGAAAAACAAAAGCCTCCGTAATGATCGCTCCTCGCCCTGCTCGCTTATTGAGTTGAGGCGAGTTGCAATTACTTTTGTTTCTTATTAAACTTTCAGACAAATAAAAGAATTGAAACATCATTAAGACTGTTCTTTTTGCTTTTTTGTTAAACGAATTTATCGTATGAATTAAGTAAATTTAAAGATAAGTTGTGGCTTGTTATTTTTTTTATATAAACAAGGTAAGATTATTGAAAATCTTCGTATATGTATGTACAGGTATTTTTAAAAACCGCCAATCCTTTTTAACCTTCACAATGTTTATATTTGTATAAGTATATTATAAATTAAGAGATTGTATGAAAAAAAGTGAAAAGGAAACTTAAGAGTTTGAGCGGTCTTGTGGAAGGTACGAGTATGTAACGAATCATTTCTATGAATGTTATATGATGTAGATTTCGAGTATTAACTCTGGCCTATAGGTGATGGGCGATCACAGAGACATGACAGAAAACTTCTTACTCACATCTGTAGTTAAAGCTTAATCTGAAGACCCTGAATAGGATTCTGGCTTCCTAATATCACTGTTAAATATAAATATCTTAACGGTCGGCTGTTGAAGGCAATATTGAGGTTCCAGAGAACGCGACGCAGGTATTATTACTAGTTAGGTGGTAATGAATTAATTCCCCGCCGTGAGCCAGCCTTATGGTAAATTGATATATTATAAATGATTCTCCGCTCCGTTGTTTCAGATTTAATATTAATATTTTGAAATATTTAAGCCAGAGGGATCAGTAATATTTAGATAAATGAAATTGTACCCAATATTTAATAAGCAGTTAGTAGTGAAGTTTTTACTGGGCTGAACACATTCTGAATATCGTAATGAGAATTGATGCAGAAGTAAACTTTTCTATATAAATATTTTTTTATTAATATATTTTACGTATTATTATATAAACGACGCTTACAAGAGTAAAGCTGATTTTCTTGCCGGTTTCTTCTCAGTAAATGTAACATTCAAGTAAATACCGTGTTGTTTATTATTGTATTATTTTGTGTCCATATTAATAACATAAATGAAAAATCTATCTGTCCTCAAGAAACAACTTTCTATCCAAGAAACTCATCATTATTCACTCGTAAACTGTACTCGTAAGCACGGGAAAACTTTAGCCTGAAATAGAAACAGTAGCATTATAATATAAAGATATTCTTGATTTTTTTCAGGAGGATAATAAATGTTTATTGAAAAACTAAATCAAGTCATTTAACCCGCTACAACTGTATATAACCACTTAAATTTTAATAGTATGTATCTTACGTTCCGGTGAAAATAAACTCTAGGAATCAAGACTTTTTCTAGAAATATTTACCATAATTATTTACCTTATTAGCATAATAATTCACTGCGCAAGTGTCATCATGATGCGAATGAGTGGGGGTGGGCGTTTGGGGGGAGTCTTCAGCAGACTGAAGAGAGTTTGGTTATGCAAAGTTATTCAAGAGTAATTCGGTTGTCATGTAATGGACGCACGTAGCTATCTCAATGGGCGATCGACATATTTTATTTTTGTAAAATTAATAAAATATTCTGACAGCTGTGGGTCCCAAATTTATTTCCTTATTTTTGTGTGTTGTATTTATATCAGGTACAAAATATAAGTAGTTAATAACATTTAATTTTTGAATCAATTACTTTTTCATATACACACTTTGTGAATTTCTATTACGTTTGTATTGGCAGTGCTTAAAATGACAGCTATCTGCAAGCATAACCCTCTTGGTACTCCTTGAATTCTATTGAGAGGCAGCACATCAGCGTCTTTTATAGCCCCGCGGGTAGTTCTTGATCAGTCTTCCTCTATTCACATCTGTTTTTATACGTTAAGTACGTTAAATAATAATGAGAAAATCTTTAAGTCTTATATTAAAAAAAAGGCAATTAATTAAAACATTCAAAATTTAGGAGCGAATATAATTTAATATATCACGCTATTTTAAGCGCGAAATTAACACTTGTTTCCGAGCATGTGGACAGATAAGTATACACAAATTTTGCGCGGCAAAATTCTTTACAAAAACAGAAAAAATCGCAAAAACCTGCCTTATTCCAAAAGCTGAAAGGTACAAATTATTTTCTTAAAATTTTCATAAAATATTAATTATCTGAGACCTCCTCGGCGCTTCACATTAAGTTACATAATTAATTTTTACTTTAATTAAGCGATCTTTTTAACTGTTTGTTTTCGGGAAAAATATCGTCATTCAGCTATGGTAATAAACTTGATAAGGATTGACTGAAAATCTTAGAAATTTCTTTAATTTTGTAAAATACTTCTTCTCGTGTTCCTAGGTTAAAGAACAGACAAATATATTTGACACTTTTACTGATGATCGTTACGGGAAAGCTACGAACCGTATGTTTCCGAACTTTACAATATATCCGAAAGGGATGAACCTATAACTGCAAATAATTTCTTACTAAGCTAGAAAATGAGGAAAATATCACATAAAATAGTACCTGTGCCTAGAACCACTTAATAGTTTTAAGAAATTAAGCCAACAATTAATTTTAAAACAAATCGTATTTTTGGTCATGGTTTAAACTGAAATCGTGGATCAAGTAGCTCAGACCGTTCGATCAATTTCCCTCAAATGGACCTCACTGAGAGGGTAAGTTCCAGTGTCAACAGTTCCTCGTTTATGTTTGAAGTGGGTGAGAGAAGGCTTTAATGGACTATTTGAAAGTCATTTATTACCTTCATTAATTACTTCTGTCAGTAGTTATTTCGTATTTCATTGGCATCCACTTTGTGGAATATTCATCTAGTTACTTATAAAAGGTATATAATATATATTTTAAAAGAAAAATAATTAAAGTTTATGATCATTTTTATTTGAGTGATACGAACACTTAAAAATAATATCGCATCACCGTGCCCACAATGTCATTTCTAGTTCACTTAATCCGTGTATGATTTCTATATAATTTTAAGTACCGACAAATCTTGTATGTTCAAATAATAAATAATTTTATGAAACAAACTATCTTTCGGATCAGTGACGTTTTGTGAATATTTGTGTAGTAATTAGTGATAGTTTATAATTTGTATGTTGTAGATTCCGAGAAGATAAATAAGCTTGTTATTCAATAATTTTTGTCTGTGAATAAATATTTTATTATTTTTTGAAAAATAAATGTCTTTAACTGTTTTGTTGCACTCGGGCGGTCACATAATATGCATTATATTTAAAGCATTAATTTTATTTATTTGATTACAATATTATTAATATGAGTATTTCTGTCGAATTAATAAGATTAATAAGAAAATGTATTTGACACACACACACACACTGGGATGCAGGCATGGCTGTAATGGTCACGTCAGGTTTGTCGAGTTTGTACCGAGCTCATTTTGTTGCGAGTTGAAGTCCAACACAAATATTATGAAAGCTCTTGATCTAAATTCTAAGGCAATAAACCTCTTCGCAAGTAAATAAAGAAGCCAGTTATTAGAAATGTTTTAAGGCCAGTGTAATTTTTCCTGAATAGGCAATTAGCCGGCCGTTCTGAGGTCTGCTTCTGCGGCCATTGTCTGGCGCTCTCGCTAATTGAGCCGCTATCTGCGACCAGCCGACTGGAAACCGTTTATGAAGGGGAATCACTCCACGCGGGATACTTGTAACATCTCTTTTGTTTGAAAGCGGATATTTCTATTACTTATTTACCTACTTATTTTGTTATTATAACGCGTAACAAGTGTCATCGCGTTTCGGATGCGGCTTATCGTAAGTTGTAAAAAATATATTTTAATGTCTTTCTAAAATATGAGGACTCACACACGAGCAATGATACTATCAATCCGAGACCAATATGAGTGAATATATTGCATTTTAAGACGTCTAATTTAATAATTGCGAATTGAGATATTTAGCAGCATAAATAATACTCAAATTAACTCTTCATATTTCTGACTGCAAATTATCGATAATCATTAAATATTTGGCAATGGCTGAGATTTCATAGTTGCTTAGATAAATACTTATCAATTACATAAAGTTAATCTGAGCGAAGCCACAGCAAAAATATGAGTGGATGAAAATATACTCCGCGGCTAATGGAGGGGAGAGCTTACCGAGGGTAGTAAAACAAGACACGAGCAATAAAAACTTCTCAGGAAATTTGAATGAGATAGATGGATCCACAGATGTGGCTATGGTCTATTCCATAATCAACCTTTATTAATAATTAAAATATTCATTTAGTAATGCACGTTTTATTATAATAAACTTTAGATGGAATTATTGTTATATATAGACAAGATTCGGAATAAGCAATATTTCGTTTACTTAAGAAATATCTTTTTTTAAATATAACATGAATACAGCCTATCAACGTATATTTCTCATAAGGTAAAAGGATAAAAATTACCACCAAAACCGCAAACATAA
Source organism: Anthocharis cardamines (assembly GCA_905404175.1). Classification (NCBI taxonomy): domain Eukaryota; kingdom Metazoa; phylum Arthropoda; class Insecta; order Lepidoptera; family Pieridae; genus Anthocharis; species Anthocharis cardamines. The sequence goes on along the minus strand of FR989957.1, from coordinate 13,236,264 downwards.
TTAACATAATAACATATTACATAATTAAAACATGGGATATAAAGCCAGATGGCTTATTTAGATAAATAGTATCATTACAATCACTGTATCGACTTATATACAATATATTTACGGATTCATATATGCCATTTGCCTTAATCAACTCCTGTAATTGTATAACATATTTCCAACTACCTACTCACATATTAAGCCATGAAATGTTTTATAAACAATCTTTAAATTTACCGTTAATTTTCTGCGCTTATAGTAAATTTGTATTGTATTTTTATTATCTTTTGTGAAAATAATTATTTTATGAAATAAGTAAGTATATAATATTCAGTAAGTATGAAAGCGATATTAAAAATGTCGACTTGGAAGGACACCGTACTTAATTCGCTCATAAAGCGGTTAGTGGATAGTGCCGTGCCGTCACCTGCAGCGCTCGCGGCGCTTTATTACTTCACTCGACAGTTAAATGTATTTAGCGGAAAGCGCTTTGTGCTCGAATTACTTCACTAATTCTGGCGCCGAGTATTAATTATACCGGTGACTAATTTATTGATAGTTTAATTTTAAAGCAGAACGGGTTCGAAACTCAGATTGAGTAAATATTTGTGAAACATGTTGCGATATGCGCTTTGCGAAGTTTCGATTCAATTATTATTTATATTAAAACTAAGATCTTACTCATGAAGTTTTTGAGACTGAATCACTTTTATTCTGTTTCTCTCAATCTCAATTTAAATAACATACATTTTGCTATGTTAATTAATTCTTAACCTGTAAGAGATCCTCAAAATATTGATGAAAACCGCATTAAAATCGATCGTGTAGTTGGTATAGCTGATTTTGATTAGACATAATATAATTTTAACGAGATATATGCGCGATAAGTGATAAAACATCCTCAATTCCTAATCCCTTCAAGGTCCGTCCCTCGCTCGACCCTCCGTCAATATTGTCTTCTCATTATTCACACAGGATTAAACTGTAAAGATATTTCAATTAAATCTCAGAACTTATAGAAATATGTTATATATCGATCTATTATATCACTGAGGGACAGCGGCTGATAAGAATGTAAAGTTTTAGGGATCTTGGTAATAATATTAAAATAACACCATAAGATGCGTGCAGTTTACAGTAGGAATGCAAGATAGGTACATATTTTATTTATCTATAGTTTTTCGGTAGCTTACATCGCTATATAATAGAAAAAAAATATTCAACACAAAAAAAAATAATTTAAAAAATACGTACAAAATTGCCAACCGATACGGGCATTTTAAATACCCGCCGACGACGGAACGTTCAAGTGGGCAAAGATTCATACTTTTCAATACAAATAGTAGTTTTTTCCTGACACATTCCTATCATAGATGTATAGTGCGCAGACTCCTTAAGAAGATAAAATATAAACTATTAAAAATATTATATATTACTTTCAAGGAGTTACCCTATTTTCTTCGAAAGATCAAACTCTGGTGCTTTAGATGTTATCCCACTAACCAATGATTGATTTTGATTAGGTGAGCTATACGCTCTCTTACCTCTCTCAACAAGTTAAGTTACCGCGATAGAATTCAGCGATTTCGATCGCGTCAGTGAGGGAGTTAACGTAAAGTAACATTTAGCAGCCATAATGTAGCATTGCCTCGAGACTAAGCTTTTGTGTAAGATCACGTCTATTTACAAGTCAATCTGCATAAATTACGAGAGAGCGCAAAGGAGAACGGAAATAGACTGATAACATCATCCTGATAGCTGGAGGGAGCTATCTTGATTAAACTAATCCCTTCGTTTGTAATTTGAGGAGGCTATTAGCGAGGTATTCAACTTGTAATTACAATGAGCTTATATTTTGTATGTATTACACACAGCGCGAAAGTGGTATGTAAGGATCGGGGCATATGGAATTCCGTGATCTCTGCCTACCATAATGGAAAAGAGGTGTGATGTTTATGTATGTATGTATAATATATCTGTGTACAATGTACATGTAAATTCGGCGCTTAAAATAGGGCGCTTAATTCCATTTTTTTTTCTTATAAAATTAAAAAAAATAGAGTACTTGTTAGATTGGATTCGGAATATTTATATTTTATCGCGTAGAATGAAAATTAGCATATGTTTTGTTTTAAAACTTTTATCCCCGGGATTCTAACCTGGGGCCTCTAGTGCTAAACGCAATGCACTAGCCTACTGATTATTCTAACCTGTATATGATCCATACGAAACTGCTCAACCTGCCCGATTCTGCTTGTACTTTTTTGCATAATAAAGTTCAATAATGTACATAATATGTTGTAAGGATTCTATATATTTAGCATATTGCTAGGTGGACCCTAATTCCACATATATAGATTCCATTCCAGATTATATTATTACTATATTTATACATAAGTATAGCAATTATGTTATGACTTATTTGTAATTTTCATCTTAAATAAAACGTTACAAATAAATAAATAAATCAGTGACTTTTGTTATTGTCCATATTTTTAGAAGCACTTTCTTCATGTGTCTACTTTTTTTTGTAAGTAAGTACAATAGAAACTGTGACAGTGCCCCGCCTCTCAATACCTCGTGAGCTTATAATTTCCGGATGCGTTTTTCTTGCGAAGTTTTGGCCGCTTTTTCATCTGAGAAATTAAGAGATTTTAATATTATCTTGTAACTCCTGCGCAAACCATCGTTGGAGTTGAGATGATTTTTAAAGTCTTTTATGATAGCTGTAGGCGCAGATTATAGATTTTAAAAACGTATTTACAAAAAATAAGAATCTAGATGTCGGTCCTAAAGTATTTCGAAAGATGGCTCAGTTCGTGTTATTTACCCAACTGGTCCCTTTACCTAAATTTAAACCTATAAATAAACACAAGGACCAGTTTCACAAGTGACAATGTCTCGAACTCTGGACAATAAATTTAAAACTCAATTACAAACTCCAATGAACTAAACAGAAGTTAGTGAACAGTACCAGGTCTGATCACACTTTGTGTTTAGACAAACAGGATGACAAAGTTTTTATATTTAATTGTCATGTTGTTTAAGCGATTTGATTATTAAATAATTTGTAAATTTACAAACTTTTCAATGGCAATTTAAAAAGTGATTTAGTCTTGTCTCTGTTTATTGAATGACAAAAGAACGAGACGGGCAAAATATCTGTACATAGTATATATATTAGCATGACCATTGCTTTTATAGTTGTTGATTAAAAATGAAAGAAGAAAATGGAAAAAGAGAACATACTGCGAGAAAGAGAACATATTATAAAATATTGGAGGGGATGATTGGATGAAAAAATTCCAGGACAGGGGGAAAGGGAGCAAGGTGGAGGAGGCATTTACTCGTAGAGGAGTACTTATTAAAAACCCTTAACCTTAATATCTAAATACTTTACCAACTTTGTACATAAACCTGATTAATAAAATTAATGCTTAGAATAAGAATAAAATTTTAACTGAAAATTATTTTACATGTAAAATAATATATATGTTGTGTTTTTGTTTTGAAAACGGAATTAAAAGGCATTTTTAACATTATTATTTTATTTTACTAGTTAGATCTTTTTCCTCGGAAACGCCGCGCACGAAACTCCAATCCACGGTGGCGCTTTCAAGCTGTTCGCTCACAGTACGCAGTAATTGTCACAATGTATACTAAAGAGTCCCTCACCGCCAGATAAAATTTTACTGTTAGACATTGATTGAGTATTGTTCTCAACGCACAAAAGCGTTTCAATTTTCGAACAATTTTCAAAGTGAAATGTTTCTTTTTTGCTGCAATCTATGTTTTTATAGCAGATATTTAGTTTTAAATATATTAAGTTATTCTAAATGATAGTGCTGTTCTTATTGCAATGCAATTAAAATGCATTTACAAATTTCCTATTAAATTATTTCACCAATAGAAAGCTACATTATCAGCGCATAACAGCTTTTTTGTTTATAGAACTGTGGAGGAAGGGAGGTGCGGTCTTCCTCCAACCTAAAGGGAGGATCCTCGACCAGTCGAATCACTGACTGGCCGGCCCTAAGGCCCCAGTGGTTGATGTCGAGATGTTGTACCTAGTCAGTTCATAAGTATTGTCACACAGTAAAAACTTTTCTTTTAGAATGCTGGCCACAAAAAAGTTAATTGGATTTGAATTTTGAATTGTTCATGAAAATAAAAATGTATACTTTTTAGAATTTTACTCATTTTTAAATATGGAGTGGACCCTCAAAGAAGACCGTGTTGCAGTTATTGTGTTGCATCGTTGCGGTTACGCGCCAATTCAAATTTTTGACATACTGAAAATTTTGTTTATAGTACCATCAAACGATACAATGAAGACTCTAGTGTAGATGACAGGTCAAGAAGTGGTCGCCCTCGGTCTGTTAGGACTCCAGCAGTGATACAAGCTGTGAAGGCGCGAATTCAAAGAAAACCCAAACGTAAGCAGAAACTGTTGGCCCTTCAGATGGGGTTAACCAGAACCACGGTGAAATGGGGTGTTAAATGAAGACTTATAGCTTCGGGCATATCGAAGAAAAATAGGATATCGTTTGAATGCTCGTCTAATGGACCTGAGACTGAAGAGATGCCGCGCTTTGTTGAAGCGGTACGCGGGAAAAAAATATCGGGAAATTCTTTTTTCGGATGAAAAAATTTTTACCGTAGAAGAGAGCTACAACAAACAAAATGATAAGGTGTACGCACAGATTAGTGAAGAAGCCAACCAACGAGGTCATTTTCCATTCTCGCTCATGGTATGGTTGGGAGTTTCTTATTGGGGCTTAACAGAGGTACATTTTTGTGAGAAAGGTATAAAAACGAATGCAGTTGTGTATCAAAATACAGTCTTGACGAACCTTGTGGAACCTGTTTCTCATACCATGTTCAATAACAGGCACAGGGTATTCCAACAAGATTCGGCGCCAGCTCATAGAGCGAAGAGCACACAAGACTGGCTGGCGGTGCGTGAAATCGACTTCATCCGGCACTCCTCCAGTCCAGATTTGAATCCGTTAGATTACAAAATATGGCAACACTTGGAGGAAAAGGCGTGCTCAAAGCCTCATTCCAATTTGGAGTCACTCAAGACATCCTTGATTAAGGCAGCCGCCGATATTGACATGGACCTCGTTCGTGCTGCGATAGACGACTGGCCGCGCAGATTGAAGGCCTGTATTCAAAATCACGGAGGTCATTTTGAATAAACTTTAGTGTCATAAGAATCTATGTTTTGTTAAGTTCATTTTGGTATATAAATGGTTACATAATGAATAAACTTGTTTCAATTATTTTATATTAAACCTGTGACAGAATTTATGACCTGACTAGGTATATATACTTAGCGCGCACAGAAACTTTGATAGCGCGATTCAGGAATAGACGTCTTTTTGTATTGATTCTTGTAGCGGATTATAGATGTCGCTACAGAACTTTCTACATTGCTCCAGTGTGAAGTCGAGGCGCGTTGCTAGTCAGTAATTTAATTGAAAAAATACTTTTTTTTAAAACCCTAGTGCTGGACCTACGGGGCATCGCGAATTTTCGCATAGAAAATTCAGGAAATAATTTGAGAATATATCTAATTTCACATAATCGATGGGTACAGAATGCACACATCTACCAGATAACTAATACATACAACTGTGTGCTTAACTTGTTGACACAATTTTAATGAACATTAATGTAATTTGAGGTGGGTAATATAGGCAACTGTGCTTAAATAAAAAAGGAAAAGTTGGACTATATCGCATAGTATTGTTCTTAAGGGTTTATGTATTAATTATATATTTTTAGAACCAGAAGGGAAATAAATTTAAAAAAAATAGAGAACACTTTTACATACAACTTTATTACAAAAATATCAGAAAATCAAATTTAACCAAACTTCCAGCAAATCATCTATTACAATCAAGAAATGTACTTACAGCGTAATCACAGACAAAATAAGCACTAAACGACACAAAATGACTCTCGCGAAGACAATAATTCATAATGTAAACAATAAGAGTTGTTGTCTGATCGACTGACGAAAGACGAATGTGTCAGTTTGACGGAATGACACCGTATTTATAACAAGGGTGGTTCGACCGGTGGGGGTAGTGCTAACACGGCCTCTCCTGACGTAGAGTTGTCCTCAACTCCTAAGGGCTGCGTCTTCTATTCTTCATCTAGAAGGTGCATGGACAAGCCAACTGTCGTGCCGGAGGGAGAAGGTCCAGCCTCAGGTTCACGACGAGGTGCGGATGTGCAGTGAAGTTTCAGGACCTGGCTGATCAATCGTGGTTCGATCTCGATGAACCAACTTCCAAATCATCAGTTTCGTCATCTGCAAAGTATGAGAACATGAACAAAAGTGATTTTAAACAAATGAACAACATTTGCCATCTTTTCTCCGTTCATTTGCTATCCTTTCAGTCAATTTATACATCGCCTATCGCAAATTAAATCATTCTCACTCTTTTCTCTCATTCATCTCACAAAAAAAAGTTAATGAAATAGGCCATTGGTCCTGTTAACACATAGCGAATTTCCAAGCTTCGCCTAGTAGTAGCTGATGTCCAGTCCCTGGATGCTTCAGCAGGCGGCGACGCTTGAGCGAATTTCCAAGCTTCTCGTAGTAGCTGATGTCCAGTCCCTGGATGCTTCAGCAGGCGGCGACGTTTGAGCGAATTTCCAAGCTTCTCGTAGTAGCTGATGTCCAGTCCCTGGATGCTTCAGCAGGCGGCGACGCATGGAGTTCTTCATCCAGAGTGATTCCGACTATGCACATAGTGCAGACACGGATAATAGGCAACCACTGCCATCCCGACTATGCATCTTGTGCAGACATGGACAGTCCAACTATGCACCTTGTGCAGACATGGACAAACAACCGACCCGACTATGCATCTTGTGCAGACACGGGTAGTCCGACTATGCATCTTGTGCAGACACGGACAGTCCAACTATGCACCTTGTGCAGACATGGACAAAACACCGACCCGACTATGCATCTTGTGCAGACACGGGTAGTCCGACTATGCATCTTGTGCAGACACGGACAGTCCAACTATGCACCTTGTGCAGACATGGACAAACCACCGACCCGACTATGCATCTTGTGCAGACACGGGTAGTCCGACTATGCACTTTGTGCAGACACGGACAGTCCAACTATGCACCTTGTGCAGACATGGACAAACCACTGACCCGACTATGCATCTTGTGCAGACACGGGTAGTCCGACTATGCACCTTGTGCAGACACGGACAGTCCAACTATGCACTTTGTGCAGACATGGACAAATAATGAAGCGAAGTTACACCGACTATACACGACGTGCAGACACGGAAGGTCCGACTATGCACGATGTGTAGACACGGGTTGTCCGACTATGCATCCCATGCAGACACGGACCTGTAACTAACTATCAAACGATAAATAGAACAAAGCGAGAAAACTCGCTGTATCCATTTGAAAATAAGCAGCACTTTGTAAACTAGTCCAAGCATGAAACAATCTGATATATGTACCAATCACCCGGGGCAGTTCCCGTCGGGGGAGTGCCTCTCACGACTCGCTAGGGGTCTACGTAGATTTACGTGAGACATAGCTTTGCGTGTGTGAATCAGTTCCACATAAAAGAATGCATCAACTCAGAATAGCACAAACTGTCATACAGACAATTTATATCACTGTCATGACTACACCACGACTCGTCAGAGGCCAACTTGTGGCATAACCCTGCATGTACTTTAACTCCAAGATCACATACCTGAGCGTCTCCAAGGTAGTATCTGAGCACAGTAATAAAACAAAACCACCCAAGGCAGATCACATATACTAGGACCGCATGTCTGAGCGCGCTCCAAGACAGCATCCAATGTCATGAGATCATACCTCACTTAGTGTATTTGTCAGCTAGAATAACATATCTGAGTACGAGGACATCAGAGACAGACTATACTGACTGCAAGACAAAACTTCCCTTGAACGTGTTCACCCCTTACGAGAAACACTTTAACATAGGGAAACTTTCATGAATACAAATTCTCAAATCATCAGACAGAGGCCCTGGCACTAACAGGCTTGTCTACATAAACGTAACGAGTTTGAGTTAATTATTATCAATGTGCCAAAACAATTTAAAACTACTCTCAGTAATAAATAAGTGGCCTTAGCGTGGTCCACACTAGGTTTCTTTACAATTTCTACTTGAATAGAAATTACAAATAATTGGTTAAGACCTCACCGATATGTTGATTGATCATATAGCGTCTACAATACAACCGGTAGCGTTGAGGTCGCAGTCCGTGGTTACACTCGCGTAGTACTCCAGCGAATACAGAAGCACCAACCACGAAGCAACGCCGTTGTCTCTAGGCGTTCTCCTCAGTCGCGATGGAGACACGTGACGTTGTTCCTCCAGCGAGGTTAATACTTATTCCGTGATCTCACATAAGCAACCATATGCTATCGGCCGTCCTGCCCTTGACAAACCAGATTGTCTCGTTGAACACCCGCGACAGTCACACGGGGCCAGCTCACTACGCCACGTAACACTGAAGCTGTTCGCGGTGGTGTCGACTTTCCTCGGGCTCGGCCTCACCTGACCAGCACTCAGGTGACTATGGTGAGCACGTGTCACACTACGAGAACGGTCTCGCGGGAGACTTCGAGAACTTGCCACGCGAAGGATTACACGTATGAATTCGCGGTCTACTCCATGAGCTATCACGCGAACGGTTTAGCGAACAATCACGCGAGCCATTTTGTGAGCGCCCAATACAAAATTTAAGCAAAGTAAAAAAATAGCAAACACAAAATTAAATTAACAAAATCACTGTAAATGTGGGTAGATTTGCCTTCCGTTTGGTTCGTGGGCTTTTATCTAGAAGTTCTTTATCCCACTTCTGATTTTAGAACCAGAAGGGAAATAAATTTAAAAAAAAATAGAGAACACTTTTACATACAACTTTATTACAAAAATATCAGAAAATCAAATTTAACCAAACTTCCAGCAAATCATCTATTACAATCAAGAAATGTACTTACAGCGTAATCACAGACAAAATAAGCACTAAACGACACAAAATGACTCTCGCGAAGACAATAATTCATAATGTAAACAATAAGAGTTGTTGTCTGATCGACTGACGAAAGACGAATGTGTCAGTTTGACGGAATGACACCGTATTTATAACAAGGGTGGTTCGACCGGTGGGGGTAGTGCTAACAATATATAAAATAATTACACTTTAATTAGAATGAAGATCTAGGATCCTCAGAGGCTCTCTCGCAGGACGAAAAACCATTACGTCTACAACAATACCTTATTTACCAAATCGAATATTAGATATCGCATGAAAGGAAAGGTCCGAAATATTATTATTTAAGTTGCGTTAACCTTTTTGTGGACATAAAGGGAATTTATTATTTCAATAGCGCTCGCTCGTGATAGCCCTGATAAAATTTTATTCGTACGGTTCTACGGACAACATGCTATAACTGCGTATTACATTACAACATCAACTACAAGTTTTACTTATGTTTTGTGTGAACTACACACATCGAGTTATCTAACTTAATTTTCTTTTTGTTTCAAAAATAATTCTTGGTAGAAACTGATTTGTACTTTATTTCTATATATCAAATATTAAATTATAACAATTATGTATTACTGTAAAACATTTGATAAGTTTCCCTTTTTAAAATGTATATTTAATTTCGCGTAATTATAGTATTTCTTGTATAGCTTTTAATTTTTTTCAGTTTGTTTCTTCGCAACCCTTCTTAATCGCAGCCTCCCACCGGTCATCTGATGTAGTACCTAAGCCTAACCTAGTACATAAAATAATATCCTGAGTAGTTATTTGGACACGTTGTTGAGCTTAAAAGTATTGCAGTACGTCTCTTTTTCTATCATCAGAATGGATGGTAAGCTATTACAGCTACCTATCGGTATCCGTAACATCAGAAGTCTGATGGTTGAAGTTGCCCAAGTCATATCTGTTCGCTAAAACTGGTTCCACAGAGTGGTTGTACGAGGAAAAACGTGCTTTAGAAAACGAAGAAGTGCCTTAGGAATGTTCCATTTTTTGAAGAATACTTACATGTTATCAAGTGAAGTTGTGGAAAGAAAGAAAGAAATTAGTATTAATCCATCGAGTTTTCGACATTCTTCGTCGTAATTAAAGCGTTCGGAATCCGTTAATTAAACTAGTGATCTGACGAAAATAACAAATGCTCTCAACAGAGGAATGTTCGAAGGAGAATTAGGGCAATTATAGCCAATTTATTGTTGGATCAAATTAACAAAGAGCCAAGACTTGTAGGTAGCGTGTGGTTAGAAGATTGCAGATTGATATCGTTTGACGTATCGTAATATTACAAAGGAATTATAGAATATAAATTAACTTCTTCTTCTTCTTCAGGGGCCTCTCCAATTAATGAAGGTTGGCGGTCAGAGATTTAAATTTGTCTCTGTCCCGGGCTGTACGGAACAGTTCAGCGGCACTGGCGATTCCCGTCCATTCCCTGATGTTGCGAAGCCACGACTTCTTTCTGCGGCCAACACTTCTTTTTCCGGCCACTTTTCCCATAATTATTAGTTGCAGAAGTTCGTACCTATTGTGCCTCAATACATGCCCTAGGTATGCAACTTTCTTTTTCTTTATGGCCATTAAAAGCTCACGGTTTGTGCCAATTCGTCGTAGAACTTCCACATTCGGAACTTATAAATTAACAATAAATTTAATGAACCATGGCATTTGAAATTCGAACTGGTTTCCATTACTGCGCTTCTAACCATAGCTGAATGTATGTATCATAAATAAACGGATAAGTTTGAATGTATGTAGAGTAAGGACTGGCTAGGACTGTATCCGTAATGTGAGCGTCGTGCAGTGCGCAGCGCGGCGGGTCGCCAGCAGCATGTTCCCGTTACGTATCGCGCGCTGCTGATAAACCGAGGCGTGTACACTTGTCATACTAGCTTCCGAGAAGTAGGCCCAAGAGACTTTATATTTAAGATCATAATTATAATGCTGTTAAATAAAATATCAATAACGTTTTTTTTATTCGTCGATAATCGTCTTTTCGAATTCGTATAAATAACAAATAATAACTCGTTTCACCAGAAGTTAAACATAAATTTTACTGAAATCACGTAGTATTTTTTTTATTAAACAATATAAACATATACATACATACATATATATCACGCCTCTTTCATAGGCAGAGATCATGGAATTCCATATGCTCCGATCCTTACATACCACTTTCGCTTCTTCTACTTTCATCAATGCTTTCATACACACTCGACGGTTACGAGTAATAAATAAATAATATAAACGTCATCTTAATATTAAAAGTATTATTTCTGTAATAAATAAAAAAGGAGAGAAATGCTAAAATGCTACGCTACGTGAACTGCGCTGCTAATAATAATATTAGCTCAGCCGACGCGCCGGTCAGTTTCAGACTAGTTATAGACTGTTTGGGATACATTAACATTTCAGAACTTTATGTAACGTTGTTATGTTACGTTCACAAAATAATTTAATTACTGCTGCTCAGTCTGTTTTTAAAAGTAAACCAACAATTGTTATACATTCATGGATATAGACAGGATTAGTGGGAGTGTTTACGGCTTACGCACTCACCTTCAACTGTGTCGTAAGAAGTGCGAGAAGCAGTGGCATTCCCTGAATATAAAGGAGCTAAAGGAGATATACGAATAAGACAAAACGAAAACCAGTTCACGCCACGTGTGCACTCAACGTTGTATGAGATTTTGATCGGCTCTTTTGAGAAGTTGAACGTTGAATAACGTTTGAGTGTTCATCCATTAAACATTGAGAAGTATACATAACATTTTACGGTGTGACCTGACTGAGCTCCGACTTATGAAGACGCAATTATGATGAAAGATGAGTGCGACGCGATTTTGTTGTATTGCGCCTCTTCTACGGGGTACTTAACAACAACTAGTAATGTGTATTGTGTCCTATAAAGTGCTATGTCTATCTACATGTAGTAAAGAATTAAACCTTAATAAAAACGGGACTTTTAATAAAAGCAATTTATGATAAAAGTATAATAAATTTAATTGTTAAAAAAATCTTTTAAAATTTAAAATATCTATATTTTGTAGATTCATCATCTTCACTGTCACTTATTATGGGCGTCAGCAGGAATCTAGGCAAGACCCTACGCAGGTGCTCTGTGAGCGGTCAGTACGATAATACCTCGATCGCTGAATGCACGTTCTTCTATTAACGTTTACCCTCTCCAAATCTATGCTGTTTACGTCACTTTGACGATTGTATGATGTTGACGATCCGTACCCATGACCCGGACATCCCGGATGCGACATACGTAAAGAATTTAGATATAATTTTAGTAGCAAAATAATTAATGTATGTGCATCGGTGACGTGATTAATTCAGCCAATAGAGAAGGAATGACTAAGTACCTAAGGGTTAAACCGCAAACATCGCGACCGCGACTGCTGCCTTCATATGTTGACGTTTAAGCTAGTTCCAGAGTTTGGCTTTATAAAAGTTGGAAGAAAAAATAATATATTAAAAATCCCTTCCTTCTGACCTGCAGTTTAAAAGTTATCTACTGTAGAGTTTTGTAGTCCCCAGCTGTGTAGGGTATGCATTAATAGATCATCATCATCATTTTTAGTCACATTCTGATGTTTTAGAAACATAATTCTACGACACATAGTCGACAACTCGTTTACTTCTGCGTCGATTTGACGCCACGTCAATACTACATAGTTGTTCTTATAATAAGTCACTCAAGAAGTCTTGTTAAAGTTAACAAAATACGCTATTGTATTCAGAAAAGTATAATATATTCTTGTGATATGTCACCAAATACCATAGAGTATCTCTTAGACAAAGGAACTTAATTTATAACGGAGTTTGTAGACATTTTGTATGCAGAGCAAAACGGAATTTAAATAAAATATCACCTTTAAGATTATCACCCATTTGAGGAGTCGTAGTTTATATATATTTTTGACATAACTTTTAGCTCTTCGTGTACATGTAAGTAGAGTATATAATATAACTGAGTCAACCAGACTCGCTGCGGTGACATCGCTGGTCGCTGTTTCGCAACGACATTATTGATTCATTAATTCAGCTGTGCCTAATTGCCTTCGTGTTGACTATATTACCGTATTATATGCATATTTTATATAAATTAAAGCTACCACCAATGCGGATTTCGGATGCTGTTTCTATCGAGAAGAGGATTACATACAACAGTAACTATCTGTGTTTTGTCGTGACATTTATCGATCTAAATTTCTATTGGAGATATAGCCCTCCTTCCAACACTATCCTGTGAGAAGGCAAACGGATAGGTGGCTAACCTGCTAGTCAGCTACTACCGCCGTCCACGGACATCCGCAACACCAGAAGTACTGAAGGTTCTCAAGTCGTATCGGTTCGGAAAACTGCCGACGAAAGCTAGTTGCACAGAGTGGTTTGCGTGGCAATAAGTGCCTTAGGAATTGCTCTATTGAGGATCACCAGATATTTAGCCGATGAGGGTGGAATTTCTTGTTAGGTCGAGATTTTGAAATTCAGCAGGCAGAATTAATCAAAACAATTCCTCACAACACTCCCAAAGATATATTCTATAGAATATGCAGAGTGACAGAAGCAACATCTTTACGATTGAACAATTGGATGGCCGAATTTGCGCCTTATAGAGTAAGTATTCTGAACAATAATAATATCTTTTCCTACGAACATAAAATATTTATAGCAATATATGTCCACCTTTTTATTCATATCCTTTAACTACGTATAGCATTAGCATAACTACGGAACCACCTGTTGTCATTCGCGGTTGAAGACCGTTGAACGCGAGTCGTGACCTCAATAAATATAAAATGCCTTTTGCTCTCTGCACCTGCACCTTCCCTTGTAAAGTTTCTCAGTAACGTATTAAGAACACGCTTTCATGAATTTGTATTTGTGGTAATATTTGCAAAGCCCTAATATAGGTATTGATATATCACATGCAGAGTTTTAAATAAAAAACTTTACTAATTTTAACAAGAAATGGGAAGTATTTTCTTACAAATATTACTTAGAGTGATGCGATCACATCACAACCTTTGGGTTTGGTTTTGGATTCTGATATATATTTATTGTATAAATCAATAAAATAATATACAAGCAGACAAACAAAACAGATTTTTCTTACCTTAATATTTAGAATCGTTTCACGACCATCCTGCTTGATGATGATCACTAGAACCCAAGAGACATGGTATATGACAACTTAGGACTTCTTTTGTTAATCATAAAACCTTCAAACAGAAGCAGGTAAAGTTATAATCAAATGCAAGCGGTCACATCCGGGACGAGTTGTAATTATCTACAACCGCAGAGCCGGCACCGCCCCGAGCGCGCAAGCCTCTTACACTCCTGAGCTGGCGTTAACTAATATGAGTTTAGAAATACATTGTAGCCCGTACTAATTGGGTTTGCCTAAAATTCGTTACAAACCGAATGTGAATCCGTTTCCGGTAATCGCTGCAACAAAACTTAAAGCACACAATACAAATACTAGAACTAAAAACAAATTAATGATTTAGTTTGACGCTTCAATATTAAATTATTTATTTTTCGTAGACGTTCAGTTCGCAGGTTCAATGTTTTTAATTTTTTTTTGTTTATTAGCGCAGCTCGCAGTCGAAAGTTCTATGTAGCAATAAAATATTTGAAATAAATATGACAATTTGAATATTGTAATTTTATGGAAGTAAGGATTTTAGGTTGGGAAGAAGGTCACATATTGTATTTCTATTCTGGACCTGTTTATTTAGTTTTATAATAGAAATATTTAAGACAAAATGTTTGAATTGCTTTTAAATTACTTTAGGACACGGACTTCAGTGAATCCGTAGCTGCCCGTAGAGCTACGCGCCGTAGCTACGGCATATCGACATACTCGTAGCTTAACACAATCTCACAAATTACTTAGGAAACCGTTGCAATATCAGAACAAATATTTTATAGTTTCTAAAGATAACTGGTTTATTTTAATAATCGGTAAAAATAATAAAATAACGTAAGTATGACATTTATGTTTTATTTTTGAGCATTAACTTTGGCAGTATGTACATATTCCTCAAACAAAATTCTGAGAATATGCTCAGTATACAAGGTTAATTTATATTTTGTACAATAAGTCTCTTTTCATCAAATTATTATCATCTCAGTAATTACATAATATAATATTTCTTAAGATTTATCTACGCAGGCTGGCTTTTAAACAATGCAGATCATTACTATTTGGTGAAAAGCTGTCCGCAAGCAGTGACGTCAAATTAAACCCTGTTCAATCAAATTAAATACTGTAAGCTTTAAATTGAACAGCACAACACCTTTGGTGAAGCAAACTTTTCCATCTCTCTACTTCTGTGATACACTGATTCCTATTCACAGGTGGTTCGGTTTGAGATACAAGACTGAGAAGAAGTAAATAGTAATAACAATTGAGGAGTCAGCAGCGGAGCAGCAATAAACATTGAACTGAGCTATAAAAAGGTGCAATCACTTAGCGGTTGCGTTGTGCACGGACGAACTTCAATTACATAGCCTTCCCCGATTTACAGTTGAAGTAAATGTGGTTTTAAATGAGTGTTGCCGAATAGAATAAAATAATTTGCGATATTGGGTGTCGCCACACCCAAATATAAACTGTACCTGCACACACATGGGTGTCGCCACATCCTAATATAAAATCAGTAAACACCAGATGCTATTTATATCAGCTAGGACTAATCAGTAATTCATTTCTGTTATTAACGGAGTCTGAAAATAGCTCTGAAAGTAATCTAAAAATGTTTAATATTAATTTATGGAAATGGGAGAGACGGAATTGTCATGAAAAGCTAATTTCGATTCGGATCGTAATTATTGAAAGTCTATTGCCAAGATATTTTACGGTTAATTCTTAATACAGTTAATTAAAATTTCACAAAATAATGTCTCCTCCATTGAAACTTTAATGTAATAATATTAAACTTATTAATATTGCGATCTAGAATATGTGGAGCATTCCAGACGTTATAATGAAGGAAAATAACTGTGCTCTATCGTAATAATATTATCTAATTCAACGTGAATGTAAATTATCATCGTTCGATGTAAATTATTAACATATTCATCGGTTCGTGTATATGACATGTATAATGTGTGAGCTTTTCTTCGGTAACGACGCAGGCAATGTACGCCTGGCCTGTAGGTAACTACAAATTTCATTTTGCTATCTGAGCTTTGTCTGAACGCTAACAAAGCAAATAATTGAAGGTAAGAGCAAGGTCGCGATATTGCGTGTTCTATCAAATATTAATTCTATTTTATTGTGCTCTAAACCCCCCGCGAGCCTTCAATTTAATTTTGGCATAATATCTGGCTCCGGCGGGAGATGGTCTAGAGGTGGATCGCTACATTCGGTTTCCTTTTGTTTATTGCTTACATTTTATTCATTGCCAAAACGTAATCAGGATAAATGACATATTCTCTTTCGTTGACGCGAATATGACATATTCAAATGAAAACCTTGTAACGCATTCAAACGATGTACCCGAAAGCTAGAATACTTTACGCTGTAGAGAACTCGTAGCGTTGGTATTATTAGATGTTATGATTCGTTTTTAGGGTTCCGTACTTCGTACCAAAAACGGAACCCTTATAGGATCACTTCACTGTCCGTCTGTCAAGACCCTTTTTCTCAGGAATGCGTGGAGGTATCAAGTTGGAATTAATATAAAGTACTTTCAAGGATTTTCTCTGCTGCAATCCCTTGCAGCAGAGAAAATGATGCTTCTAAATCGACGCAATCCAAGGATTGAGTCGTCTTTTATGCTCCGTTTATTCCGCATATTTTGACACTCGTAAGGGAATCAAAACCTATTGGATACTTTCCGTTGAGCTAGAATCAAATCAAATTTGGCATGGAGCAAAAAATTGTAAAAAAAATACAAACTAAAAGTTTGTAAGGGATCCTCAGTGCGCCCGCGCCAGTCCGAATACCACTTGGCCAGTTTTTTTTAAAGTGATAACATTGCTTTTTATGATAACTTTTGAAGTAGTCTTAAAACTAAGAGATAAACGCGATCCTGAATGTATATACAAAAATAGTGAATATACACGCTCAATCAAATCTAATAGAACTAACACATGCACACATGCCAAACAGGACAAGTCTATTCTTTAAATAACTCCGCCTTTAGCGTAACGATGCGGCACAGAAATTAAAGTTAAAAAGTTTGATGTTGTTTTACAAAATTCGTTAAGCAAACTCAATCTGTCTACCGCCTTGTAGACCCACTTGCTCACTGTCGATCAGAGCTAAGAATAGTTACAGAACAGCATACCTACAGAGCTTTTACCGCCTCCATAGCTCACTGGTAAGCGCGATGCGTTTAGCACCGGAGGTCCCGGGTTCGAATCCCTGGGAAACAGAATTTAAAAAAGAATACAAAGACAAAGTCAGGCA
Organism: Anthocharis cardamines; assembly: GCA_905404175.1. NCBI lineage: Eukaryota > Metazoa > Arthropoda > Insecta > Lepidoptera > Pieridae > Anthocharis > Anthocharis cardamines. The sequence continues at coordinate 13,218,762 of FR989957.1, read as the reverse complement.
GGGCATAGAACGCTGATCACCTACTCACCTGTAAAGAAATATTCAGTGAAACAGATACAGAAATGGGTTTGCCCCATGCCCCACTAGGGGACTCGGGATTTTCACATAACTACAGAGCAGTTGTCACACTGATACATTACAACTCAATACATACTTATATTAAAAATACGAAAAGAAATGTACAACGAATGTCGAGTGTAGAGCGGGCGGAGATCTCGTTACAATATTGCACGTGCGATAGACGTTATGTAGTTTAAGATTTCTCGTCTCGTAAACCTACAGCCATCTCGCGGGGGACAATACTCGCGGGGGGAGAGAAAATATTTATAAACAAAATTCATTTATACCTTAACTTATGATATTAAGTTAATTGCATTCCAGACGCTGTTTATTTAAACTTTCATTCACGTGAACCTTATGCATTATATACCAAGAAAAATTGGCATACATTATTACTAAGCAGTAACAATGTATGAAGGGTTGGAATCATTAGACAGCGCTGAGCAAAGGTAGGTGACCTCGATGGCCGGGTTCACACAGGGCAGAGACAATGGCACAATAATTAATACGCTCCACATACTAACCAATAAATCAATACACTTGCTTTGTGACTGATAGTGTACTCTGTGACAACATTGTTATACTGAGGTTATATCAGCTTGATTGAACAAGGAATACTCAAGTGTATGAAGGAATAGAAATCTTTCTAATAAAGACTTGAATGTTTTATTAACGAATTCCATCTAAACAGACTTAGATAATAGACATAGAATCACTAAATGTAATCAATACTTATAGATATAACTTACACAATAGGTGCCTGAACTAGGTAAATCTGCTTCAGACTATTTTACAAGAAGTTACACTAACACTATGTGCATGTATCTGAATGTTTTCTTAACAAAAATATTATTAAAAGAACTTAGCAGAATCATTTTTTCTGTATTTACGAAGAACGTATTGTGTTTTTCTATTATATACAGAGGAGATCAGAGGTAGCAAAATATATTTATTATTACTGTAAAGTTTCATGTCTTGCTTAAAAAAACGTCATATTATCTTTTATTGTGTTGATTACTATACATTAGTTATTACAAGAAATATAATGCTATTCAAAGTTTTAACTTAGATATATTATTCAAATTAAGACTTTGTCACATTTAGTTATACCTACTAAGTCTTGACTTTACACTGGGTAATTTATGAAAAAAAATAGATTTTTTCGAGCTTTACAGCACTTGAATCCTAATACCACAATTTGTAGTAAATTCGGAAAAACAAAATGTTACAAAATACCATTGCGTTATTAACTGCCATTATTGCAAAGCTGAAATCTCGAAAACGAAAAGTTTTATAGTTAAAATTTTATATTTATGAATTTCACGAATATTGCTATTTAAATTTTGATGAAAACTCGAACACGCATGTTGTTTTTAATTATTATTTGGCTGTAAAATAAATAATTACAATGGCTGATGAAGCAATTATTTTAACATTGATGAATTTATCAAATGTACTTATTAATCGTTTTTGACAGACTATGAAATTATTAAATTTACTATTGATTTGTTTTGTCATTGGTGTTGGGTATCTATAAAATGACATGTAATTGAAAAAATATAGAAAAAGCACGCCTAATGCAGGCAGAATGTAAAGCATGTAGTTTCAGTATCTACATTCTTGTAAATAAATATTTTAAATTTGATCCCACAAAATAAGTGTAGTTTTAATACTTTTCTAATGAGTGTCATAAAAAAATATATGGTTTCATATAAAATTAAACAGAGAAATATAAAAGATGGCCTTATTACTAAACTGCAATATCTTCCAGGCAATAGACTCGTATTACCCCAGCTCATAATATACATAAAATTGTGGGCATGACTTACTCGGCAAAGCGGAGTAATGGATCGAGCGTTGTTTGTTGAGAGTGCCTGCCTACTTGCTGCCGAATAAAATGTTTATATGTCTGCCCCATTACCAATAGAGAACACGGAAAATTACATGTCGGGTATAATATGTAGAGTAATATTATCCGCTATTTACTTTGAAAAAATCTTTCAAGCTGTCAAAGTTGCGAAGATACCTAGCAATCTATTAGTGTAACAGACTTTGAAAAAAAAAGTGGATCGCGGTAAATGAAAATCAGGTATTTCTCACTGAATAGTCAAAATCAGAAAGAGTTACTTTCGAGATTAAAATTATGAGGATTATTTATTTTAAATAATTCTAAAGAGGAATGTTTTGTTTGTTTGTTACGACATAACTCAAAAACTACTCGACCGATTTTAACAATTCTTGCACCAATAGAATGCTACATTATCAGCGCGCTACATTTTTCTCTCATTCAGATGAATCTTTTTTATTCCTACATTGCACCAGTGCAAAGGCTGGGCGGATCGCTAGTACAATATATAGGGGCTTAGTTGGTTATTAATATTTTGACAGTTTGTATAGTGTATGTATGTTTACAGCCATTAGCAGTGTGCAGCTACCGAAATGCCTCCTCGTGCAATTTACATTTAAATTACACGCGACTTACGAGGCGGCCCGCTCGGATTTATAGCTGACCTGCACTGGTTTATTCCCGGTCTGACCTCATTTGAAACCCTAAACTTTTTTTGTTACAAAACTGATTTCTAATAGTGGCCGAGCTGTGATCGTCGGGTAGATTTCTGTGAGAGTCGAAAGATTTAGGATCAAACTTTTGTTCTTTTAACTAAAAATGTTTGACTATTATTATATCGACACCAACATATATGTACGTAATTATATTGAAATATCGTATTGGAAATAACAAACATTTATCATGTCTATAATTACGTTAACACTACTTTTTAACGCCTTTATAATTTTCTCGCTTCCGTCTCCGTTTACTTTATCAAATTCACTTAAACAAGTACAAAGTCAACTGCTTTGCAGTGAAGGTGAAGTGAACATCACACGTCTTAGACATTCTTCCTTAAGTTTCTTTTTTCTTTGAATGAACTCAGTTTTATCGCCACAGAGTTATAAATAATACGAAATGAAATGAAATACAAATAAAATGCGAGTGAATATATTATCTGAAAGCAGCAGACAAGGAAATAGTGGGTAATATTTTTCCATTTTCGCAGTAAGCTGTCGTCAAGTGCAGACTGCGATACTGTATGCCTACGACTGCGTCTGGATATCCGCGACTACTTGAATAGTGCGCATTACATTGCTGCTTCGCCACGTTGGATGTTTGAAAGTTTTATTGTATGAAGCAATGTATACAGATATTTTGAATAGCTCTTGTCGAATTTCAAGTCAAGTCAGTCGAATGCAGGCCACAGAAAGCTAGCCAGATTCCCACTGCTTTATAGTAAAGTATGAAATATTATATTGATGTCAATTTGCATTTATACATAACTCATTCTTTATGATTATCTTTAAAAACACGCGAAGAACGACTAAGTTTTTTATTCCTGTTTTATATAACTAGGTTGACTAATATTGTTTTAATCTAATGGCAGTTAATATGTGTGGTAAATAAATACATTCATAATATCTAAGTATAGTGACATTATAATTACAGTTAAATATTCATAACATTATAAGGACTGAATGAAGTTAAAACAAACATTATAATAGTGATGGACCGGAACTGTTTCCCACTCTGATATTTATAACAATACATCCCTTATCAATAACAGTCCTCGGAGCGAGTCCCGTCTGGAGGGACAGGTATCGGGAGGGAGTGACAGCCTCGACGGCTGCAGCCGACCGTATAAAGCTATCTTTTGAGTTTATTGTATTTAAATAGATATCAATCTATTGTTTGTTGTAAGTACAGTAGGAGTTTGGAAATGTTTACTTGATATATAATCAAGTGTATAATATATTTTTTTCGTACTAACTTCTGCTTTCGACTTCGTCTGCGTAGAATTAGTAGGTATTACGGGTAGCTTATTTTTTAGCTGAGCTGTTTTTTCATCAATATCCTTACTATTTGAATATTCTAAAATCGGAAATTCACACATTTGTTATTAATAATAAATCTAATCTCAAATAAATATATAATTACGCAAATGCACAATTTAATTCTTGTAAATAATAAGCGACTTTACCATTTCGGCTTAAAGTTTAATATAGAGTACAAGTTATAACAATGATATATCTGAGTATGCTATCAAAAGTGTACACTCAACTTCTTGAACAAATATCTCTTAAAAGATAAATGTGTAAAGTTTGAAGGATCTCCAAACTTGGCTCTCAGCCGGAAATTATCTCAATATTGAAATAATAATACATTAATACACGGTAGCTATGGGGCTTATAATTTTTAAGATGAAACTTTATAATAATAGCTAGATTAAGATTCGTGAAACCAATGATCTTTATTACAGAAGAAATAAAAAAAAATAAGAATCTTGACACGTCATTTAATCAATTATTCTATTTACCTTTAGTAACTGAGGGCCTAGCACGAACAATTTGCGAAAAAGTATTCGTATCGTCGAGCTGTCATTTGTATGAAATTTCAAATGATTTCTCATACAACTGACAGATGGACGATTCGAATACTTTTTCGATAGTCGTTCGTGCTAGGCTCTCTGTACCGAAGAAGTGGTGGACTCCACATTGACAACATTGTAAGAGCTAAAGCTTCTAATTATGCACCTTCTTCTTCAGCTTGTGCTCATCGAGTAGGCGACGTAGGCCTCCCCTAAAGCACTCTTCGCATCCAGCGTGCAGGCGGTCTTCCCATACTGCAGCTACCAAGACGAAGCCTGTACTGTACAATATTTTAACTCCACTGCCACTTCAGTCTGCTCACTTTGAAAGCCACGTCGGTGACTTTATTTCTCTCACGGATAATACTATTTCTAATCTTCTCCATGAGAGAAACCCCGAGCATGGCTCTCTCCATAGCGCGCTGAACTACCCTGAGCTTGTTCAATAATCGAATTGTAAGGGTCCACCTCTCTGCGCCATACGTAAAAACAGGCAAAATGCACCTGCTACTTATACTTACACAAACTTGATGATTCACACATCTAAAAGATTCAAGAAATCTGTCATTCAATGAGTGATCACCAATGAACAGACTCAGTTTATTCATGCCATGAATACTTCAGTCCTTCCATTTGTTAAAACATTCCGAAAATATACCAAAAGAACATCCTCCATTAATTATTTATTTTTGAAAATCACTTTAAAAGTAGTTGACAACTAATTCTTCAGTCCGCACCGATCCAGTTATTCCGTGCAATTACCCACATCGCCAGCCTCCCTCGGGAGTCGGGGCGACGGGAAAACAAATGTCGAATTCGCACCGGATGTACCTTATAACACTGTATTATGACGATCGAGCTTGTTGTTCCGGTTCACTGGACAATGGACATAGTGCTTCTTTGTTAGTGAAGATTGTCTCTAACTTGGTTTTATTATAAACTATGTATTAATTAAACTCTCAACTAATTACTAAAAACAAAAATAACTTCAGGTATTTTCGTAGTAGGTACTCGTATATACATATAACAATGCAAGGCGTTTCGTTTCGCTTTTATTAATTACCGAGTTGTAATTACTGAGGATCTCGATTTGTCTTATGTTTGTTAGTTTAGAAGAAATTAATCACAAATTGAGCTGATTTTGAAATTTAGTAATTGATATATTAGTATTATACATACAACTAATTGCAGACTAGTCGTTTCTAAAAAAATATTCCACAGACACCAGCGATAGATTCTAAATCTCCCCCTTTTTAAAAATTCGGCCAAAGAGACTTTACATAGTAGACAAGTAAAAGCGACTTAACATTATGCAGTATAAAATACGTAAACTGCAGCAGTGGGGCAAAATATTATCAACGAATTCAAAAGTAAAATACAATAGCTAGAAACTTCAGCGTTCCCCCGTATTCTGTAATAACGTAGAAAATAAATAATCCATGCACCTCGCTCGGTCGCTGAACAATATTAAACTAATTTGTGAACCGCTTCGTGTAAAATACAATCTTGTTTTGGCAGTAAGCCTTTTCAGAATATAATATACTTGTAGCTTTTCGGAGACATATTTATAATCAAGTAGGTGGCTTTTGGAAGCTCCAATTAACTTGAGGCCTCTGGTAACGCCAAAAACTTTTAGAATGTAGAAACAGGACAGGTCCTTTAACCAGCAAAGTATGACTGGCATAGACTGTAGGCCGACGCGGGACGGTTTGTCCCCCTCACCGTGTATGAGCCCCTCAATTGATTGAAAGTAAAAGTCGTAAGCGCCAAAACTATTTTTACATAGATTACTGTTCAGGTAATTCAAATATTTTTAGCAAAACTGTTGCACATTATTTTTACAATGGTCATAAGTCATATGAGATCAGAGTAGAAGGCAAATGGATGTCAAAATCAATGTATTTTAGATTTTATTTCATCAAATAAAAAGTAATCGAAAATCTGTCATGGCGCTTTGCTACAAAATGAAATGTTAAATAAGGTTTACAAGTATTAGAATCATAAGTTTCATATTATCAGAACAGCAGAACTCAAAGTTCCCATTTGTTTTTTTTCGAGATTTTAACGCCGCCGCGTCGGTTTCACGTGCATTGTGTTGCCATGTCAGAAGTTTTAAATCGATATCCAATTTAACTCGAACGTGTGCGATACCCCATAGACAACAGACATCGTTATTGTGCACTCAGGTGCACCAGCAACAGACCGTTCCACCTTCGCAAACGACAAAGAGCACTCTAGTTCCATAAAGGGTTTACAAAGCAGAAAAATACCTTGGTAAAATGATATTAAATGAAATACATTATCAAATGAACTATATAGAACGAGACCACGTATGTATGTCACGTTGTACGGAACAAAACATTCAGTAATTAATTTCCATGTGTCCGTGGTTTTGTTAAAAAAGTTGGCAACTTTTACAAACTCAGTGTATACTGACATCACTATATACGGTTGTGAAATAAAATTATTTAATAGCTTGATTTTAATATATTTATTAATTCGATAATATTCATTTCTTGTTGTACAAATCAGTATAATAAGGTTTTTTATAGAGAGAGAGAAAAACATTTATTCAGTCTCAAAAATAAAAAAAATACAGGAATTAATATATAAACCTAATATGCAGGTATAATTAAAATGATAAAATTATTGCAATAAGGCGACCTTATCACTAATTATGAGCGATTTCTTCCAGGTGCTTTGTAAAGGGAAAAATTTAAATAGTTGTAATCGTAATCTAAGTATTGTGCGACATGTCTAATGCATGTACGATAGAGGAATTTATTAGATTCAAAAAGCATGACCTATAACTATGGAACGTCGAAATCCCATAAAGTAGAACGAAAAAATATAATTTAATTGAAAATTTAGAATTAGATTTATTTCCATACACACAGTTATGTATGTAGGTACATACAATATACATTGATAAAAATGTATGATTATAATTCCCTTGAATATTGCAGAATATAAATATCCCAGCATTGTATGAATGAATACTGATCCATTCAAATGACAGCAACGACTTCGTAAAGAATAGAGAATTCCCGAGTCCTCTAGCGAGGCACGGGGCAGATATTAAAGAATACACTTTGAATAGCTCTTTCAACGATATTCGTCTAATCCTTTCTGTAAGTAAATAAGCCATCTGATATATAGTCATATAAAATCAGCAATATAAAGCCATATTTCAAATTAAATAATTATATTTTAGTTACCGCCATACTATTAGATACGTACTTATCCGATTCTGAAACAAAGTTATGGAATACTGAATTGCATGAATAATAAAAATCAACACGTTGTTGATAACTGCACATCGCTGTGCACCGTGAATAGTGAATAGATATAAAATAAAATAAAAGCACATTCGTTATGTATTGCTTCTAATTGTATGATTCTGTTCGTTTTCAATGAATTCATTCGTCGGTCGCCGCGTGCTCTTGGTATTACGAGTGTATAATGTTACTGAAATTTGATGCTCTTTATAAAATGTTATAAAAAATTGGTCACACAAAATCTTTTTATGAATTTACCAAAGTATTGTATTTTCTTTCATTCAGGATCTGCATAGCATAAGGCCGACACTAGCTAGACCAGCCCAACTATTGATTGTTACTTTAAAAAATATCTCAAATGTTATAGTTAACTAGCTGACCCGGCAATCGTTGTTTTGCCATGTAAATAATTTCTAAAAAGCAGGGGTTGATAATAGAAGAGTGAAAATATAGGGTTGTATGTATTTTTTAATGCCACATAATAAAAAAATAAAAACAAAAAAAATCGTCCAAAAATAAAAATAAAATTTTTAAGGGTGAACAACCCTTATCATTTAGGGGTATGAAAAATAGATAGTAGCCGATTCTCAGAGCTACTGAATATGCATATAAAATTTGGTAAGAATCGGTCGAGCCGTTTCGGAGGAGTATGGCAACGAAAACTGTGACACGAGAATTTTATATATTAGATCATACCTAATAATACTATCAAGTTACGTTACTACCTATACGTTTAACAGCTATACGATGGTGAAAACTCAAAAACCTTGGAAATAACACACATCCATGACATACATAAGTCTTACCTTTAATTTTTTATATGTATTTCAAGAGATATCTCGCGGACGAGTGAAGACAAACTAAGATATATCATATGGACAACTTTGATAGACAAGATATCTCGATCGACAAATATCTCTTCTTTAGATATTAGAAGTCGAGTTTTAAGTGTGTCATGTTAGACCCGGAAGACATAAAGAGATAATCGATTAAAATAAGAGGAAACGACCGACAAAATTTTGTCGTGGTTATCATGCTAGTCGGCTCATCGTTAGAAAAATAATCATTGTAACAGATATGGAAATTAGTCTCACTTATGCCCAATAGAGTACCCGGGAATTCACAATGACTTGAAATGGAATAGCTATTTTATAATCAAACTTTATTTTTACCTCTAGTAGTTCAACATCAAGCCGGGAGGAGGCCAACTGAATCAGTGTTACCACTATTTCTGAATAGTATGTGACTAAACTTCGATCACGCCATCACTCCCCATCACGTGGTTAAATGCCTTTAACGTGACCGATCAACACCGTCGCGTGCCATGCACGGAACGTCAACAATTGTTGGCGAGTATATTTAATTGCTCGCACATTCTTGTGAGTATAGTAGAATGTACTATGATTATTTTCGTGCCTGATATCTTCATATAATGGTCGTGATATGATACGATGAAGTGGGCAACTTCCAACGCAAATGTACAAATCAACCTAGTTATAGTTGTATTGAATTCCTCGTACTTTCAGCGCATTTCCAATACTTATTTGCATTTGCTAGAATAGCATCAAGATGTATTGTGTGTCGACGCTGGTCTCCTGACAATGGATCGCGGCCCAGCGGCCCGCAGCCGCCGGCGACCTTAGGGCCTGGTGTTAAGGTTACGAGTCGTGTGTCGATGTTTTTGATTTATTTGCGTTAAGCTCGAGGTGTGTCAATACAATGTAAAGTATGGCCCGCGGGGGCGTAATGGAGACTTCAGCTCACGGTCTTTGATAAATTACTCTTATTTTATTTTAGTTCGGCTCGGCTTTGTGCTCGATTCTCTTGTGCATTGTGACCGGTCTATAATCTCGGTTACACTACCGATATGGAATCGATATTCTAATCAGAACCTGAAACAAGATATATTTTTGGGTTATCTATGTTATGTGTTACATATCGACAAAGAATCGTGCTCCAAACATTAATCGATTTTAAACAATTCAGATCAAGGAATCCTTTTGTAGCACAAACGACTTGCGATAAAGTATTCACATCATTAATCTGACAGTTGTATGAGAAATTAGTGGAAATTGCTTACAAATTTCAAATGGATTATACTAATAATTTCCTGCAAGTTGTTTGTGCCTCTGAGTAAACAACGATGCGCTGTCGTCTTTCCTTTTTTTAATTTGAGCAGTCCATAGACTGAATCAAAAATGCATAATCTGTTCGATGTTTAGTGAAAATTCATGCTCGTGCGCGAATTCAATTTGTTTCTTGAGAGTAAGAAAAATAAATAATTTTAAGATATCGGATACTAAGTAGAGTTTTAACAAGAATTCTTACACAATTGTCCTGACTGCATTTACTAATCTGTGGCTTTAATATTCTACGGTGATAATTATAGGAGCAGTAGCGTTGTGCCTGTATATTTAATATCATCGGCGAACAGCACATAAAATTATGAACGACAATAACGCTTCATATTTCGTCTAAACTCTAGTTAGTTGGACGCCTGTAAACATGGATATAACTCGGGGCTGAGCTTCGTATTAAGTTCAACTTTTAGTGAATTAGTGGCTTTGTCCGTGGGCTGTGTAATTAGTGTTCAACTTTCCGAGTATTATCCCGCGCGGTTCTCGTGTTGAGGTCATCTCAAGTCAGTATACGTAAAAATCATTTTGAAATTGTTTGTCTGCAGTCTCCGTAGATACTAGCTTTGAAAGATAGATTGATTGAAATAAAATACTGTATACCGGATTAAAACCGGTATACAGTATTTTATTTAAATGTGTGATACTCGTGTTAATAAAAGACAATATTAAGATAGATTGAGCTTAGTTATAGATTTGATTCATCGAAATCGAATTTCGGGAAGAAAAATCATCTTCAATTAAGTATGTAGCTTGCTTAGAAGCTCAACTCACACGCAAACGTCGCTGCTGAATATATGTAACTGAAGGGTAAATTAATCTTGCATTTCATAATACTTTTGTATTCAGCTACGTAGCAGTTTAAATGTTTCGTGTTACTTAAACATAATATAACAATGTATCCTCAGCTTCAACGGAACTATAAAACTACAAATTGCGGTTTTTATTTTAAAAAATAAATGATCTAACATTGTAGAGGGACTTTTATTTCATCTGTCACTCAAGTAAGGTTCTAAAACACATTTAGTTACGTTCTCATAAATCTATTGTTTGTGCGATTTCATTTCACAGCCCGGAAACATTGAACAAACAAAGAGAAGGAGGTTACTTCTCTCTGTTTCTTGAATTTATCTCAAAAATTAAACAATAGCTAATCTAAATATCGACTGAAACTCAAAGGCCCTTGTGAGTCGGAATGGCGCTCTCGACTGCTGGCTCGCCTCGACTCAACAAGTGGAACCGACTTTTGGCGAACTATTTCTATTGTAAAAATAAATAAATACTATTAACGGAATATAGGGTATTTGTTAAAGCCCTTTAATTTCCCTTCCATTCTATATTAAAAAGGTAAAGTGAAGTGTGGTTTAATATAATAAATCTTAATTTATATATTTATTTTGTGGCGCGTAGGCACAGTAAAACTTTAGTTCACGTAGCGATTGTCGCTACGTATGTACGCGTGCTACATAGATATATATAAATCTGTTGTGACGGGAAGTTGTTCATTACACACCGAACTAGTTAGTAATATGCGTTATTTATTTGCCAAACCTTCTGATACAATAATCCAACTCATTAGGAAGGAATAAAAAGTCAAGCAGAGTGCCATCTCTATCGTAAATGTATCCTGTGAGTTTCATTCGTTCGTGTACGTTTTAGTATTTATGAGGACCAGAACAAACAATGTAATCTAACCCTTACTTCTGAGATTATAACATGTTTTTGCGCAGGGATGGTAGTTACCAAGTGATTTGTAACTTGCCGTCTCATTATTACGGTTACGTTATTATAGTTATATTTGAAATTCAGTGAAAGATTTCAGCGAATGAGTAATACGTTTATAAGATATATTATTTATTTTAATATACTATATTGATTTAATAATAATAATAATAATATACATGAACGTTGTTTCAAGAATCAGTTTACACTTTGGTGAGAGCGTGTCCTTCGACAAAGGCCTCTTCTAAAGATTGTCACTTCTCTCTGTCCTTTATCTATAATAGTAATATTATAAAGAGGAAAGATCAAAAACTACTGGACCGATTCTTTCACCAATAAAAAGTTACATTATCAGCGAATAACATAGGCATTTTTTTATGTATAGTACTTACATCTACATTGTCGATAGGAGTGTGTTACTGGTGTGAAATAAATTAATACTTCAAAATCAACTATTGCTGATAATTATGGAGTGTGAGATCCGCGGCATAACAAAGTGTAACTTGTAATATTATGTTAGTGGAGTCTTAACCTCGTGTCGCTGTCAAAGCATTGATGAGAGCCATGTGCTGAGGATCAGCGTTGTATGTAACATATATCCCGGATTATCGCCTGCCGCTTACGTATTATTGTCATGTTGCAGCATTGGTATACATACAATTTTGACGCGTGCAACGGCGCGTTGGGAAGTGCACCGATAGGTCGCGGGATTTACTAAATCGGTGGAATGTTTATATATTTATAATTTACTAAAAAAAAATGTTATTCCTGATCACATCAGGCATTAAACGGGTGAGAGGTATACTGAAATTCCGGGTTACGAACTACCGTTTATTAAATCGAAAAACTGTGAAGTACATAATATGTATTGAGCGGATTCGGCTATAGACTATGGATTTTATAGTCGATAACATCATAACAGCGAATTCTATGACTGACCGCTGAGGTATCACTTAACATCATGTAAACCTGTCGATATCTAACATAAAAAATAATAATAAATACCGCATAATAGTTTTCTTATCCACTTTACATTGTACTACAGCCGCTGCAACTCGCGCTACCGTATATATCGGACTCATTGGAATGTCCCAAGTTAAGATTATTTTAAACATGAAAGTAGAATAAATGCTGTGGAAATGATAGCCTTGAGAAGTATGTGTGGTGTAACTCTGAAAGATAGATTAAGAAATGGCGAAATTCGAGAGCGTTGTGGAGTAAAAGACGATGTAGTGCCGAGAAAGGTATGTTGAGGTAGTTTGGGCATGTAGAAAGGATGGATGAAAGTAGGGAAACGAAAAAGATTTATGAAACTGGTGTGAGTGGGAGAATCGGGAGTGATCGACCTAGGCGAACGTACCTCGATCAGATCGGGGACGTTCTGCAAAAGGGCCAGATCAAAAGTACTCGTAACTGTCGAGTGTGTATGAAAGCATTGATGAAAGTAGAAGAAGCGAAAGTGGTATGTAAGTATCGGAGCATATGGAATTCCGTGATTTCTGCCTACCCCAATGGGAAAGAGGCATGATGTATATGTATCTATGTATGTAAGATTATTTTCCATGTCAAAGACTATAAAGGTCTTAGGTGAAAGATAAAATTGTCTTATCTTTTTAACTACAACTTTTCTAATTAAAATTAAATACAAAAACAAGTTTTTTACGAGAGTGTACGAGTTGTATTTCTTTATAAAATTATCATAAATATAATAAAAAAATGCTTTAGTACATACGATCAAATGATTATAACAGCGACATAAAGTTGAAATGCCACTTACACAATATTACTGAATAAATATCCCATATTTATTAATAACAATTGCATTATTCTCCACAGAGGGCTCTAAGAAAATGATTTGGGAACCTTCTATCTTGGAACTTGCACCTTGCAATTAGGGAATGTTGTCTATGTAATGAATGTAAAAGTTATCCAATATCAGAAGGTCCCCTACTCCGGGGAGGCCACCATCGGGCGAGCTGACTTACGACCGCATCTCGATCCCACCGCGACGTGAGTTATGACGTCATTTCCCACATATTGCCCGTGCCGTGAGATTTATTGAAATGTGTGCCCTCAACACATTTTTGTGGAGATAAATTGTTCAAATTTATAGAAAACTAGCGGACCCGCCTGAATGATGAATTCAAAAAAAAACGATATTTGAATATGCTATTTTCCCCTTCTATTATATAATATTGTAGTACCTACTTATACAATGATTTTCAGTGGACTTTAAATATTGCAAACAAGCTAGAAGTGTGCGTGACAATGGCGGAGTTTCCCAGCAGGTTTCTAACCTGCAACCCATCGAAATGCAACTTGTACCCAACGCGCCATCGCCAATATTGTCTAGCAACAAACACAAGCTTAATACACATAGGACTGGAAATGAGCGTTCAAAATTCGTTATCGTTTAACTTTGTTTTAATTACTCGTAACAAAGGAAACACGAAGAGGGCGCCGCCATGGCCCGCCCTAATGTGCCAGCGTTATGAAAGTGATACTTCCGAAGTCTTTTGTGTTAAAGCCATTCAAAGTAGCACGAGATCAGGTTACACATTTTATGCGCATCTGTTGTACTGCTTATTTCATTAAGGAGTCAATAACTTTGTATACTTACTACGCACTGTATAGTAAAATACAGTCAATTAATTAGAACAATATAAAGGGAAGAACGAACGTCACGGGATCTGTATATGTATGTGTAAGTTTTAACACATCTCTGAATGTTAAAAAATATCACTTTATCATTGATTGAGATAAACATTTATTTATTAAATAATGTATTAATGTAGTTAGTGATTTCACATAGAAATAATATGATAACAAAACAAATTACCTATAACAAGCGTACGTGTTACAGTTAGAACAGCGATGCATTTTTTCCTTTGGATAGAGTAGAAAAATCTAAAAAATAGTTGGAGAAAATATCGTAATTCTAAGCTATACCGCCAAATGATCCGCAAGCTGTCATACAATTTATGGGGTAACGTACGTACATATGTATGTACGTACGTATGAGAGTCGTGCAGTGCGCCAGATCTTGGACTACAAAGCGGCGTTATCAGATTATTTTCGTTTCGCGGTCGCGTCTAATTTATGTAGATTGCGCTGTAAATAGAATCTTGTTTGCTGGAATGGGATATTAACAAAGTTATCTCTGTGAATGGAGTTTTCCGGGGAATAGCATGTTTGTGGAAAAGGCGTTGCAGGTCGTTAAAAGGTTTAAGAATATTATTTGAAAGGAAATATATTGCGCCCCGAAGGCTCTGTTTTGCTGATGATTTGTAGAGTCGATTATATTTAGAAATTTATACTTTACGATTTCGGAGACAAACATATTTTCTGGCGTTTCCATATGTTTCCAAATTGTGTCTATGCGGGATATTATTTTTTCTTAATAACCGCGTTACCATAGTGCAATATTATCAGTATACACTATTTCTTACATTATTTTGAGTGTTACTAAATGTAAAATAAATAAATTGTTTACAATTTGAAATAAGATTTATAATACAATATGTTTGTGCGTCCTAAAGCTATACGTACCGCCAGATCTGCCTGTAAAACAACAGTGGATTTTTCGTGGGTTTTCGTGTTTTTTAAATGGGGTACTTAGCTCGCTGTAATATTGGCAGGTTTTAGTTTTCTAGAATTCATGCAATAACTAAGCGTGATTTTAGCTACAGCCTGTTGAGAGTATCGTAAGATAAAGTAACGTGATCCTTGTATTGTTCTCGTCGTAACTGATAAGGTAATTGGTTGGTGAGCTGACTAAAAAGAACTGCAAAATTTTAGTAGCTTTTTCTTAAGTAAAATTTGGAAACTGTAATTGGATCACCCCTTAGTAACTGGCGACTACGGTCCGTTGACCGAAATAGTTTTATTTAAGTGAAGGTCGTTCTTCCAAGAATTCCTTTTGAGACCCTCCGAGTAATGGCAAGAAAATATTTACGCACGGCGGCATTCATTTAACATTTTGATTCCCAAAAATTACTCGAGTTCTTTAAGAATGGAAAATTCCCGAATAAACGAATATTTTTATAACAAAGCAATTTACTGCGAGACAAAAAAAATTGATATAATCGCCTCATCGGATTATATTCGGCGAGCACGATTTATTTATTATTTTATTATAAGTAGCCGTTTGTGTTGGGGTTATTATTTATTATAACACGGAAGCGTTGCTGTAGTACTCTTCGAGAACACCACTCATCTCTGAGGTAGGAAGATACGGAAGAGGTCAAAACTTTGTTATTTTATGACTTCGTTTTTAAGAAACTTGTAAATATGTTTTACAGCTTTACAAGCTTTACTTTACTGTGATATTGAGTAGACCAATATAAAACCGAGTTCTTTATAAATGGTCCCACAGTTATATAGCTATCATGATAATAGCATCATCCGAGAGTGAAGTGCTCCCTAGAGTTTTACGAGCGGTCTTCAATAACGATCGAGATAGATATCGTCCCACGTTTGAGACGCTGCACGGGACAATGCAGTATTCTCACATTTTATTGAAAACAGGTTAAACTATATACGCTTTCATATCAGTTTATATATTTGGAATTCTCTGATTTCAAAAAAAAAGGATAATTTCTTAAATTTTTTGTGCAATACTTTGGTAGTTGCTTAAAATGTTTTCATATTTCGGTACCAACTTTACAGTACTTTGTCATATTTTTAGTTATGATGAGTATCTCCAATTAATAAACTCAGTAAACGCTCGATTTCAAGAAGTTTTGGTTGCATTTGCTACAAAATAATAACATTAAAAAGCTTCATTAAACTCAAATTGTTCTGCGACGGAAAGCTTCCTTATTATTATTATTTGTTTTTAAATTAAACGTAAATAACTGTCATGACCAAATAGCCACTAATACTGGAAACTTCTAATATAGAAAGCCATAAGAAAATCAACTTTATGTGTGATGTTTAGAGTTCAGTTTTAAATAATTTAAAAGATCTGTGAACAGTACAGTGACGTAATAAAATAATTATATAAAGTTGTGAGCTTTTGTGAAGTATAAAGTGTTCTGTTGAAACATTTCTATTATACTGTACCTCGTTACGAGCTGGTTTTGCGCGGAAAGTTAAATATATTTTACAGTTTGGCTACACGATATTTGTTTATGTTTCAGATGTGGATCCGCAATGCTTTTTCTATTTTAACCCACACTTCGTACCTTCAATATAGTACAGAAGGTCCACTGATTTGAAAACTAGTCATCGTATCTGTACATAATTTTTAAAGTAAATATACCTACTAGATATCCGATATCCTTACTATCAGATGGGGGTGAATAATACAATAATCATTGAATCACTGTGACGGTGACATATCATAATATATTTTTTTTAGTAAATGCTTTACAAACCATACCTAGACACAATTCTCGAATGGTTTACATATCTTTTTCTAATAGACGGAACATAATTGATTACCAATACAATTTAAATGAACAGCTTCTTCGGCGTCAACCTGTAGCAAAAGATCTTGGTATTATTTTTGACCAAAAACTTTCCTTCCGTGATCACTATGACCAAATCACTAGCAGGGCTCTTCGCTTGTTGGGATTTGTGACTAGATTTTCTAAGGATTTCACTAAGCCATCAACATTTATTCATTTATATCACACCCTTGTGCGAACTATCCTAGAACATGGCTCAATTGTCTGGTCTCCTTATTATCATGTTCACAGCGATGAAATTGAAAGAGTTCAAAGAAAGGCACTTCGGATACTTAGCTACAGTTATAACTATGGTCATATTCCCTCCTACGAAGAAAGACTGGACATGTATAAAGTAATAAAGCTAATTACTCGCCGGGAACACCAAGACCTGATGTTTTTACACAAGCTTATTAATTTCCACATTGACTGTCCAGCTCTGATCTCATGCCTTAACTTCAATATAAAACCCAATCCCAGACACCCACTACTCTTCCCGCATTAATATTTTCAAAAACAACACTTCTTATTACAATCCTTTGGTTCGCATGTGTCGCCATTTTAACGATCTTACATCTAGCAAGAATAAAATCAATCTCAATATTTTTGAATCAAATAAATTAAAATTTAAATATCAAGTTAAAAATCCACTCAAGTCTTCTGCGCCGTCTTGCGCGCAGTCTAATATATAATGTAATTATTTGTCATGTTCTTTTTTTTTTTTATGTATTATTATTATTATTTTTTATGTTTTTGTTATGTATCAAATTTGTAAGAGCCAATTTGAAACGTATGTAACCATGTAGTGCGGTCGCATCTAAGGAGGACAATAAAACTCGACACCTGTAATCCGGCACATCTTCATTAAGATTATATTGTCTTCTGTAGCGATGGCCAAATTATATAAATAAATAAATAAAATAAATACGTTTTGTAGACACACGATGGTTCTCCAAGATGACGAGTGCCTGAGTCTTGTGGGCGGGCGGGCGGTTACAAATAGTGTAGCGGCCACTCTCTGTGTAGTTTTGGTAATTTATCATTTCGTTCCTGGCCTTTTTATTTTACATCGTTTCACAAATACAGAATATCTCTTTCGCAATCGATTCGAATTTTACTTTAAGAAGTTAAAGCCTGCAAGACTAAGTTCAAATCCCAATTGGAGCAAACATTTGTTTGAAACTGATATTAATGTTCTTGGGACTTTAACGCTTTGTTCATCCGTAATACTGGGAATATTATCATAGCATATTAACTTTATAATGTGCTCATATTAATTTTTACAGGCCGGGGTGTGTCATTTGTAGTAAAAAGAGCATTAATGTAACATAATAATATTTTAATGTTTTCATTTCGGGGACAGTGTAGTGTGTATGTTTTATTTAAATGTGTGTGTTATTTAATTCAAAATTCAAAAATCATTTATTCATTTAGGTAACACAATGTACACTTATGAACGTCAATAAAAAATATATATTAAATGCTTCTAGTTTTACATTTACTCCTAATAATCCTGTAATTATAAAGTTAATGATATTCTTAAACTCAGAGTTTTATTACGTACCAATCCAAACATAAAAGCATAACGTGAATTCACTGATCATTTTTTCATAAACCATAGTAAGTAAATATTGTCTTTAATTCAACTTTGCCCTATTTACTTAACTTTAATCCGCCTCAATGACATATTGCTTTATTATTCGACTTGCATTCGCTTGCAAGTTTTTCATTACGCGTATATACAATTTGTAATTACGGATACCGGATGCCTATATTTTTAAATAATAATAAGAATAAATGAATAGCAGAAAAGACAGCTACTTATCGAACCTCTCGAAACCCTTCATCCCAATTCTATTGAACATGTAAAAAGCGTTGTAAATAATTAATTGAAAGACAACGTGTCCCGCGGGGCTTCGTTATAAAGGTTTTATCTCAACCAACCCACATTCCTTTAAAGGCTCAATAAAATAACAGCGCTCTTGATACAACTTGAAGGAATTAAGTGATAATTAACCCACTATCATTATTTTTCTGATTAATTATTTCTATGGATTTACGAGGTAAAGCTTTAGCAAATACTAATTGTATTATGATGGTATCACAATTTTTTACAAGATAGGATAGCGGTGTCTTTACATGTTAGTTGTTTATACATGTATGTTTATAAATTGTTTTGATTCCATTTACGTTTTTTGATGTTTTAGGGTATTTAAAGAAGACTAGGTTAGTCTACTAAACTTTTTTCTCCAAAGAACAATTAAAAATAAAGTTGGTGTACCATATACCAACTCCTCACTTTTGGATAGTCATTGAATTCTTTTTTCATTTGACCTTCATAGAATTGACTGTAATGGATTAGGCACGCAATTGATAAATCGTTCGGTCTGTCGCGAGGAATATTTTCTCTGGAATCTAGAAACATGGTAGCGTGTCAAGTCGAATATAAGAAGAAATAACTGGCAAGCAGAACCGTGCATAATATTACAGGAATCATTTGGAGCCACTTTTGTAACTTTGTAACATAACTCGTAAAATAGTTTTATCGCGAGTAATATAAAGAAATGCGATTTAAAGTTTTATCAGTAAGGGTATGTTGTATGGTATCTTTTTATGTGTCAATTAATTTACGATAAGTGTATAAAGGTTATTGATATTTTTACATTTTTGATAATTGATTTCCTCTAAAGATTGAATAAATTGCTAACAGGAAAAATATTGTTAAATATATTAATTCATAAATAGGTAGAAATTAAACATATTGCATGCTAGTACAGGTTTATGTTTTAAAATATGGTACTAAATGATCACGTCAACTGCAATATAAAAGGATAAGATCAGCAACTTGGTAGGATCCGTAATTTGTAGGAGCAACGTTTATAGAACAATTATAAAGTGAGCCGCAATAAATTATTTCCGCCTCAGCTCCGTGACTCGCGTTTATAATTCGCTGTAACGATCTTTATCCCGTTGCTATTGTGTTTAACTTGTTGATATACAGGATAAGTATCACCGACTGCGATACTCATCAATCAATTGCTTTAATTACTACACTTTATAACGCATAAGTGATATTGTTTTTCTTTTAATTTTTTTGTTGCATTTAACGATATTTTTTCGTCCTATTACAATATTCTATAGATTTTTTAATAGCCAATATTTCATACAATTGAACTTTTAATGGTACTTTACAGTCCGGTAATATTTTAAGTTATTTAACATCTGAGATTCTTATTATCAATCAACTTCTTCTTTGCTATGCTACGACGGCAGTATTACTAAATATCGTAGCACAAAGATAGCGTAGCCGTACTACGTGACGACTAAGATTGCTACGATATACCACTATTCTGAGAATTAATGAAATAATAAAAAAGAAATATCAAATATAGTAGTACAAGCTATTAAAATGACAGGAAGCAATATCAAATGGAACAGAAAAAAAAGAAAAGGACAAAAACGAATTAAATATAAAAGATTTTTCTAATCATACATTTTGCGATTTAAGGCTTGTATTTTCCAGTATTTTAATAAACAATCCAAACAAATATTAAAAAATGAAAATAATAGAGCACTGGATCAAAAAGGTTGGAAACTTGGAGGAGGCCTTTACTCTGTTAGGAGGTTCTTAGTTGTTGAAAAATGAAAATATAACATATTTACTAAAAATTGTTGTCGAGATAAGATAAAAATTATAAAATTGTAAGTTAATTTGTATCATCTAAGGAAATAAAAGGCTTTTTATTTATTATATCAAATAATCGCTGAATATATAAATTAATGCATTCACATAAAATTTTAAAATTATTTTTTAGAAACCCGTATAAAATAAAATGAATACCATTATTCCGAAGCTTTCGAGGACTTATTTTAAGTTAAATTGAAAAGCTACAATCATTACAGTTCATTCGTCGTTGAAAATTACAGTATCATGAGTTTATACAATTTCAAATTATTTCAAGATCGATTAATTATTATCTACATAAAAATACTTAACGAACTTTTATGAAAAATAACCAGGTCAAAATTAAATTTATAAGTTACAAGTACAATGATTCTTGAACTGCTTAATAACACTCAAAACTTCGGACCAAGGAATAGATCTTACTCTTACTAATATTATAAATGCGAAAGTTTGTGAGGATGGATGGATGGATGGATGTTTGTTACTCTTTCGCGCAAAAACTACCGAACGGATTTTGATGAAACTTTACAGTAATATAGCTTATATATCAGAATAACACATAGGCTACAATTTATAAACAGTTTTTGTATATTGGCCATAATATAACGATAAGTATCAAGTACTTCGGAAAAAACGGTTGGAGTTACAAGAATATATCATGGGATCATGGGATTGTTTGTTTTAAGTAGTTCTAAATAAAAGTCCGCGACAGCATATATCTACCTTTTATGTGGAAGCCAATATACCCTAAACTATGAGCCATAAATACATTTAAATTTGATTCATTTTTTCAATTGCAATTTTTAGAGTATTTAGCTAATTCTTATCAAAATTGATTCATTTTTCGCTTTCAGTATTTAATATAGATGAACTTTGTCTTTTACACTAAGTAATTTGGACGAACGGTTTAAAAAATATCACGATATTATTGACTTGAGTGCAGCGCCATTATGCGGAGATTGATGAAAAAACAGCTCGGTTCAAAAATAAGCTACCCTTAGTATTAATTCTACGCAGACGAAGTCGCGGGCAGAAGCTAGTAGTATATATACTGACTTAATCTCTAGATATTAACTTAGACATAGATGATGCAGTGCATGATTCACGTTTCCGTTTTTATCTATGGATTTCCCAATACTGGAAGTAAACAATATAGACCAACAGCCTATTATTGACAGATCATCTACCGCCAAGTGAGCCTTACGGTCATCATTAAAAAGCTGTACAAAATTTTCATGACAAACGTTTTAACATTTTCCATTCGACGTGAACACGAGAGTCTACCGAGATCGTTCAGTTTGGGCCATTTGTTCCTCGACCGCTTGCAGCGCGGTCCGGGACGCATACGTAAGGGCCCGCGATGTTCCTCATGCATCACTCCACGATGCCGATATCTGCTCCGAACGTGATTCGAATACCATCCAGATATCTTGACTTGAAACGAAGTGACCTAAGATTGAGTCCATTTTTTACTTTAAACTCTAGGGAAAATGGGAAACCTAAAGTGTTTTTAGTGTTCATTTTTCATACGACAATAATAAAATTTACAACTACATTATTATTATTATAATAAAGAGATATAGTGTGCTCGAAGAGGGTAAAATTTTAAATTATACATTTAATATTTTAATGTGAAGTAATTGTACAACATTGCAATTATTTTTCATTTAATTAAAGCCAACAAAATGCGTTTTCCGCTGTAATGGATGTGATGACAAGATTCGCCTAAAATATCTTTGTAAAAGTGATATAAGTTATGGGTATTCCTTTAGGTAGATCTGGTGGATTTTTATGTCTTTACATTTTTTAACCGACTTCAACAAAAGGAGAAGGTTCTCAATTCATCTGTATGTTGCTTTTTTTTCTTTTTTTGTTTGTTTGTTACGCGATAACTCTGTGGATAAAGTTCTGTATGGACTTAGATGATGGTACGGCATATATCAGAGGTGGTCCCATATAATTTTTATCGAAATTGGTTTGGTGCTTTTTTAGAAAATCAACAAAAACAAAAATATACATATACACAGATGAAGTTTTGGTTTGTGGTTCCTTTCACGGCGCTGTCACATTTGAGCAGCACGTTTAGTGGTAGGTTTACTAAATTATTATGTAAGGATTAATGAACTTAAAAAATGCTCTTCCTACAAAAATTTAAAAATAAATTTATTTTTAAGCATTTAACAAAAACCGACTTCAAAACTACAACTACATATAGTATGTAAAAACTTAAACTAAAAAGTAAAAAAATAATATTTTAATTACTTCAAAGCATTATTTATTAACTTGACAAATGATTAACTTGACAAATTATTAAGTTGACAAATTTTTGAAGTCGTTTGTACATGCTATATGTTGTTGTAGTTTTGAAGTCGGTTTTTGTTTTATGCTTAAAAATAAATTTAAATTTTGAACAGTAAAAAGGCTTTTTGCTGTATAATTATCTTTAAGCTTACAGTCAGATTCGCCGAGTAAAGAAAGTAAATCACGCAAACCAAAACTGTATCGGCGCATCAAGCTGACCTAGATTGAAGCAACAATAAATAGAATTTAATCTCACTTGAGAATTGTGATATAAATAACTTAGAGAAGTTATTTGAATAACGAACAAGGTACGAAAGGTGTCAATAGATGAAAAAACTTAGCGAATAACTTGCGAAGAATTTCAATAAAAGAGAGAGTCAGCGAAAATATTCACCGCGGCGTTCTGCAGTCGACTTTATGAATAAATTACTGTAGAGGCATCGCGGAATATCAAGCGATGCTATCCCGCGCTGCTTGTGATACCCGCGATACCCGTGATACCCGCGACCGGTAGATAGCTCTGCATAACTACGAGCGCATAAACTATTCATGTTTAACGAATGAATGATGAACGTGTACTCTTAATTATATTTATACAGAAACCAAAGTTTGTAGTTCTAGTGTTACAGTAACTAAAAAAACCCACAACATGAAAGATGATCTAATTTAGTGTTCTTGTCTCGGAGAGAATATTTAGAGAATGAGCCCCGCTATCCGTCCAATTGTCAATGAATTAATTATGAATTCGACTGAAACTACTACTACTACTTTACTTGTGATAACTAAGATCTTAAACAATAAATATAAAAACCCACTCTTAGAGCGTCACCAAGATGTTAAAGAAGAAAGTGAATTCCAGAGACACCTTCCCTATTAGGGCATGGGGCGGATACATTTCGACCGGCACAATTTCCTTCTTTCTCCAGAATTTAACAGACAACAAGACCCTCCTGCCCGCACTGAGCAATGGAGGCAGTCAAGTTGTTCTTGACTAGCAAAAAACTTTGTTCTCAAAGCCAAATTAAGTAATTCGCAATAATTTCAAACAAGAAGACGGATAAAAACACTCGTAAAGAATTAACCGGCTCCCGGAACACTGCTATGAAACATTACCTGGGCGGCGGTGTACTTTACCCGGCCGGATCTATAAATATTCAGCATGGTTTTGTCCGGGTCACGCGACATTTGTCCCGGATACCGCTATAGATCACTTTTCTTTCGGATTAGTATGTCATAGTTGATCATACTGGGAAATAGGGCAGTTGTGCTATCTACGGCGAGTAATTTCAAACCCAAGCAAGCAAAATCTTTCGCAAATAAAGCACTTTTTTTATGTACTATGTCGCGTGTCACGTCACGCGTGGCTGTCGCCGTGCCGAACGTTGTGTTCTTTGAGATATTTGTAATGATAAGACTCTAGGGAATTGTATTTATTTATTTTATTAATAAAATCTCTTTATTTGGCAATAAATTGTTTACAATTGTGATACATCACTAGTGTACATTAAAAGTCTAGTGATTACAATAACTATTCGTTTTACAAGTAAACAAAACTTACACATAACATTTAAAATGGGTATAAAAAGTATTGAATTGGTCCATAGCCTAATGGTAAATAGTTCTAAAATAAAGCTTTGTATTGTAGAACATTCCGTATGAAGTGGGTGTTAGAATTAATGTGTATGACTTATTAAATACATTCACTATCAAATTTATAATTTGTTAATTATAGAAAAATACAGTAAATATAAACTCCGTAGGAATTGATGGCGTTAATATGGCAACTTTGTGATATTTCAAATCAGGCATCTGTCATCTTTCAGTCTGCCCGTGACTACGGTTGCTGAAAAGCATCCGAAACGTCGGCATAAAAAATATAAATAATAAATCGCGTTTTAATCCGATATAAAATATAATAATGTTCGAAGCGTAGATACAGAGTTAAGATGTTAATGAAACGTACTATTATTATTATTAATGAGGTTTTATTGTTACAACTGCTATTAAGAGAAGTAGAAGTTCAGTGCTAACAAGATTCAAACTTGAGAGCTTCAGCCATGCACGGTTCAAACGTTCATTATCGCAGCACATAATTATGTATACGAGCTCGCGCTGGCGCAGATTATTACATCTACTGCTTATTTAATGATATTGAAACCTATAGTATTACAGATTTATAACTATAAATTAAGTTTAAGAGAAGTTTCATGGTTGAAAGCCTTAGTGATTCATTTTTATTGTTTGTCTTTGATATCAATTGAATGGTGTGAGATTTTCACTCGTCTGTTAACCTATAGAGATCCAACCCGACATCAGCCGGGCTAGCATGACCGCTACGAGATATGTATGTCGCGGACGAGAGAAGACAAACTAAGATGTAAGATATCTCGATATATTATATCTCGACATCGACAATTTTGATAGAATAGATATCTCGATCGACAAATATATCTATTTTTGATATTAAAAGTCGAGTTTTAAGTGTAATTGTCATGTTTGACTCGAAATAAATAGAGCGATAATCGATTAAAACACGAGAAAACGTTCGAAAAAATTTTTGTCGCGGTTGTCATGCTAGGCCGGCAATATTGAAAATGTATCTAATAATAATAATTGAGAAAAATATATAAGTATACAGATCTTTGAAAGAGATCTTTCAAATCAGGAAAAATTGTAAGCGATGCTCACAATCCGTGTTGATGCCGGAGTCTACAAGTATATTGCGTGCAAATAAAACGCTTCAGCGGCAGAATTTATTACATCCTAAAAGCGTTGAGGAGTTCCTCGTAAAACAACGGGAGGACGGGGGGGGGGGGGGGGTGGGGGAGCCGAGGTAATGAGGAAATGATGGAGATATTAGCAGTGTAATGTCGGTTAAGGTTAAAATCCTACTTCATAAAGTTTTATTGGTATCTGGTTTCATGCCTCATTGTTAATTTGAACAAGTTATTTGGTTTTATTATGCTAGTGTATTATTTGTAATAAACATATTCCCTTTAAACTGTATTAATACACCACGACCCTTAAATTTTTCTATTAGAACCTCTGTTGGATTTTGTGTGTATATTCATTCGGTAACTTAGTAAATTTGATTTTATTCAGATGGACGATTCGTTCCGGCAAATATAAACTATATATTTGAACTTTATTGGAATGAGGTCGGGATTATAGAGGTAACGTTGTATGAACACCTGCTTCCTATGTTTATTGGTGAAGATGCAAAATCGTGAAGCTTATGAGGTCTCAGAGCTTTGTTATTTATCTATACACTTTAATATAAATAAGCGATGGTAAATGTAAACAAATATTTATTTGCTATTTAAAAACATACCTAAACAAAATTTACTTAGGTACGTACATTTATGAAAAAAATGCGATGATAAAAAGGTCGCAGTCTCAGCGATGTGTGGCCTCAAGACAGAAACTTGTCACGCTGATTTTTAAGCCAAAATCTGATAAATTAAGTAATTTCAGGATTAATTTAAAACACAAATAGATTCACTTCAAAATGCAGAAATATCATTAATAGTGTCATCAGCAACTGCGATCCTGCAGTGGTCGCTATGGCAATCACTTTTAGCTAAACAATTCATAGAAAAGCAAATTTTGCCTAGCTTTTATTCGAGCAGTGAACGACTTTTACTTCAGCAGAGTAAAAACGTAATCTATTGAAAGCCCTCCCGGCGGGCGTGTTAGGGACAATATCAGGCCACTATTTCACCGAGCCGTTGAGCTGCATCGTAGCAATCTTCATAAATCACCAAACCCAAATAAAAATCCTGCCAACTCCGCACTTGTCATCGCAACTGTACTTTTGAGGTTATTTTCTATTTTCCTGTAACGCAGAATGAAATAGATAACATTTTATTGTTTTACATCTAATGGAAATGAATAAAAATAACTAATATTGTAAAGAAATATACTAACTTAAATTATAATAAATGCAAAAAAATAGGTAAAATATCTCGCACTTTTAGTTAAGCCGATACAGAATTTATTTTCTTTATTGCAATTGAACGAGTAGCAGTCGAGTGCTCACAATCAACACAGAGGTGTGCACGTAATTGGATTGCTTGCCACAATGTTACTTCAGGTTCTATTTAAAATTTTCTTCCTAACTGTACAATCGGGCCGTTATACCGTTTGCGAACGTTACTTCGTGATTGTACCGGAACATGTACACTCACTTACACAATAATTGAACTGTAAACGTTGTTGCATGGAGCTGAAGTTTTGCACTGATCAAACGAAACTCATTAAACTTAATTATCATGGAACATTCGCACGTAAGTGTACCTTACCGAGTACAAGCGAAAACAAAAATAATATTATACTCATTTAAATAAAATACTGTTTACCGGATTAAAACGCGATTTATTATTTATATTGTTTAAATTATTTATCCCGACGTTTCGGATGCTTTTCAGCAACCGTGGTCGCGGGGAGACAGAAAGATGACAGTTGTCTGATTTTTGAAATGTCACAAAGTTGCCATATTAACGCCATCTATTCCTACGGAGTTGATATTTACTGTAATTTTCTATATTACAGTAGAGAGGACACCGTTAGTCAATATTATCATAATATTGACTAACGGTGTCCTCTTGTTTTTTAGTATGTTTGATTTGGGGTTTTAGATTTTTAATTACTGGATCCCAGGTGTTGGAAAGTCTCAAACCATCTTCTCTATTGAAGTTAGGATGTTTTTTAATTTCAATAGCCTCACGTACTAGTCTGGGAAAGAATCTACTTTCTCTTGCAAGGATTTTCGGTTGGTCGAAACGTATGTAGTGGTTTGGTTTATCCAGAGTGTGTTCACATACTGCTGATAAAGCACAGTCACAATCCAGTTTATATACACCTGAATCTTGCAAAGGAATATTACTTTTTATTGGTCTCAAGAATTGTTGAATACGTGGACGTACTAAGTTCTAGCTCCGGATCACGAGAGCGATTTAGGAACTTGGTTGTTTGTTGAAGAATTTATAGCTCACCCACTTTACTTCGGCTAATACTTTTAGCTGTTTGAAGCGGATACGCCGGTGAATATTTACGGGTATTTTATTTTTACAAATAGCTTAGACTCTAATATGTAGTTTCCGCTTTAGGTACTTGTTGTAAAGGTTTGTTGGCATTAAAGGTACTTAAACGACTCACACATAGTAAATAGTATATAATGTTTCTTTTAAAAGTTTTTAAAGGCTCTTAAACCTCTTTTTGCATTCATTTAAAAATAAAGTAAAGGAATTCAAGCAGTTTTAGTGAACTTTGAGAGATTCCAGTTCAAGATAACTGTAGTTTATTGCTCAGCGAATTTAAAATGTGAAAAGTTTTTTAATTTGCAAAAACGTGTAAATTATTTAGAACTGTGGTGGACATACGTATGTTAAGAAAACTGTTACTTTTAGATCACAATAACATGTATCTTAATTGCCATGGGATATCTAAACTAAAGAGCTATCTATTCCTAGAGTTAGGTCACCATTAAAAAATGAGATGTTTTTGGGTATAAAAAGCTTCGAAAATAATACAATACAAGTTAAAACAAAGCGGATAGCATAAAAACCTTCTCCATGAAAAAATGCAAATGCTAATTTTCATGTTGGTCAAACCACGTAGGAGTTAAACGATTTCATACAATATATAGGTATACAAACAAACATTTTTATTATGCCATTTCTAGCTCTTAGCTTGCGACTGTCTCTATTTATTATTGTACATACATATTATAGGGTGTCGCCCTAGATTATTCTTCACATATCGATTCTATTCTTTCTATTTATTTATTAATTTATAAAAAGTTGAGAGGTGTCAAGGGACACCCGGATGGAATGAACTTATATATATATGTACTCTGTCTGTCTATTCTTTCATACACGTCATAGATGCTATAGCAAAAAGTGTCGTGACAACTTTTCGTAAGAATTTTTTCCGTCTAGCCCCCTTTCACAACGCGCGATAAGGAACTTCGTTCCAATATTTTCTGCTCAGATTTCGTACATTGTCGGGAATTAATTTATTGCATTATATTTAATAAAATGCACAACGGTTTTTGATTGGACTCATCTGGACGAATCGGAAACTAAATGGATATTAATTTCGAGCGAGCTGCGTCGCGCTCAAAGCGCTGTTGCATTTTACATGTCATTATATTTACGATGCGATGACGCTCCGATGTAAAATGGGATTTGTATTGGAATTATTAATTGATCCATTATTTTCAAAACATCTGTTAGTTTACATTTATTTCGTACGAGCTGGTGCACGCGGTTTTTATCGCACGCAATTATTTTGAATGTACTTAATATATAATCTTAATCTTAATATATTATATAAAATGCAAATGTTCGTACGTGTGTCCACGGTTTTCTCTATCATACGCTACTTTGATCAACTTCCCCTTGGGATGGCAAATACCCCTTGGTCTCTAGGTGTGCATAAGGGAGTTTGGTCGGGGTGGGTGGAAGTGGGTGGTTGTGGGTGGCAAAAATGTGGAATAATATATATCTGTCCTTTTCTAACTAATGTAATCTTCCGTAAAATTCTGAAAATCTCGGAAATGATCTAGAAAGTTTTAAAATGGTTTCAATTGTTGTAATCGATTTAGAATGTTTTAAAAAGCTTCTGGAAAGGTCTAGAAAGTTCCAAAATGAGTGCAATCGATGAAATTGATCCGAAATAATCTAGAAAGTTCTGAAATGGTTTCGATATTTGTAATCGATTTATAATGTTTTAGAAAGTTTCTGGAAAGATCTAGAAAGTTCCAAAATGTGTGCAATCGATAAAATTTACCCAAAATTATCTAGAAAATTCTAAAAATTTCTGAAATGATCTAGAAAGTTCTAAAATGGTTTCAATTGTTGTAATCGATTTAGAATGTTTTAGAAAGCTTCTGGAAAGATCTAGAAAGTTCCAAAATGTGTGTAATCGGTAAAATTGATCCTCAATGCTCTAGAAAATTCTAAATATTTCTGAAATGATCTAGAAACTTCCAAGATGCCTACAACTTGAAGATACTTTACACCGTATGTTAAATGGTCGAATAAGTGTCTTATTATTTAAGATAGAAATCTAAAATATTTATTTACTTTAGAAAATGGATCCTTAAATATTTCTTATACAATTAAACATGCGATGTATTTTAACCCGAGCAACGCCGGGTTTCGCTGCTAGTTTTATATATATTAATTGTTTTGTTTATAAAAATATACAATGCCACTAATTGTTCCTTACCCATAGTCAAAGGGATAGAGAAATATGTTAATACCAGAGGCATTATTAATGATTACATACGTAAAGATAGATATCGGTAATGTAAACTAAATTGTATCAAATCTCTTTGAAAGCGGCCCACGTAGCAGGATTCCCTCTCGCAGGGAATACGAATCAGACCCGATTCAATTACTTATACTATGCCTCTTACCGTGTTATATCATTCACTAAACTATTTTGAATCACTTAATAATGTCTTATTATTTGCAAGCGATCAATGCTTATGCTGTTTAATCTAAAAACTTATGAGCTTTCAAACTTTAAAGACGAATATAATAATAAATGCAGAGAGAGAAGTTATTTTAACCTTACTTTATTTTAAAATGTTCTCCATTTTATAATATTTTCACCGACATTTCATTATTATATAAACCACTTTATAATTTTTCAAAATGGCCGTTGCATTGTTAGCAAATAAAAGTCATGTTTAAATCATGATTATTTTTTATTTAAGTACATATACAATGTTTGTTCCGTTTCTAAAATGAATCTCGAAAAATATCGGGATTATGTCTGAAACTTTTCAAATGCTCATTCCATTCATCCGAAAAATGTAATTAAAACTCATTAGGCTCTGTATTGATATTTCTTAGTGGATACTGTGTTGGAATGAAATTGTTTACCCACTCTAGTCAGGATAGTCTCACAGGCTTCGCCTACTTAATTTAGTTCGTATTACCATTTTTCCCATATTTTGGTCCAACTCGTACGTTATTATCGCTACTTATGACATCTACAATATAATTAAAACTCGTACGTTGCAAGTTTTAAACGACTATATCATTGACGAGAAGCCATATTGAGGACTGGATGTTTTTATTGTACACAAGCTCGGAGCTCGGTTAAAGGCAAACGGTATCTGGTATAATTTCCCCGTAATATCCGTTCCATATCCGCTCCGCATCCGCGTCAACGCCGATCGGTTCCGCGTTCAACGATTTTCATTAGGTATATGTGCATACTCAGTTTACTGTCAACTGAATAGTTTCCAAGACATTACTACTTCTAAACTCGGTAGATCTTTAGAGATGATTCGTCGGATACACTAGAATATTGGAATTTAAATTGGGCATGAACTTGCATGACCGTCTCCGGAGGTCACGGTAACAAAACAGATACAAGGGGATGATTGAAAACCAGCGCTGTGTTTATCAACTGAAGCTGAGTCATTGCCCTTTGATCGGCCACACAGCTGTTGTTGTCTAATTTATAATTTTTTAAGCTGTATATATTGATTTAAGATTTTATTTTTCTAATATCGTTCGTATATTTTGTATGGAAGCCCAATGAGAAATAATCATTTCATTTCAGATAAAAAATATTACGGTTCTGCAAGGCTGATCACTTCTTGGCTGTAATGAAAAATTATCAGTAAAATAGACACAGAAATGTGTCAGCCCCATGCCCCACTAGGGAACTCGAGAATTCACTCTATAGTTTGTACTCGCATCCTATCAGAGATGTAAGAAAAATAATCGTGGTTGTAAAACTGATAAAATATTTACCAAAAAAATATTTATTCAGAAAAACAGAATTTATTATTAAGAAACAGAAATATATCTGCTCCATGTCCTTCAATTGAGGAATCCAGCCGTGTATTTTCCTACCTTTAATATATTTATAAAATGTATCTTTGGCCGTCGATCTAATCGGGATCAGATGAACCGGAAACCGAATGCAGGCCGCAATCAGCGACTGCGAACGCAAACAGCATTAGCGGATAACGCTGCTCATACAAATGAAGCCAAGCGACAAACAGACAAACAAAATTTCCATAATGAAAGCGGGATTAACGCTTATTGTTGTGATTATTCAAATTTAACATTTTCGTTAACGTTACAGCTTCGAGTTTCTTAATCCTTTAATCTTTTATTGATTTGTTTCAGTTTCCTCTAGAGACGATTCCTTTTTTTGACGAAGTATTTTTATTAATAAATAGCTAACAAAATTAATTTATAAAAAGTAAACTTTATCATATACAAATAGAATTAGGGGTTTTGTCCAGGCTTTTTCCCTCGGGGAGGAAATCTGGAATATATATATTTTGAAGATACATTATTCTGGATTTTTGTAGTACTTCTAGATTCCTCGAATACTTTGGGATTCTTTACAAACATGACTCTTTAGTCCAAATAATAATTATTTTATTTCAAAGAATGTGGTGGATCGTTTGACTCGACCATACCTTTGAACTTCTTTGGAAATCAAACAACTTGTATTTGCTTCCATTGATTATGTGAAATACGTTTTATATAGAGATCCGCCCCGGCTTCGCACAGGTGCAATGTAGATGTATATTGTTAGTGTGTATGTTAAATCGTTACAAACAAATCTTTCCACTTTATAATATAATATTAGTATAGACGAGTTTACCAAAAACCCTGACCTTACATCGATGTCAAAGAGGGTCAATGATTTTGGCACATCTTCCAAAAGAAAATATTTAATTATCACTATTATTGTAGTACCTACTTGTAGTTTTAGTATATGCTTATTCTGTAAAAAACTTTCGATTCAATACATTATACTGTAGTATCTGTATATCTTATTAAATAATACGAAATTCAAAGTGAGATGAAATATTAAAGATTTTTGTCGACCATTTGATCTGTTCTATAATGACAGCAGTTAAACCTACTTATAATTTGTTTCTTTTGTTCCCATTTATCTTCCAAAGAATCGCTCCGAAGTAATTAAATGGGATGATTGATTCAATGCTAATTGTTAAAGCGATTCCAATTTCATGAAAATCGTGATTTATTTATGTCCTGTGAAATGTGCTATATTTACTTTGCCATTTTCTTTGTCTGTAGCCTTTATGCATTAGTGGAAGTGGTCGTAGTAAAAAAATAATATACATAACCTCAGCCTATTGGCTACTTGCTATTGCAAGTATGCCAATATCTGACGCCAAAAATAATTAAAAAAAAAATATTAGAAAGATAAAATTTGAGCAAAATTTGAGATTTGAGATTTTAAGTACCTAATAAATACTCATGTTATTATAGAAGATTTAAGGACTAATTTTCTTTACTTAAAACTGTAATCTAACAAGGGTTTGAGGTTAATGAGAATCGATTAATGAAAATAACGGGAAGTATTGCTAAATGATAAGAGGTTTCCATTGCGGCAATAAAGCAAACCAAATACAGCCTACGTGAAAAGTTATCAACAGGACGTAATATTGTGACCTGAGGGCCTAGCACTTTCTATCGAAAAAGTATTCGATTCGTCAATCTGTCAGCTGTATGAGAAGTCATTTGAAATTTCATACAAATGACAGCTCAACGATACGAATACTTTTTCGCAAGTTGTTCGTGCTATGCCCTCTGAACGAGTCGAGTCCAGCTATATTTTGTGAACAATAGGCATAGTTTCGAACAATATATTATACGTAGTTAAAGTAAACTGCTTTCAGAATGACTGTTTACATTATTGAACAATCAAAGGATCACTGATTATTTTGAAGTTTATAGTATTATAGATACTTAAAGTTTCATTGTTAATGCAGACAACACTAAAACATCTTATTTAGACATTAGAAATGTGCTGTTCTAATAACATTACATTGTTCATGATTAATTAACTTAATTTGATCGATTCGTTGGGTCGAACTTTGCGTTCCGATGGGTCAGGAATTCGAATCTCGTTGGGATGGCTTGTTCCTAATTTCCTGTAATCATGTTTTTCCTACATCTGTCATTTCGGGCATTAAAAAGGTAGAAATAAATATCGTAATGCTGACCGGGTCACGAACCACCGCACGTGGGTGCATATAGCGTATTTTGGCACCAGTCAGATTTCGGAATACTTGAAGTAATAAATAAGTCGACAGCGCATCATTTACTGATGTTCTGTGGCTGAGGAATTACCAACCATCAAGTGAGCCTCATCTCATACATGCATGCTCAGCTCATCAGTGTATAAAAATAACATAAAAAATTATTACTATAAAAAAAAATCACATTATTGGAGCAAAATTGTATAGTCTTCTTGTGTATATTCCATCTTCATATACACAACTAAAAAGTTAAGTATACATTTCCATGATTATTTCAACAAGAATCCAATTATTTCTGTGCCTGTGTTTACTTACATTACGCCGCGAAAATAATTTTACTTTAAAACAAGTATAATATTCAAAACTGCAAAACGGTCCGCTAATGGGTTTTCTGTTCACGGTTAATATTTAACTACAACTTTATTAACCCTTTCATATTTTATAACTCTAACAAAGTTTAAAATTAACGTTTTATATCTTCAACTATTTTGCAAGGTTATGGACATTTAGTTCGAAGCAAAGAGCTCTTGTTATTAAAAAGAGGATTTTATAATATTGTCAGTAGCAGTAATGAGAAGTAGGTCAAGATGTTATCGCAAAAATATGCAACTATTAAATAGAACTAAGAGGACTCTCACTGCCTAAGACGATATTTGTACGATTCTGCTTAAATCCGAAAGTTCAAGAGCCTTATAAAAAAGCTTCCAATTACTTTTAAGTATGCTAACCACTGATTATTATGCTTGACGACTTTAGGAAACTGAGAAAGGCCGCCAACCCACTAGCAAGTCCGGTGTAGCAGATATCTATGGGTGCCGGTGATTATTTAGCATCAGATGAACCGACAGCCCATGCACCTTTTCCCGAAAGAAATGTATATCGCGGGAAACCGTAACTTCTTTAGATGTCTTGGAAAACATTAATTATTTCCCACTGCAGCGATCCTGCATTCTCTGTTCTTACAGCTAAACGCATATTAAGAGAAGAAAAAGTTTATTGAACGCCCTATAGTACCTTTTATAGCCCAGCCTACGGTACGATCGATCAGGCTCAATCCATCAAATTATTTGTCTATCTAACTATCCAACTCATCAATTTCGCTGGAGCCTGGGATAAGCACGTGATTCCGTTTCTAGAAGAAATCATCTACAAAATATTTATGTAATGTTTTCGTGCCGATAAATCTTGGGTAGTGGGATTAATTCTATCTTCGGCAAGATTTCGTGGCAGCCGGCGCGGGTCCGGGTTAAGGAGCCATTTATCAAGCAAACGAGCTTAGAGGGGGAGCGGGGGGGGGGGGGGGCGTTCGGGATGTCACATCAACCCATCTGCCCCTCCGCTGATGTCCATGAATAACTTAATTTTATAGGCTTTACCTGCACCATTACTGATTTATTTATATAATATATTTTAAGTACCTATAATCCGCAGTATTTTTCATAATGACCATAACGTAAAATGGTACCAACCAGTATGAAAAAGAGGGGGTGAAGTAGCAGGTAGCATTAGACGGTAAGTGGTCATGGGCGATCATATACACATTTAATATCTAAAAAGGCTACAAAAAATAATATGTATAATGTAAACTTTCAATGCAGTGATAAAAATGTTAAAATTAAAAATCCACTAGTATAAAAATATCATCAAAATCTTCGAAACTATGAATTATTGAAAAGTTTTTTATTGAAGTTTTTACGGATAGATAAAGCTAAGGCTTTATTTCATCATGTTGGAAGAAAAGTTATTGTCCTAAAAACGAAAAATATATGAACATCGCCAAGTAAATGTACGTAGCCTGTAAGTCGCTGAATTCATTTCATTTGAATAAATTAATGTTTTTCGAGGCTTTGTTTCGCGTAGTTTCAATTCCTTTGAAAATAATCCGCTTAATGCTGGCTCAAACAAAAGCAGGACAAAATAGAAAATATTTTGTTCTTGTACACTGAGGTTGCGTAATCCGCGGGCTTTGTTCGCTAAAAGTACGTGGGTTTTATATTATAATATCTATTATTATTATACTTTTAATTGTAACAATGTGACTTCTACCCTACTTTTAGTAACAATTTAACATCTTGACATTTAAAAGTCAATCCCATTTTTTATGTTTTTGCTTACAAGCGGAAATCTATCTAATTAACCCTTATTTCGAATTTGTATAGTTTACTATATTTTTTTATTTTCTTTATTTAACATATACCATTTCTGAAGGGTTTATTACACTCCAAGAATAAAAATAACCGTTTACCTATTATATTATTTCAAATAAGTTGAGAAAAATAACCGACAAGATGCACCCGTCCACTATGGCTAAGGTAAGTTTTATTTTGTTTTTATGTTTTAACACTGAAATAGTAAATACATGTATTTATTATAAAATACGGATGGCCAGATACTTGATCTAACACATTTTTATATAAAAACTGTGGTTGCTTTAGGAATTAGTATGAATATATCGTGTTTTTTAGTAACGTATATTATACTATACAGTGCTAACAAGGCTGAAATAGCAGGACCCACATTTATTTAAGGTATTCCACCGGATTGGTCACCATTAAATTATTCTTTTACCGAAGTTAAGTATACATTATTATCACTCATACTAATCAATAAAGCTTTCAGCGAACAGAAAGATAAATAAAAATTTTAAGGGATGAAATACTAGATGTTTTAGCAGTCAACGTCATCATGGGTATTGTAGTTTTATCGTAAAAAAAATAAGATTAAGGAAATAAAGTAGATACTCTTCGCCAATATAACCCAAACAAGCCATGTAAATGGGGTATCAATAATTTGGAATCATATACGACTTCTTGCTAGAGCAAGCTTTGCTGCTTAAAAACAAGTAATTTTATTTAATTTATGTCGTTTTTCACTCTTCCTATATACAGCAATGTATATTATACTATACGTTATGACGTTATGACTGTTTTTCCAAAATTTCCACATACATATTTTTTTTTATTTTTCTGATGTCTTTTATAAGCCAAATAAACTATTTAAGTACTTTTTTGGCGCCTATCTCAAAAAAAATATTTTGCCACAAAAAGGGTTAAGAGCCGTCGACACTATTCGAAAAGTATACAGGTTCATTTCTATTTAAATTAAATTAGTTATATATTCAAATATGACTTTACTAAGCTAGCGTATCTTTTAAAAACCTAAATATACCTAACCTAATGGAAGCGCTAAGCTACACTTGGAATACTCAATGAGTTTTTATTTACTAGGTACTCATTAATAGTGTCATGTAGGCTACCTACAGGTAATTTTTTTTGAATTATGTTATAAAAACGCATTCTTGTTTTGACTATATCTGTAACTTATACTACAACAATTATGTTATATATTAATATTGGCGATACCTACTGTGACACGGTACTTTTTAAAAGCTGCCTAAGACAGTGAAGTGCTGTTAACCTGTACACTGCCCTTGTTTCTAAAATAAAATAATACATAGTTCTTCCGGCATTACTTTGTCCGAGTTTTTGACTAAAAATCGTCACAAGTTGTTCATGTCGGCAAGAAGGCGCTTTGGCATCTCTAAATGCTGGACCAAAGAAGGCCGTATTTATGTGATCAGTGCTGATGGCTCTCGTCATCATATTGAAAGTATGAAGGACATTGAAGCTATCACTGGCGATCTGACTGCGGCTGAATCTACTTCAGAGACTTCTGCTCCACCTTCAATTACAAGGATTCAACTCCGCCCCAAAAAACCACCTCAGAAGACCAAGTAATTTATTTTTTATAGTATGTACTATATATTAATAAGCTTCCTTTTCGTTATTTCTGGCACTGACTCATAGTATAGGACATCATCATTTAACTTATTGTAGGTAATTTTGTTTATGCTTTGTTTTTATGAGCTAACTATTCATTAATTATTATTATAACAAAATTATACGAAAATTGGCGGTGTTTATAACTTATTAGCTATTTGACTTTTATTTAAAATTTGCACAATATTGACAATGTCTGTCACGTCAGTGTCATTTAGTTGGTTTAATGTCAAAAATTCCAGTTGCTCTAATAACAATGTATGTGATCGGAGTCCAGTCTTTTTGACTATGTATAATTTTCAATTCTATTGTGTTTTAGTATGTGCACAGCATATATTAAATTATATTTACATAATATTGTTAGTATATAAATCAATTAGGTATTAGTTAGTTTCTTTAGTTCTTTTAATTATTTTGTTTTATTATATTACTACTTTATATTATAATGTAGACGGTTCGTGCATAGAATGCTTTGGAACTGAATTTAACTTTAATTTGAATTAGTTGTTTTTATTATATACTTTTTAATAATTTTAAATACTAGAATTTTACATTTATGCATTATTGTTGATTTTAATTTATCTTTTGCTGAGCGATAGTACTATAATGTTATATGATACAGATAACTCTGATTTTCTCTCCTTTTCTTCCTCCAATGATGATTCATTCCATAGTGCTAGTTCCGCCCCTTTAGATGTTACCCTTTCATCGTTATTTCTTAATTTTCCAAAACATTTCAACGTTATTCACATCAATGCGCAAAGCGTTCCTGCACATTTTTCTGACATGCTCGCAACATTTGCATCGATAGACATTCACGCTATACTGGTCTCTGAAACTTGGCTTAATCCATCTTTCCTTTCCCACACATTCTCACTTCCTGGTTTCAATCTCATCCGCAATGATCGTATAGGAAGAGGCGGGGGTGGTGTTGCGATATACTTACGGTCACATATTCCTTTTTCCATTGTCAGTATGTCGCCACAACCTCCACCAGCCAATGCGGCTGAACATCTTCTGGTTGAAATTATATTGTCTAAAACTAAGGTACTTCTTGGTGTTTTCTATTCCCCTTCTCCTTCTGTCGATTATTTTGCATGCTTCGAGAAAACCCTTGAAGATTTTACTCCACTGTATAAAAATGTAGTAATCATGGGTGATTTAAACACTTGCTTGATTAAAAATAATAATCGATCCAAGAAGTTACTTTCTGTCCTGGATTCTCTTAATCACCACACCCTTCCTCTTAATGCTACTCACTCTGTTTCTGGATCCACACCTTCTCTCTTAGATCTTATGTTCGTCTCCTCTCCTGACCTAGTTTCCAATCATGGTCAACTCCCTGCTGAAGCCTTTTCCTATCATGACCTTATTTTCCTTTCCTATAATGTGCGTTTAATTTATTTCTAAGGATTTTATTATTGTTTTAGTTATATTTTAAAGTGCAATAAAGAGTGCTAAATAAATAAAATAAAATAAATAGTTTCGTTATCAGCTGTTTCACATCACAGAAAAAGTAAATATGTCATACTGAGGAAATAACTAAAGTATATTACTTATATATATATTTACTGACTATACCAAGTATACATTATAAAAAAAAAAACAATTGAACTACAAGATAAGACAAAGATGTTCGCGTGCGCGTGGCAGCCACAAGACATGTCATAAGCAGTATATCTGACTGAGGCAGCCTCAGATATATTATAACATACCCACCCATATAACTGACCCGTCAAACGTTGATTTGCCATTAGTAGTATTAAGTATTATTGAGTAATATCGAAATTCCGACCGGGTGTCGAACCACCGTTCATAGATGGTAAAACCGTGAAGTGCACATTGAGAGTTTCGGTTTCAGTCTATCGATTTTCGAATGCTCGAAGTAAAATATAGATCGACAGCGCATCATTGATTGATGATCTGTGGCTGGGGTATCATCTACCATTAAGTGATCCTCATACTCGTCTGTCGATATCTAACATAAAAAAAAAACTTAGCCACGTTCAAAAATCAGTGTCCACTCATTTCTTAAAAGTCTGCAAAGCACCTGCAAATCCTGTAATGTTGCAGAAGTTTATAGGCGTTAGTGATCACCTACCATCAGGGGAGTTAGCCGTTAGCTCCCATAAACAAAACCTTTAATAGCATCCTGCCTGTTAATACTTCCTGTAACTTGATTCTGTTATAAATGTTATATCTCATTAATAAAATCAATGCTGTATACAACACATTTGGCTGAGATGTAAGCCAACTCAATAACCGACGCGGATGTTTGAGGGGTCGGAGGGCGGAGGTCGGGGCGGGGAGGGGAGGTAACATCTGCCAATTTCCGTATTGCTATAATATTAAACGGAGACGATGCAGCGTTTACTTAATCTATTGAATTGTAAATAAACGATGGATCGCTTGAAATTCTGAACCAAAATCAATATGATCAGAGTAGAGAAATAGCAAGGAGTCAAGCTTTGGGGAAGAGTGGATTGGTGGAGGGAAAAAGCATAGTGTAGGGGTGATTTGAATATATTTTCAAAGCAGCAGAATATTTTGTAGTTCAAAATTAAAAAAAAAATACAGACGACAATTAGAACGTCTTTATTAGATTCAACTTTTAAGGTTAATGACACACAGTATATAATGCCGATGTTCCTGAACCAACGCGAATTTGCGCGTAATAAAATAAAAGGCGTTTTAAATTCTGAACATGCCCCCGGGCGTTGGAAAGTCTTCTTTTCAACAAATATAAATTATGAAGATACTGGAAGTGGACATATTTTTGTAAATGCACGTCGTACCACTCCTGTGGACGTTTTTATGTCGGCCACACGTGAGATTCCATCAGGACCGGGGTAAACGGTGACAATTCTTCCAAGTTTCCACTTAAGAGGTGGAAGGTTATCTTCCTTGATAACGACTAATGTATCTACTTTCAAACTGTCCTTACAGGTACGCCACTTTGTCCTCTCTTGGAGTTCCGATACATATTCTTTTTGCCACCTGTTCCAAAAATGTTGGCGTAGCTTTTCAATGTATTGAAAACGAGA
Source organism: Anthocharis cardamines (assembly GCA_905404175.1). NCBI lineage: Eukaryota > Metazoa > Arthropoda > Insecta > Lepidoptera > Pieridae > Anthocharis > Anthocharis cardamines. Next base: position 13,177,837 of record FR989957.1, on the reverse strand, counting down.
TAACCTGTTATCGGAAGTGTTCTGGTAATCCTTCTGGGGCAACGAAGTAAGCGATCGGCCAATAATAAAATGTCCCGGCGTTAGTGGTGTACAGTCAGCGGGATCTGAAGAAAGCGGAGTTAGGGGGCGAGAATTTAAAATAGCTTCGATCTGCGTTAAAGTGGTGTACAATTCCTCAAACGTTAAGTTACAATTCCCCAATACTCTATTAAGATGAAACTTTGTTGATTTTACACCTGCTTCCCAAAGACCACCAAAATGAGGAGAATACGCGGGTATAAAATGAAAATTAATTTGATCATTGTTTAAAGCTTCACCTATAGAATCTCGATTACATTTGAGGAATTTGGAGATCTCATTGTAAGCGCCAACAAACGAGGTACCATTATCACAATAAATACTAAGCGGTTTACCTCTACGTGAAATAAAACGATATAACGCTAATAAAAAATTGTTGCTTGTTAAATCCCCCACCAATTCCAAGTGCATAGCCTTAGTCGAAAAACAAATAAAAATTGCAATGTACACTTTCACCAGCCTACAGCCGCGACCATGACGATTGGCAGATAAAATGGGACCTGCGTAATCAATACCTACATTTTCAAAAGGAAATCCGCCAGGGCTGAGACGCTGCTCTGGTAAATTCCCCATTATAGGTGTTAATGTTTTACCTTTCATACGGTTGCATCGTATACATTTATGATAACAAACCTTTGCCAAATTTCGTCCTCCAATAGGCCAATACGATTCTCTAATAGACGCAAGCAGTAACTGGGGACCGGCGTGCATTAATCTTTTATGTTCAAAATTAAATAATAATTTAGAAAAAACATGAGTGGACTGTAACAAAATAGGATGCTTTTTATTAAATGGAAAATTTGAATTCTCAAGACGTCCCCCAATACGCATAATATCATTTTCATCCAAAAAGACGTTAAATTTTAATAACAAACTCTTCTTAGGTAAATTATGTTTATTTAAGAGTAATTTATATTCAGGGAAAGACTGATCTTGACATTTTTTAATAATTAAATTTAATGCGTTCTGTAACTCCTCATGAATTAAATAAGTAGTTTTCGCGGGTTTCTTTTTACAAGAATTTATAAAACGTAATACATAAGCTACAGAGCGAACTAAGTGTGAATAACTAGAAAAACGATTAAAATCAATAAATTCACTATAATCAATACAATTCTTAACATTAATAGTGCTTAGTACAACTTCAGGTCGAGTCTCTGGTAAATTTTCATTACTATAATTTATAAATCTAGAAGGCCATAGCGATATGTCTTGCTTTAAAAAATTAGGACCAGAAAACCACATGTTAGAATTTTGCAGGTCACTAATATCCATACCACGTGATATTAGGTCTGCTGGGTTCTGGTCAGTAGGGACGTGTCTCCAAGTACAGTTACCTGCTTTATCTAAAACTTCAGCGACACGATTTCGCACAAATGGCTGTAGTTTAGAAGGCAACATTTGTAACCAACCTAAAACAATTGTTGAATCGGTCCAACAAAAAACCTGATTAAGTTGAATTCTAAGTGAATTTATAATCTTTTCATAAAGACGAGCTCCAACCAAAGCTCCACACAATTCCAATCGTGGTATTGTAGTGGGTTTGATCGGCGCAACGCGACTTTTAGCCATCAATAAATGAACCGAGACATCACCTTTATCATTCATACTACGTATATAAGCACACGCACCATACGCTCGCTCGGAGGCATCTGTGAAAATATGTAACTCTAATGCCATATGTGAGTCACACACAACTCTGCGTGGAACTTGAATATTATTTAGACCTGGCAAACTCTCCAAAATCTTACTAAAATTAATTGCAATTTCTGGCGTTAATGGTTCATCCCAAGAATATTTATCTAACCAAAGCTGCTGCATAAGAATTTTCATTGTAATTACAAACGGAGCTAAAAGACCTAAAGGGTCAAAAATCTGGGCTATTATAGAAAGTAAATCACGTTTTGTATTCTTATTGCTCTTGGGCTTTAGTGAACCTATTGGAAATTTAAGTACGTCAGATTCTACATGCCAGTATAGGCCTAATAATTTATTATGCGCACTCGAACCGATATCTAAGTTAAGAGTAGACGAAGAATCCTTAGACACTAATAATTTTGGTTCATTCGATTTCCACTTTCTCAAGGGCAAACATGCTGAGGCGAGAACCTTTGTCACCTCTTCTCGAATTGATAAAACCTCATCAAAATCATCCGTGCCAGTCAAAAGATCATCAACGTAAAAGTCTCGATTGATGATCTCAGCAATTTTGACATCTTTACACTCTAATCCGAGCTGCCTAAGACACCTTGTCGCTAAAAAAGGAGCGCTAGCTGTTCCGTATGTAACTGTATTAAGTTCATAAGCTTGAATAGGTTCACACGGACTTTTACGCCATAATATTTGTTGTAAAAAACGATCCGATGGGTGAACCATAATCTGGCGGTACATTTTCTCCACATCTGCTGATAAAATATATTTATGTTGTCTAAAACGTAGTAAAATCGATAACAAATCATCCTGAACAGTAGGACCGACCATCTGTATATCATTGAAAGAAATATTTGTAGTGGAAGGACAGCTCGCATTGAATACTACACGCAGTTTAGTAGTTGTACTACTCTCGCGTAGAACTCCGTGGTGCGGTATAAAATAATTATTATTATTACAATTTTTAATTTGTGTCATATGACCAAGTAACTGATATTCGTACATAAAATCGCAATACATTTTACTTAAATCAGAATTTTTATTTAATTTGCGTTCTAACGAATTTAAATATTGATAAGCCCTATTGTAAGAATTCCCTAATACACTAGGATTCTGTTTAAGGGGTATGCGAACACAGAAACGACCATCGCTAAGACGTGTCGTATTTTTAATGAAATGTTCTTCACATGACTTTTCTTCCGGTAAATACTGAGATGACTTTGAGTTCACCTCTTCTAAAGTCCAGAAACGCGCTAAATCTGAACGAATATCATCTGTATGAAAATCAGGAACAGAAATCAAGTTATTTAAATTACATTTTAAATTATCATTTGACAGTAATTTTACATAGTTAACATCAAACGGACCAGAGACTATCCATCCTAACTTAGTCTCATATAAAATTGGCTTTCCATTGCCTAATTTTATTCTTTGTGACCCTAACAAATCCCAGAATAAATCAGCGCCTATTAATATATCAATATCAGACGGCTTATAAAACTTAGGGTCGGCTAGACAAATCGCCGAAGGAATATTAAAATTAAAATACTCAATCTCATTACAGGGGGTTTTTTCAATTATTAATGGCAAAATAAAACAATAAAGATCAACATAATAACGATCGTTAATTGATGTCATTTTAATTCGACACGCCTGGCCAACGTGAGACGATACGTTATTGATGCCTATAACAGATCTGTCAATATTAAAGCTACTTAAATTTAATTTATGGAATAAACTTTCCGATATAAAAGATGAAGTGCTCCCACTATCGAGCACTGCGCGAACTATATGCGCATGATTATTATTATCATATAATTTAATTAACGCAGTCGACAATAATACATCGCGCTGCTTACCACTACAAGTGTATGCGACGCTTGTCGACAAGGCGACCGGCTCAGAACGACTGGCTACCGACGTTGACGTGGACGGCTGTGAAATAATATTATCAACATGTGTTGTGGTGTTGATCATCGGCCTTTCAGTCATATGAACAAGTGAATTATGCCGGCGTTTACAAATGTTACAACCGGTTTTTTTACAGCGGTTGGCAAAATGACCCTTTTGAAAACAATTAAAACATACTTTCAAAGAAGGTAATAATTTATATCGAGCATCATTGTTTAGTGCTAAAAAATGTGAGCAGTGTTTTAACTCATGTTCCCCATTACATTTCGGACATAACTTAGGTGATAAAAACTGTTTATTATTCCTAATTTGAACTGAATCTTGCACTGCCACCATTGATCTTAATTTAGGGTTTGGTTTCACACTATTATTATGCGATAATTCCAAAGATTCCAAAATTGATGCACGATTACGTAAAAAATTAATAAAAATATCAAATGTTAGTGGGGTTTTATCCTCTAATCGACCTTTAAATTCTTCCCACTCCCGATATGTTCGTGAATCTAACTTAGATGTTATGATATAGATAAGCAAAGTGTCCCATTGCTGAACTGGTTCCCCTAATGATTCCAACGAACGTAGATTTTTATTAATTTTGTCAATTAATTTCTTTAAAACACAAGAATTTTCCTTAGTTATTGTTTCAATATTAAACAATGATGAAATATGATTTTGTATCAATAAGTTTTTATTGTTGTATCTATCACACAGTAAATTCCACGCCACCATGTAATTATTAGAAGAAAACACCACCGACTGAATTACCAAAGCAGCGGACCCTTCCAAAGATGCACGTAAATAGTGAAATTTATTTATATTGTCTATATCAGTATTTAAATGAATTAGACTAGTGAAAGTGTCACGAAACTCTAACCAGCGATCATAAGATCCGTCAAACTTAGGCAACTGTATGGTGGGCAGTTTAACAGGTCTATGCGTAGTATTCTGAAGCTGCGCATTATCGCTGTGAAGTGATGAGTCATGTTTACTCATATCACTTATTAATCCCTTGGCGCGTATTAATGCTTTGTAATATAAAGATTCGAATTCCGAGCGTTCCGAAAGTCTTAAATTAACATCTTCAGATACACATTCTAAACTTAACTGTACCTCGTCATACTGGCCATACAAAATCTCCATCTTACCCAGACGTAATTCCAATTCCTTAATATCCGATGAATCCATACTTTGATCATATAAACAATCTAAATAATTAGAGAATGCTGTTAAACGGCCTTTAAAACTTGCACGTTTTTTAATTAAATCCCTTTCTTCGGTCATTTTGGAAGCAATTGGAAAGCCTGGAATTTTATACAATTCAAATTAATAATTATTTTGTATTTAACAAATAATTACGACAAAATAACAGTTTAAATTTATTTTTTCAACAAAAAAATGAATATAATTAATTAAGTAAATAATCTTAATTATGTTGTAAAAAACTAAAACATAATTATAAATTTAATCAATAAAAATGTACAATTAAAGAACTACGAAAATTCTGCTTTGTAAAAATTATTATAAAATATTTAATATTTAAAAAAAAACAATAATTATTATGTATAGCACCTAATTAATTAACAGTCTTAACAGATTTTAAAAAAATAATAGTAGAAACAATAAAATAAACCAAAGTATCGTAATATTATTAAAAAATAATTAACAAATAAAATAAAATATTACGTACCAATTGTTTCACCAAAATACACAATAAAATATACCTGTTAAGAGTATTGGGCTATTAGAACAAAGAAATATTTAAAACCACTTAGTCACGCCTTTGATCAATCCATCCAAATAAATCCATAAAAATCTTGATAATCCCTCGATAAATCTCCACTAATTAAATCCGGCTCGAAGGACCAATGTAGGGGTGATTTGAATATATTTTCAAAGCAGCAGAATATTTTGTAGTTCAAAATTAAAAAAAAAATACAGACGACAATTAGAACGTCTTTATTAGATTCAACTTTTAAGGTTAATGACACACAGTATATAATGCCGATGTTCCTGAACCAACGCGAATTTGCGCGTAATAAAATAAAAGGCGTTTTAAATTCTGAACACATAGTATTCTTATTGTCATGAAATGAAACGTTTCGAGACTACGATGTTCGCCTTACACGAAACGATAGCAAGTTCTAAGTAGCGTCTAGGATTCTACCTAGCAGTATATTTTTGTAAAATGCTATTTTCTTTTATTGAAATATCATGAGCACTTCTCAAGGACTTTCTAAATTTAAATCGATATTATAATTATGTGTTATTACCCTTAGCTTATACCAACATAATTTAAATGAATAATACCTTAGAGTTATTGAAATTGACGATTTGTATACATTTTTTTTATGAAATAGGGGGCAAACGGGCTTCCGGCTCATGATGGTAAGTGATCACCGGCGCCCATACACATCTGCACAAGACAGACAGACAGGCAGGTGCTTTGCCGGCCTTTTTATTTGTGATTGTGTAAAGTAATAATACATAAAATATTTGATATATAAAGCATTTGATATGTTCGCGCACGCCTGAGCCGCGTTATTAGTAAATGTTGTTATGTTACATGTTACGCTAATGAATTACTCAGTGTACGTACTGTGTAGACTCACCGGTTTCCACTAAAGCCGAGCTACTAACATGTACTCGTATTTAATCCCATACACTACAGTAATTAAGTACCATTAATCATAAAACGGTGAGCTTGATTGATTATTATTTGTGAGCTGTTTATTTATTTCGCTGGAAACGGCTATACATATAACTAATTTATACTTCCATAATATATAAGATTGACACAAACCGTCGCTCTTCTAAAAACAGATTATAGATTTTTCATTTACATTGACATATCTCATCGTTTTGTTTTACGTCAGATGTCAAAATACAGCGCACTTGGCGGAAGGTGATGTAAAAGCTGTACAATGTACAGTGTACATCAATAAATGATGCGCTGTCGCTCTATTTTTAAACTGATAATCCGGAAATACGGAGGGCCTGGCACGCACGTCTTGCAAAAAGGCTTCATATCGTAAAAATCTGTCTGTTGTGTGGAAATTATTTGACAGATTGCCGGCACAAATACTTTTTCACAAGTTATTCGTGCCAGGCCATCTGTAGTCGAAATGTGCAATTTACACTTACGGTTCCATTTTATTAACATCTACGAGTACATAGATTAGTACATTATACAGCACGTAATGATATTTAAAAGATAACAAAAACGATTATTATTTTTTCTAGTCTAGTTTTTGATACTATTATACTTGTACATCATTGACATGTGTATTGTTGATCGTTATATGTACATCATCAAATAATACGTTTTTAGTCAGATAATTATCGTGTTTATGTTTAATTATATTTGAAAGATATTATTAGTCTCGGAAATGTGCCCTTCTTCACTAAAATTGGTAGTTTCGGAACAAAATTCATGACATTATTAAAACTAGATCGGTAGATTTGAGACCAGTGTTCACTATTTTAATTACTATTCTACTAAATAATTTAACTCTTTGAAGCATGGTGGTAACCCACGTTATCGCCACGATTTTCTTGAAATTTTCCAATTTATTTATATTTCAACGTACTTATATCATTTCAGTTTTTTGAACTATTTAGTTACCTACTTTAGTGATTAAAAAACATAAAAATACAGTCTAAATGGCATTATTGTTTTTAAGATTTGTAGATAAACAAACTTAACGTTAAAATCCGGTATTTTTTATTACAAATGTGATTTGAGATTTTAAAGATTTAAATGCAGATTCGTAATAAGCGACCCCAAAAACCTTTTAATACCAACTTTTACTTTCGTCAAACAACAGATTCGTAATCAGAACTCCGAAAAACCTCTGAGTACAAAGTTCCAAGCCAATCGGATGTAAAGAAAAATGTATGCGTCTAAGGGTTAAAGGCAATTTTTGTTAATTTTTGTTGTCAAGTTATAATTAACGTCAGAATACAATAGAATAAGTAAGTAGCAATTTGTACCTTATATGACTTAATTAAAAGTTAACAAAAGAACATTGTTAACAGTGTTACAAAATAATACGTGTACCTATTGTTTTACAATACAAGCTGTGGAATTTTTTCTCGGCTTCTCGTCGGCTTCTAGCTTTAGAAATTCTTGTAAATAAATAATTCTATAAGGACAAACTCCTTCGGTCTTATTACAAAAAACTAAATAAACATTGGTTTAAACCTGGCTTATCAAGTCCAGGCTTATCTGCAAAACCAAGTTCTAAATTTTTTCGTATTACAAAAAATTAAAAAACAGTGGTCTTCTTAGTACTGTCATTTGAGCCATTGTTATATATCAACCACAGATTAATAATGACTTTCTATTGCAACGTTCCGTTTGCCCAGAAAAGAAAACATTTTGATAATACGCTAATGATTAAATTATGTTTAGGAGTGTTAAAAATATTGGGAATTTGTTATTTTGCATGAATATAAACATGACATTTCGTTGATTGTAGATTTGTTTAGGTTTAGGTACATTATTAACATCATATTAATTACTAAATACTTATACATCTAAGTACGTGTAACGAATCGTAACATTCTCGCGCGTAATTTGAAACTATAATATTAATTATTAAACAAAACTATCGCAAGTTAAACAAAGTTCATTTAGTTTGGAATTTTTAAATTATCGAAGTGTCTGTCTTTGGTAATTTTAATATTATATTGTGATGGACCAACAAAAGAAAAATCGATCTGAGAATTGGAGTACCGAGGAAAAAGTAAGTAAAGCTAAATTACTTCGATGAATTTGAAATCCTTCTTTAATTTATTGTTAACCCAAATTGAAAATTTTATAGGATATACTACGTGAGATGACTTCACAATCACGCCACATAATAGAGCACAAAAGTACTAAAGCTTCCTTCAATATTAAAAAGGCTCAAGAGTGGAAGAATATAGCAAAGAAGTAAGTGTTTAGTTTCTTTTTATTATTCAGTGACCCCTACGCAAATTAATAATATTTTTGAAATATTTTCAGAGTTAATGAACTCACGGGAAAGAAAAGGTCTGATGGTGAAGTTAAATTCGTATGGAAGAGAATGTTGTTTGGAAGAAATTTTGTTTTAACATACATATTTTCTTCATAAATTTAAATCTATATATTTTCTACTCTAATGAAATACAAAGATTAAAATCAGAAAGAAATAAACTTTATTTACAATTAAGTATTTTATTATCTTATTTTTATTTATAATTAGGTACTATTATCATAAAAATCTTAACCAAAATATTATATGTAAAAACAGGTATGTATTAGGGGAGATTTTACTTCACAAAAATATCAAAAATACAAATGTGATAAAGCAAAACTTTTATGTAATATAAATATTTTATATTATAAATAATGGGTGAAATAAAAATGTTATTTCCTAACAAGAAAAACTTATGGTTGAAAGAAAATTGATTGTAAAATGTTAAAGAATTACAATTATTTAAGGTTTAAAATACATTATTTCAATTAAAAGTGTCTTTCAATGAATTGTCCCAAGCCACCTAGTAACAATTTCCATGATTTTTAAATCAGCATCACAAACTACCTGAAACAATAGTTAAATAGGTTAGTATTGCTTACTCATAAATAAGCATGACTATTCACTATCACTACATATTATAGAACAAAGTTTTAGTTTTCATAGTTATTTTAATATTTTTTAAGAAAGTTTTGTATGCACAAAACATCCTAATTATACTTTTCCACTGTATCCATCATATTCCATACAAAGCCATGCAGGGATGTTATTATTTGTTGTATATTAATCACATTCCACATGGACATTGGACACCTTAACCCTGTTGTAGGTTAAACTACTTTTCAACAACCAACGCCTCATCAGGGATGTGGCAATAGACAAGTCATTGTTCCTTTATTTTGCAAGAAAAATATGAGTAGAATCAATCAATAATACCTGGACATTAATTGATAGGAATCCTTTACAGTTAACCACCATCTTGACTTAACTTTTTTATTTTTATGTGAACGTACAGTCAATTGCAACAATTACTGGAGGGAAATTTGCTATTCTGCGAAATTTTTGCATTGCTTACTCTTGCTCTGTTTGTGGCAGGCATTTTTATAAATCTATGTGATTTTCGGGTTATGGCTTCTGCAATTTTTTTGCATATCTGGCTTATAAAAGGTTGTGATACTCCTGTGGCGTCAGAAGAATCTTCGCAAAACAAAATAATATTGAAAATGACGCAGCAAATTCAGCGCGCGAGTGGTGCGCTGTACCACCGCCTCTTCACCCCGCGCCCCGCCGCCGCTAAAACAACTTTCTAAAATACTTGGTCGCCGCGGCGGGGACACTGCGCGGCTAGATCTCACGGCGAATGCATGTCATATCTTTTGCTCTGTACTCTGTTTAATGTGCTCGTAAATTCGTATTTAATAATTAATTTTTATATCAAATAATATTGTAAAATCGTAAATACAGTTGTTATAATATGTGGATTAGTTTTTGATTTGATATACCCAGTAGGCTATCCACATAATTGGTGACCCCCGACGTTCGAGAACATTCGAGAACAAGATGGCGCAAGAAGCTTCTACAGACAATGAGGTTAGCAAAGTTGGAGTGCGGCTACCTCCGTTTTGGCCAGATGATCCCGCATTATGGTTTGCTCAGATTGAGGGACAATTTTATTTAGCCGGAATAACATCGGATACGACGAAGTTTTACCACATATCCTCTCAACTGGAACAACGATTTGCGCAGGAGGTAAAAGATATTATTAAAAGTCCTCCCTCGGAAAACAAGTACCTCAAATTGAAGACCGAGTTAATAAAAAGGCTTACAGCTTCTCAAGAAAAGCGTATCCAGCAGCTTTTAGCTCAAGAGGAATTGGGAGATAGGAAGCCGTCTCAATTTTTGAGACATTTACAGAACTTGGCAGGTCCAGCAGTTCCAGAGGAATTTCTACGGACATTATGGACAGGTCGGTTACCATTAAATATTCAAACAATAATAGCTTCACAAAAAAGTCTCAGTTTAGAAGCAATTGCTGATTTGGCAGATTCTGTTCACGATATTGTACAACCCTCCCAACAAGTTTGCACTTTAAATGATAATATTAAAAATAATGAAATTTCAGAATTGAGTAAACAATTAGAAAGTTTAACGAAAGAAGTAGCTTCATTGAAAAGTAAATTCCATAAATCACGGCCACGTACCCCATCACGTGTCAATAATCACCGTCACAGATCTAGATCGAGATCGAGGTCTCGAAATTTAGATTTTTGTTGGTATCATCAGAGATTTAGAAATCGAGCACATAAATGCATTAAGCCATGCAATTATAATTCACAGTCGGAAAACGGCATGAGCAGCCGGAATTAGCGGCAACCGACTGCCAAATTTCACCAGGCCGCATTTTTATAGTGGATAAAATAACTAAAATGAAATTTCTTATTGATACAGGTTCTGATTTATGTGTTTATCCACGCAGAGCATTGAGAGAGCATCGAACGAAGACTGACTACCAGCTGTTTGCAGCTAATGGCTCAATAATCACTACTTATGGTTGGGTTCAGATTCATATTAATTTAGGATTGCGACGTGATTTTAAATGGAGATTTGTAGTTGCCGACATTTCTAAACCGATAATTGGTGTTGATTTTCTTTCTTTTTATAATCTGTTAGTAGATTGTCGTCAGCAACGCCTTATTGACGGATTGACATCACTCGCAGTTTCAACATCAATTGAAAAGGCATCTGAAAGTGACGTGACTTCTATCAAGGTAATTTCTGGAGATTCTATTTACCATCAAATCTTACGTCGGTATCCAGATATAACGCGCCCAGCAGGTACTTATAAGGAGCCAAAGCATAATACCGTGCATCATATTCGGACAACACCAGGTCCGCCAGTTTCATCTCGACCTCGTAGACTTCCTCCTGATCGATTGAAGGTTGCACAGAAGGAGTTTGAAGATATGCTACAAGCTGGAATAGCACGCAGGTCAGATAGTCCATGGTCTTCTCCTCTTCATTTAGCTCCCAAGAAGGATAACAGCTGGAGACCTTGTGGTGACTACAGAGCTTTGAACGCGAGAACATTGCCCGACTGCTATCCAATCAGGCATATCCAAGATTTTACACATTTGATAGCAGGTAGCACAATCTTTTCAAAAATCGATTTGGTACGAGCGTACAATCAGATACCGGTTTTTAAAGACGATATACCGAAGACTGCTATTACTACACCGTTTGGATTATTTGAATTTTCATATATGACATTTGGTCTTCGAAATGCAGCGCAAACATTTCAGCGTTTTATTGACGAAATTCTCAAAGGATTTCATTTTTGTTATGGATACTTAGATGACATTTTAGTATTTTCTCAGAACTATGATGAGCACCTGGATCACCTGCATCAATTGTTCCAGAGACTATCAGATTATGGCATCTTAATAAATTCCGCTAAGTGTGAGTTTGGTGTATCAAATATAACTTTTTTGGGTCATAAGGTTTCATCAACTGGAATATGTCCGGTGCAAGAGAAAGTACAGGCAGTGATGGACTTTCCAGTTCCGAAGAATATTCAAGAACTACGTCGATTTCTGGGTATGTTTAACTTTTATAGACGTTTTATCCCAGGCGCATCATCTATCCAAGCTCCACTCAGTTTAGCTCTTGCCGGACCCAAAAAGAAAAGCAAACAAGCTATTGAGATGACCCCAGTAGAAATGGAATCTTTTAACGCATGTAAGTTGGCTCTTTCTAAAGCGACCACGCTAGCACATCCTAGAACTGATTGTGATATCGCAATTCATACGGATGCATCAGACAATGCGATTGGGGCTGTTTTACAACAACGTGTGAATGACACCTGGCAACCTTTAGCTTTCTTCTCACGTAAACTTAAGCCATGTCAAGTTAAGTATAGCCCATATGATCGAGAGCTTTTAGCTATTTATGATGCTATTCGATATTTTCGTCATATGCTAGAAGCAAGAGTTTTTGCCGTTTATACAGATCATAAACCACTTACATATGTTTTTAATTCAAATCGAGATAAATGCTCACCTCGTCAGTTTCGCTATTTAGATTTTATATCTCAATTCACTACTGATATCAGGTACGTGGCCGGTACAGATAATGTGGTAGCCGACGCACTGTCTAGAATAAATGAGATCGCAGATGTAATTAATTTTGAAGAGCTTGCACGAACTCAGGTTACAGATACTGAACTGCAAAAACTTTTAAAGAAAGAAACTTCACTTAAATTAGAAAAAGTAAATTTACCAAATTCTTCAAGTTACATTTATTGTGACGTATCAATGGCAAACTCGAGACCTTTTATAACTAAGAATTTACGAGAGCAAGTTTTTAATTATTTTCATGGATTTAGTCATCCTGGAGCCAGGGCAAGCATTAAATTGATTTCCCAAAGATTTGTTTGGCCTGGAATGAAAAGAGATTGTCGCCGCATGGCAAATTCATGCACAGAATGCCAACGTAATAAAGTCTTCCGCCATACTTCCTCTCCTTTAACTCCTTTTTCAAGCCCAACTCAACGTTTTTCCCACGTCCACATGGACATCGTGGGCCCGTTACCTTATTCTTCTGGTTTCAGATATTGTCTCACGATCATCGATCGCTTTACACGTTGGCCTGAGGCAATTCCTTTACCAGACATCTCGGCAGAAACGTGTGCCCGAGCTTTCATCTCCGGCTGGGTTGCACGCTTTGGCTGCCCTGAGAAGATTACGACAGACAGAGGCAGGCAGTTTGAGTCCCACCTGTTTCACAACATCGCTGCTCTGCTAGGCGCAGTGCATCGCCCAACTACAGCCTACCATCCAGCAAGTAACGGTATGGTGGAACGTTTTCATCGTCAGTTGAAGGCAGCTATCATGTGTCACAAAAACAATCAATGGTCAGAGGTACTTCCACTTGTTTTACTTGGTATACGCAGTGTGTGGAAAGATGATATTAAATCCTCTGCAGCTGAGCTGGTTTACGGAGAACAATTACGACTTCCTGGCGAGTTTTTCTCTTCTAAAGCTACTACTATCACAGACTTCACTGACTTTGTTTCACGCTTACGTAGCTACATTAAAAACCTTGCACCAGAGCCGGCGCATTGGCATTCCAATAAAACTTTCTATGTTCCTAAGGGCTTAGACACAGCTGAGCATGTTTTTCTTCGCAAAGGGCCTATTAAAAGATCGCTAGAATCGCCTTACTCCGGTCCGCATAAAGTACTGGAACGAGGGAAGAAAACCTTCAAGATCGACTTGTGCGGTAGACATACCTATGTCACAATCGATCGCTTAAAACCTGCTTATTTGCTTAATAATTTACAGAATGAAGTTCAAATTAATAACAGCAAGTCGTCAGCAGCGGAGCCAATCAAGACAAGAAGTGGTCGTGTGGTTCGTTTTCCTGACTACTATCGACCGTAGCTGGCTCCGGTCTCGGTGGGGGAGTAGTGTGGCGTCAGAAGAATCTTCGCAAAACAAAATAATATTGAAAATGACGCAGCAAATTCAGCGCGCGAGTGGTGCGCTGTACCACCGCCTCTTCACCCCGCGCCCCGCCGCCGCTAAAACAACTTTCTAAAATACTTGGTCGCCGCGGCGGGGACACTGCGCGGCTAGATCTCACGGCGAATGCATGTCATATCTTTTGCTCTGTACTCTGTTTAATGTGCTCGTAAATTCGTATTTAATAATTAATTTTTATATCAAATAATATTGTAAAATCGTAAATACAGTTGTTATAATATGTGGATTAGTTTTTGATTTGATATACCCAGTAGGCTATCCACACTCCTGATACTCCGTTGAAATCGGCGGTGTCATCCTGGATCTATTAAAACAAAACAATACATTACTTTAGAAGGATAACATTTAGTATAAATTGCTAACAATATTTTGATAAATGAAATTTAAACTTTGAATCTACTTACTTCAACATGTCGAGTAAACCACTTGTATTTCGGGGGACACAGGACATCCTCTCTAGTTACAGGCATCTTTAGTCACAGATTTTAATAAGTCCACTATTTTCATTGTATAACGTATTTCTATACTTTTGCATGAAATCTTCATCGAATGATTCCATTAAGGGATTGACTCAAACACGGTTTCTGTTGTGTTTGCGGGGCGTTTTCAACAACTCAATGTCTTCCCATCATCAATATCAATTAAATCGACCATATTAATATCCATTTTCGGGTAAAAACAACACAACACAAATCACAATGACAAAGAGAAACTTTGACAGATACGATTTAGACCATCGTTAAACTAGGGGTCGCTGAAGTTTAGCGTTAGACCATGCTTTGAACTAAGGTTTAGCGCAAAAACTCGTTTTGTAATATCAATTTTGCTTAAACTGTAGTTTTTAGATTTTTAAACCTGGGTTTTTAGTTAAACTGCGTTTTGTAATAAGGGGCCTTGACTTTGCGTGGCTTGTTCGGAACTCGAGCAAAGTTAGTCCTGCTGCGGTTGGGAAGCAACTTTGCCCTTCGTCCGGAGACTCCCTGTCCGATCTTGTGAACGCCCGTACTTAGCGCAGTTATACAAAGTTTATTTAAATTCCGACAATCCTAGCTAATATTATTATAAACGTGGAAGCGTGTTAATTTGCCACTGCATCTATGAAATATTTTGTTCTGTGTGTTTTGACGGGCTCGTTGGCGCGTTCGGTAGAACACTTGCCGTGCGCATCGATGGGTCGTGGGTTGGAATTCCACCGGGACTACATGTATATATTTTTCTGTAAGCATGTCTTCCTCACTTTTGATAACTTCGGGCATTGAATGGGAGGAGGAACATGAAGAGTTCATAGATGGAAAAACCGTGAATTGCATATTGCGCGTTTCGTTTTCAGTCTATGGATTTCCGGATGCTCGAAGTAAAGACTAGGTCGACAGCGCATCATTGAATGATGTTCTGTGTCTGAGGTATCACCTACCATCAAGTGAACATCATGCTCGTCTGTCGATATTTAATATAAAAAAGTGTTAATGTTTTCTGACTTCTTTTCTTATCTAATAACTTTTTTCTTTTATTAAAAACTAGCTATCTCGTACACAAAATAAGGTGATGTGTAAATCTGAATTAAATTCGTTAGTTTTCTTCATTTAATACTGAATATTAAACGAATCTTTTAAGCTTATATTATCTGCAATGCGAAAGTTGTAAGTGTACAATGTACATGGATGTATAGTTTTCGCAGTAAAATCACGCAACGTTTAGCTAAAAGTATCGCACATAGTTATAATAATTAACTGAGTTTAGAGTCCAATTTACGATCTGTAAATATCAATATCTCCTCATAATTAAGCTGGTGAACACTGGATGACATACAAATCTACATAATAATGTATTTAGATATAGCGATAAAATTAATGATCCCCAATGAATACTCCATCAAATTTTATAGCACTTTTTAGGAATAATAAACTTTTCTTGGGTTTGGTTAAATCATCCTCGTCCTCGATATAAATACTTGCCTAACAAAGTTTGAGCAAAGTGATGGCTTTATGTCACATTATGGGAATTTATAGGAACATATTTTTCGAGTTCCCTGGCCCTTATACATTTAACTAAATGTTTGACCGATATAGACATACGAACCGGTTCATTTGTTTCTGCGTGACACGTAAACATAGATACAAATAGCCTTTAATATAAATTTTTTTATTATTTTTAGTCCCTTCAGCTTTAAAAATGTTTGGAATGTGCAGACACGGAATTTATAAATTGTTACTACATGTGTCCAAAATAAGAATCCGTTATGTGTTCATTATATTATGGTCTCAAACAATACATCCATATCCGAATATTATATTTTTCTATTACTAACTTGTAATAATATTTATTTCATAAAGCCTAAAACTAACCTATTATATTGCACCTAGCCACTACAGATTATCATATAACTAAGGATTTACGATATAACTATCACCAACTAATTGTATCATATAAATATTAACTACATACTAAGCATACAATATTCAATGAATCACAGAATGCTGTATCATAAATAACTGGATACTATAATATAACCAGTTTGGAATGATACATATTTAGATATATAGCACTAGAATATAATATCTTCACCGGGAATATTCAGAGTTTAGCATGCAAGGAGTGGAAGTCACTAATTAGACGATGTAAATACGAGTATTGAACACGTGCGCGTGACCCGCTCCGCTGAGCTGTTAGCTCCAGACTTCCTTATTGGCAGTTGGAGATAATGTCTGAATGAATATTCTTAAACGTAATTAAAATATTGAAACACAGGTGTTAATTTCGCAATAAGAGGGGTCTCCCCGTCATAAGACCGTGTCCTAACACTTTACTTTTTTTATTACAGAACAAATAACCGCCCATGGAGATCCGCATCTTAAATGTCTCAGATGCGTTGTCAGCTTTTCGAAAATGTAGCTTTTTTTAAACCAATCTTTATTTAGGTACATTCAATGCCCAACGTATTTAAAATGATACCCGCTCTCTAGTATCAATCTATAAAATAAATATTTTTACGTGACCCGCGCTGCAGTGAGGGACTGCGGAAAAACTTAAAAGTGCTTTGCCCACACTCCAACAGTAAAAAATGGTCACATCGATTCGAAAAAAAATATATAAGACACTAGCCACACGCCCCGGCTTCGCATGGATGCACACACAAGAAATAGCCCGTGCTACTCGCTGAAAATGTATCTTTATATTGGTTATAAAATGCGTCCAGTAGTTTTTGAATTGTTACAAGCAAAAATACAAACCTTCTTTCTTTATGTTTATTTACAACTTGAGTTACATTATTGAAGTTTTGTAGGGATCTCTAAAAAACTTCAATAAATATTTTTCTTGTAATAAATATGGTTTTCAAATGGTGAAAGAATTTTTGAAATCATTCACGTAATTTTTGAGTTTATTCATTACAAACATACAAAAACATAAACATACAAAATACAAATAATTCCTCTTTATAATATAAGTGTTGATAAATGTTAATCTACACTGCTAAAATGAATACCGGTTTAACTAGCTTTTCACTAAATAAAAACAATCACAAAAAGAATTTCCAGCTGTACGATACAGCTTGCGGTTCAAAAGTAACAATTTGCATCAACATCCACACGGCACTTCAGGGGCCCACGCAGACTCAAGAGGGAACAACTTTTTACCGTGAAAGTGATCTTTTTTCCATAAAACGATTTCACCGTGATGTTCCATTGAGCTTGAATTAAAGTTACAATTACGTTAAACTTCGGAGTTAAAGGAAAAATATGTTTCAATTAAGCGAACAAAGTTTTTGGCGACCAAAATTTTTCTTAATCTGAAATTAAAAAACTTCACAAAACTACACAAATTCACTCTTAAATTAATAATGAAAAAGTCAGTTAAAGGAACTAGGTTGAAACAGCGGTTGCACGTCCTCTCATTCCAAGTGCACCTCATTAACATCAGAGGATTGCACTCTAATCTCCTTCCGGTCCACCACCATCTTGAGACCGAGAAGCCGCATCTTCTGTTCCTCACTGAGACCCAGATACGATGTCCCGATGACACGGCATACCTTTCCTATCCCGGATACGCTTTAGAACACAACTTTGTGCCTAAAGCAGGAGTTTGTTTGTATGCGCGTGATGACATTTGTGTCCAACGTCTCATTAGCTTTGAAGACCCTGATTTTTCTGTTCTTTGTATTTTGGTTGACACAGGCATGGATAAGATTTTTTACACATGTGTGTACCGGTCGCATAGTGGCGATCAGGAGACAGTTAAGCTTTTCTCATATCTCAGTGAATTGGCGGATACGGTTCTTTTTCGGTATCCCAGCGCTCAAATGGTTTTTTTGGGTGACTTTAATGCTCACCATGAACACTGGTTGTTCCCATACCAGACGACTGACAAAGCTGGGAGAGAGGTCTTTAACTTCGCTACTTCTTTTAACCTCTCTCAGCTTGTTAATGTGGCCACCCGCGTACCTGATATCGACCACCACACACCGAACTGCTTGGACCTTCTGCTGACAACCGATCCAGACAAATATGTGGTAACAGTTTCCGCTCCCCTGGGCTCTTCAGATCATTGTTTGGTGAAATCTGTGTCGACATACTCGCCTCCCGATTCAGCAATCAAGGGTAAGAGGAGAATATGGCGATACAAGTCAGCAGATTGGGATGAAATGCGTCACTTTTTCGCATCTTATCCATGGCGGCATGTTTGCTTTTCTTCTTCAGATCCGTCGAGCTGTGCAGACAATATTGCCGAAGTGATTCATCAGGCAATGGAGTATTTTATTCCGTTTTTTGATGTGTCACCCGATTCTAAAACCCAGCCCTGGTTCAACGGCGATTGTGCATCTGCTGAACGCATCAAACAAACAACCTATCTCGCCTGGGCTGATGCTCGTAATTGTAAAGCTCCGGATATTCGCGAAAAGAAGAGAGCCTTTAACAAGGCCGCCAAGTCCTTTAAGAAAGTTCTTAGAAAGGCTAGATTCGACCACATTAAGCATATAAGTGACAAGCTTGCTTCTTATCCCCCTGGAAGTAAAGCCTTCTGGTCGCTTGATAAAGCTGTCGAATCAAACTTTTCCCGTCCATCACTACCTCCATTGCTGAAACCCGACGGCTCATTGGCTCATGGTGCAAAGGATAAAGCGGACTTATTAGCTTCCCTTTTCGCCAATAATTCGCGTCTAGACTCCGCAAGTCAAACTCCTCCGGGTTTACCGCATTGTGGCTACTTCATGCCTGACATTAGGATAACCCAAAAGGATGTTCTTAAAACATTGCGGCAGCTGGATGTGAATAAGGCTAATGGACCTGATGGAATTCCATCAATTGTTCTCAAGCAATGTGCTCCTGAACTGTCTCCGATCTTGACACGTCTGTACCGTCTTTCTCTGCAGTCAGGTATAGTTCCCAAATCATGGAAGCTGGCTAACGTGCAACCAGTGCCCAAAAAAGGCAAATGTGCAGACCCCACCAACTATCGACCGATCTCAATAACCTCCATACTCGGTAAGATTATGGAGCGTATATTGAATAATCGGCTCCTCTCGTTTCTAGAAGATAATGACTTACTCAGTGACCGGCAGTACGGTTTTCGGAAAAAACGGTCTACTGGAGATCTTCTAGTACACGCTACTCATTTGTGGGGAGAGGCCATCGAGAATCATGGGGAATCGTTAGCGGTTTCGCTTGATATCTCGAAGGCCTTCGATAGGGTCTGGCATGCTGGCCTTCTTAGTAAGCTTCCGTCCTACGGACTCCCTCCATCCTTATGCACGTGGATAACTAGCTTCTTGAGCGAGCGATCTATCCGAGTGGTTGTTGATGGCTGCTCTTCAGTTCCAATGACTATCAATGCTGGTGTTCCTCAGGGTTCGGTCCTTTCTGCGACATTATTCCTGCTACACATTAATGACATGCTTCAGCCTAATATTTTTGGGTATGCTGATGATAGCACTGTCGTAGAAAGGTATTTATCTGGTGCCCGTGCTAAGCCTGACGAGATTCAACAAGCAAGAGAGGCCATGGTGGACCGATTGAATTCTACCTTACAGAAGGTTTCCGAATGGGGTGATGCAAACCTTTATTTATTTATTATTTATTTATTTATTATTTATTTATTACAATTTGTATAACTATATATTAACAGCAATTGGCCAAATCATATACAGTTATTAATTTTTAAAACTACATATTATTCTCTAAATAGGAAAAACACATTTTGATAAAAATATCGGCCGTTATACCAAATATTTCAGCATTTTTATACTGAGCTACATATTTATTGAGCAGCCTCAGGGCCGACTGTGTTGGAGCGTGATAAGCCACCTGTGTGCGCTGCACGGTTTCCGCGAACAGTCTGCGTGTGCGCAGAGTTGCAGTGCATTCAGGCACCCAGAGGCCACACGACTCTAACACTTTCGGATTGTTGATAAAATTGTTTAATAGTTGGTAATAATGAAACATCTTTAAAAAATGTCTTCTTAATTCTAACGTATTTAGACCGACCATTCCCATTACAAATGATGATGGGTATAAATAGTTCGGGTAATACCCATATAAGCGCCTGTATAAGAAGCGCGCAAACTTACGTTGAACTTTTTCAATCGTTAAAATGTACTTTGCCTCGTGAGGGCTCCATACAGTAGCATTGTATTCTAGCACACTTCTAATGTACGCATAATACAAACAAAGCAGTACCCGATGATCAGAAAAGTAGGAAGCCTGCCTTGTAACAAATCCTAAAGACTTACGTGCTTTAAGGCATACCTTGTCGGAAAGATAAGGGCTTAGTTGTTGAACCAAATAAGAATTTAAAATTGACTCTAATATTTTCGAAAAAACAGAGAGAACAGCAATGGGTCTAAAATTTTCAATGCTACTTTTACGTTCACACTTGGGAACAGGTGTTACTCGTGAAATTTTCCAGTAATTCGGATAAGTAGTAGTTAAGATAGATAAATTAAATATATGAAGTAAGGGTCTTATAAATACACTAATACAGTCCTTCACAAGATATGGTGGAACCCCGTCCGGGCCCGCAGCAGCGTGGGGCTTCAGGCGGCGCACAGCCACTCTTATGTCGGACTCCAATATTTCATCGATAGAAATGCGTGAGGAAACATTGCTAAGTGCCTCAGACACACACTTATAGTCAAGGTTCGGTTTGTCGTCTAAAAATACTGATTTAAAATAAACCGCAAAAGCATTTGCGGCATCAACACCGGTTACATTTTTCCCATTATATTCAAAACTAGTGACGGTGTGCTTAGATGACTGCTGCTCTCTAATAAACTTCCAAAATACAGATGGATCTTTCTGTAAGCATGATTCAGTACGTCTTATGTAACTATCATAAGCATTACATATTAAAGATTTTACCTTTTTCCTATAAAACTTGAACATTTCTTTATTGAACTCTTTACTGTATTGTTTATATTTCCGTAGGTGGAAATATTTAGATTGAATACAGCGAATTATTTCTGATGTAAACCATGTTGGATAAGAGTATCTACAGGTATTCATATTTTGCCTATCCCTGAGTATTCTAATGGGGACACAATCAGTAAAACATTCAGTTAATTGTTTATACAAACAATCAACAGCTTCATCCACGTCACTGCTGCTGCATAAGTTATCCCATTGAAGTGATTCAATGCGTGCATATAGTTTATTGAGATCTGCTTTGCGAAAATTCCATTCACAAGGAGATGACACCGACTGTGTTTTAGATGGAATCGACTTATTTTTAAAAGAATTATAGGAAACTTTAAATTGCACCAGCAGTGGAGGATGATACTTATCTATAGGTACAAGTGGTAAAACGTCATCGTGAACAGATAGCTCATTACACTTACAACTACTTAATATTAGGTCCAACATACTACCAGTTGAGTTAGAAATTGTATTATGCTGTGTAAATTTACAGTACATAAGCATATTATTGTAACGAGTTTTGACAGATTGACTGCTAGAATTTAGATTGAAATCGCCAAAAATCACAATCTTATGTTTAGTAAATTTGTCTCTTAAGTCTTCTAATATTCTAAATATATTACAAAAAATATCATCCTTCGCGCTGGGCGGAATATATAACACACAACAGAGCAGTTGTTCCGATTTTAGTTTCACAATTGCAGCAACAATTTCTAAACTGTTAGCACAATAGGGAAACATATCACTCTCTAAGTCAATTTTTTTAATTATAAAGCAGTCACGGATAGCCAGAAGAACGCCTCCCCAGCCACTGTCATCACTGCGGTCTTTCCTAAGAACGGTATACCCGTCAGGAAACACTTCAGAATCATATACACTACTATTTAAGAAAGTTTCAGTTAAGGCATATAGATCAAAAGTCTCAGAAAATATCGATGTTTTACAGATATCTAATTTAGAACGAAGACCACGTACATTCTGATAGAACATATTGTAGTTTCTAATTCTAACTGTCTTGTGCGGGAGTTTTTTGCCCACGAAACCCACTACGCCAGGGTTTAATGTGCACATCCTCTGCCCAGTTAGTAGGCGACATATACTTATCTTTATTTTTAGTAGGCACTGTTATTTTAAATGATGCATAGTCTCCTCTAGATTTAAGCTGCTCGACAAAGCAGGTATCGTTGGGACATATACTCAATAAATGAGTAATCATTTGTTCCACCGTGGTTCCCGCTTTCAGATAATAGACGTGCAAATAAAATTTTCGTTCCGATGCTTCCAAAGTAGTAGATCCGGGCGCTGCCGTACCGCGAGCTATGCTATGCTGTGACGCCCGTTGCGAGCGTGTCGCGCGACGGTTAGTCACCTCGGTCCATTCAACATTCTCGACACGGTCGTCGGATTTCTTCGCTAGCGCAGCGCTCGCATTGAGTGTAACAGCGGCCTTGCCGCGCGAAGTATTCGGTGGTGGGGTGACAGGCGGCGGTGGGGCGCGCGCGGGGACCGGCACCGGTGACGGTGTCGCCGACGCATCGCTGCATCCCGCTTGCACTTTAAGTTTCGGCCCGAGCGTTGACGAGGTGGCACGGAGTCGAGTCATTCGTACCGGTCGTTTTTTAAGAGTACCGTCATCTTCATCACTTTTTGGCACTGAATTATTGGAAGCTACCCCCACATTACAAGCACTGTTCGTTTGAGTGAACTTTTTTAAAAGCAAATTTTGTTCCAATATAACCGATTCAAGGGAATTCACTTTATTCTGCAATTCAAGCACAGTTTTTTGTAACTCGCGAACACAGTTTTCAAGTGTTTTCGAAGACATTTTACGTATTATCGAATTTAAATAAGCGACGTGATTACGACGTGAAAGAGATCGAACGATTTTTAATTAAACCTTGTTGAATTCAATCCCTCTAAAACACAGGCGTGTCTCTTCACCACCAAACGGAGCCCCCTTCAACTGACTCCGACTTTCCGAGGGGTACCTGTACAACTTTCCGGTTGTCTAAACCTATTAGGCGTATCTTTATCGTCCAACTTAAACTTTGGACAATACATCGAGTCCAAAGCTCAATTAGCTTCGAAGAAACTTGGCATTATGTCAAAGGTTAGGCGGTACTTCACAGCGGAACAGCTTCTCAATTTATACCAAGCACAAGTACGCTCTTGTATAGAGTACTGCTGCCACCTATGGGCAGGTTCAGCCAAGTGTCATTTGGAAGCTCTTGACTCGATGGAAAAACGCGCCAGTCGACTTATTGGTGACTCTAGACTAGCTCAAAAAAGACTACTGCCTCTTGAACATCGTCGAATGGTCGCTAGTCTGTCGGTGTTCTACAGGTTGCACTTCGGTGAGTGCGCGGCTGAATTGCACGAACTTATCCCTGCAGCTCCCTTTCACCATCGGACGGCCAGACACAGACTAGGATTTCACCCTTATATGGTGGATGTACCCTATATTCGTACAAAACGGTACGCCTCCTCCTTTATCCTCCGAACCGCCAAGGAATGGAACTCTCTGCCTGGGTCTGTCTTTCCCGATTCTTACAACCTTGACGTCTTCAAAGCCAGAGTGAATAGGCTTCTTCTAAGTAAGCATGCTCCCATTTAGATCGCATCCGCGCTTACCATCAGGCAGGATTGCGGTCAAATGCTTACTTATTCTTCATAAAAAAAAAAAAAAAAAAAAAAAATATTTGTACGATTCTGAATGTGTAAACATTGTACGAAAATGTATACGAAAGGTTAGCTCCGTAATGGAAAGCAAACGTTAATAAAGTTTAATTGCTAGACAGGGACAAATATCTCAACGGAAATGAACTATAACCGACTATATATACGACTTTCGTATGGAAACTGGCGAGGTTAACGCTGGCTTCTTAAGCCTGATGTGTCAGAACAACTTCGGGGAATCCGAAGTATTCACAAGACCCGTTGCGGGCGAAGTTTTTCTCCGAGAGATCGCAACAGAAACTCGGTTTGAAAATTCTTTAACTGTTTCGAATTACAAGCCGAGTTGTTAAATGGAAAATTAATAAGATTAGCGGTATACATTGGCAAAGTTTGTGTAATTGTTGTAATACTCCCTTTGTGTACAAGTTGGCAGTCGAAGGACTGTTTGATGATCTTGTTAATAATATTATTTGTTTATTCTAATGACTTATGAAGGAAATTGGAAGATTCAATTTAAACCCAATTTGTGAGGATTCAGCGATTATTATTGTTGTTATGACGATGTTATTTAGGACCCTTAACTTATTAACTGATATTAAAACTATATATTATACACATTGATACCGAACAAACAGTCATGGACATTCATGGAGCATAATAATGGAAACACTAATATTTTGCAGCCAAGTCTTCCACGCTGGTATTAGCCATAATCCAAACCTCGTTACAAATCACATGCATATTCGTTAATTTTAAAACCTCTTCTTCTTCTTCCTGCCCTGTCCCCTTTTTTATTTAGTGTCGGCGCAGTATGTTCTCTTTTTCCATTCACTTCTCTCACCGTTAGCAAAAATAAAAAAAAATATTAATTAAGTGAATAGTTTTTTTACAAAGACTACTGCATTCTTATATCAAAATCAAAATCAAAAATCAAAAGTTTTTTATTTCAAATAGGCCTTTGCAGGCTCTTATGAAACGTCTAGTTGCACGGTTCCAAAAAGTGGGTCTCATGGAGAAGAACCGGCAAGAAACTCCATGGACACTCTTTTCAACAATGAATATATATATATATATTTACTAGTAATACAGTGCACCTTCCTCATATCAGCACATGCCAATAAAGCTATATAGCGTACTTAAAATTTCGAACTGAAACTAAATGTTATCTTACTTACTATTAACAATCAGATTTAATATCTGCATCAATAATTTCAAACAAAAATTAAAACGTAAAATAAGTTGCAAACGAGCTATTTTGTTCATTCTACTAATTAAAATTTAATTAACGTGTTCGATAAATACTGAAGAACAAAACTGTTAGTAGAGGAAATAAGCGACGTAATCATTTCGGACCTTTTTTTTTTTTTTTTTTTTTTTTTTTACCTGGAGAAACCCTTTTACAGGCCCCCGCGCCGGGGCATGATGGTAAGTGACGCGGGGAGTGTGGGGGTCGGGTAAAGTCGTTCCCCAATACCCACTAAAACTCCAGTACCCCTCAGCTGACTATAACACGGGGGGCAGGGCGACAGCGAACCTTCTCCCTTGCCCCCCATCAGCCTTGCCATGTTTGTGTACGGCCCATCTCGGACGCATGTTGGTCGCGTCAAGAGCACCCATTAATTTGGTGAACAAATTAAGTCCTCAGGGTAGAGGGGCGCGCGAATAAATGCGCCGCCGTCTCCCTGGTCGCCTTCTTCTGCGCGGGTCGGCCGCTGGGTCTTGTTCCCGGAGCCTCTCCGCGTCTTCCTTTTGTTTTATGACAGACTCGCAGAAGGCGTTGAAAGCCAACCACGAGCCGTCATCGTCGCATTCCAGGATGGCCTTTACGACCGCTGGAAGCGACAGGTCATTACCGATTTTTGCCTGTAGGGAGACTCTTTCAGAGCCCCAGGCTGGACATATCTCTAAGGTGTGCTGCGCCGTGTCTTCGACGCAGCCACACTGGTGACAAATGGGAGACGCCTCTCTCCCGGCGACTCGGTGCAGGTAACGGCCGAAACAACCGTGCCCAGAGAGCACCTGCACGAGCCGGAACGAGAGCGCCCCCCACTGTCGGTCGATCCATTTTTGCAGGGCCGGACGGATTGCTACAATCGTCCGGTGACCTGATGTACTGCCGGTATCTAGCTGGTCCATCCATTTCTGGAGGACCACCTCCTTCTCCTCAGAACGCCATCGATCGACAACGCTGGGAGGAGTTTCGAGACCTCGACTCCGGTGATCGGCTCGGCGCCAGAAGATGTTGGCTAGCGCCTCCGCCTCCAGATGCCATGGAGGGGTGCCTGCAAGGACGCACGCCGCGTCGTACGACACCGTGCGGTACGCCCTTGCGACCCTGAGGGCCATCACGCGTTGCGATCGACGCAGGCTGGCACGATTTTGGGCTGACAGGCAGTCCGCCCAAATTGGACACCCATAAAGGGCCTTTGCCCTGATCACTCCTGCAAACAAGCGGCGACACCCCGCGCTCGGGCCACCAAGGTTCGGCATGATTCGGCTGAGTGCCATGGCCGTGGTGGTGAGCTGCGGGGCAAGTGCCGCGAAATGGGCCTTGAATGTCCACCGGGAGTCGAGAACAAGCCCGAGATATTTCAAGCTCGACCCGACCCCGATGTCCACTCCACCGACAACTATTTTGGCCCCTGCAGGAGGAGCCCTCCTGGGACCGTGAAAACAGATTGCCCCCGATTTCTCGAGGGCGACCCGCAGACCTAGACTTCTTATTTTTTGGACCACCTGGGCCACACCTGCGGTTGCCAGGAGGCAAGCCTCCCGGAAATTGCCCGCTCTTGCAGTCACGAGTGTGTCATCGGCGTAGCAAATTACGCCGACTCCACGTAATAGGGCGCCTCGCAGCACCTTATCATATCCGATGTTCCACAGGAGTGGTCCTAGAACAGACCCCTGTGGAACACCGCACGAAACCTCATGGCTGCCCCAGCCTTCACTCGACGGGAAAACGATTCGGCGACCCGACAAATATGAAGCTATAATGCGACGCAGGTATAGCGGAACGCCATGATGTTGTAGGCCCTCCGCTATACATTCCCAGGGCAGGGTGTTGAAGGCGTTGGCGATGTCTAGAGACACCGCCAGAACTACCCCGCCCTGTGAGACGGTCTCCTCACATAGGTCCCGCAATCGCGCTATCGCGTCTATTGTGGATCTTCCGCGTCTGAACCCGAACTGTGCATCTGACAAGTCCGGGCCGACTGTCACCAGATGTTTATCGATGCGGGTGGCGATAATCCGCTCGTACATCTTCCCCGCTTCGTCTAGAAGAACGATGGGTCTGTAGGCCGACGGGGAGTCCGCCGGCTTGTCATTCTTCTTCAAGAGTACCAGCTTCCCGGTCTTCCACCTGCTGGGGAAGCTGCAGTCCTTTATCAGTTTTGAGAGCAGATCACGGAAGCGCTGCTCCAGGCCATTGTTAAGGGCTAGTGCCCACACCTTCCCATGAATCCCATCGAGACCGGGGGCGGTCTTTTTCCCCTGCAGTTTTAGGATGGCTGCACCTAGTTCTCCGGGAGTCACCTCAGGAATTTCCTCTGGTGAGGTCCGTTGGGGCAGTCTCTCTGGGACTCTTGTAGGACTATTGACGGTAGGAAAGAGCGTCGAGACTACACCATTAAGTAGCGCCGGCTCCATGGTGGAGGTGAGCGGCGGGGCCCAGGGGCGCAGCCTGCTCATTACGAGCCTGTAAGGCCGTCCCCAGGGATCACTCTCGAGGGTGTTGAGCAACTCTTTCCAAGCTTCATCTTTAGCCTCAGCTATCGCCATCCTTAGCGACCTTTTCGCGTCCTGGTACGCGCCGTATCTGCGACTTTCTTCCGCCGCATCACGGGTAGCTTGGCGCCTCCTACGGTATCGCGTATATTCGCGGCGCTTGGTTACGCAGGTCGCGCGGAGACTCGCAAGCTCCGGCGACCACCAGTATGTTTGCTGGCGGGGAGGTATTGGTCGAGAGCGAGCCATAGCCGCGTCACTTATTGATGTCATTGTCTCCCCGAACCAGTTCAACTCCTCCTCGGCCGTGGTGTTGATCGGCCTCGGACACCAGGTTGCCACCAGAGATGCCTCAATCAACGTGTCCTGGTCGCATGTCTTGAGTGACCATTTGGGGCCCCGTTCCTGTGGGGCTCTGCTTGAGCGGGGGGCTACCGCCGACGAAGGGAGAAGATCAAACCGGATATACCGGTGATCGGATAGAGTCTCGACCTCCGTCAGCACCTCCCAGCCATTGACACGTCCTGCAAGGGCGGGAGTGGCGAACGTCACATCCACCACCGACCCACCCTGCATCCGCACGCACGTTTCTGTTGTTCCCCTGTTGATAACCACAAGGTTTCTTGCTGCTACGAACTCCAGCAGTACGTCACCGCGTGCATCCGTCCTGGAGGAACCCCAAACCGTTGATTTCGCGTTGAGGTCCCCCGCCACGACTACCTCGTACGGACGGCACCACTCCAGTAGTGCTCCCATTTCCATCAAAGAAGCCTCAAACTCGGCGAGGGTTTTGTTGGGCGAGAAATAGGCCCCAACGATAGCCATGTTGCCGCCCGTTTTTATGGCGACGCATCCGTTCCCTTTCCTTATAGAGACTATCGGGGGTGTACCACCGGCAGGGGTTGCAATAAGCGCGACGGTCCCGCTTAGGTCACCGACCCAATTGTCCCGGTTAGGTATCATGTATGGCTCTGATACCACCGATATGTTAATTGACCACTGTGCCAGGCTCTGAAGTAAGAGGTCCTGAGCCCTGGCACAGTGGTTTATATTCGCCTGAAGAATCCTTATGGCCATTGTTAAACTGGATGGTCAGTAGTCATGTCCACATCGGGGCCCCCGCTCGGTGGGGGCTTTGCCGCGGTCTTCGCCGGCGCGCGTCTCTTCATCTTCACACTGGGGGCCGAACAGACTTTGCCCCCCAGCAGATGGTTAGCCTTGCGGCCCGCCTCCGAACACAGGGGACAGTGCGGCTTAGCCGTGCATTCCGCTGCGCGATGGTCTAATTGTCCGCAGCGGTAGCATTGTCGACTGCGGTCAACTTCGGCCATGCAGCGGTTCGCCACATGACCGGCCTGTAAACACCTGAAACACCTCATCTCGCGGGGTGCTAGCGGGCTCACCCTTGCTGCCACCCAGCCGATTAGAAGTCGGCCTTCAGCGAGCCTTCTCGCCGCCGTTACTGGGCAATGTACCCAAGCCCCGAACAGGCCACTACGGTCCTCACGGATCTCACCGACCTTGACCTGGTCGGGCGGACAGTCCCCTTTCTTGGAGAGGGCCTCCCGGACTTCTTCCGGCGTGACGGAGTCGTCCAGGCCCGACACTCTAAGTTCTACCAATTTTACGGGTCTGGTAACCCGGATGCCATTGCTCTGGTACAACTCTTGTAGTTTTGAGGCCAGGGAATCCGCCTTCTCGCCACCGTTGGCCCCCGGAACTTGGATGATAGTCGCCCCGGTGACCGCACGGCGGAATTTGACAGCCTCGATGCCTATTTCCGTCAAATTAATTCGCTCCTTGGCCTCTTTTATCGCCTTGGCGTAAGTCAGCCCCTTTTCTGTAGCGTCCTGCGGCAGCGTTAGAACGACTACGGCAGAATGGGGTGCTCGGAGCTTTGGCTTTGCAGCCGCCGCTTTTGCCTGCCTCCTTGGTTGTGCTGGAGGTGGGTCTGGACCCTTCTGTTTCTTTTTCTTCTGCTTGGCCCCTCTCTTCGCAACTGTGCTCCATTCCTCACTCATGGAGGCCGGAGCAGGTGGTAGGGGGCGTGGATCCGACGAGGAGGGGGCAGCCGCAGTTTCAGGTTTCTTAACTTCCGGCTTTTTCCCTTTTTTCGCTTTCCTCTCTTTCTTCTTCTCCTTTGTCCCTTTCTCCTGTGGTTGATATTGTGCCGGAGGATCGGGTTTGGCTGCTGTCTTTGGCAGCGGCGCAGTTCTTCTTTCTTGAGCCCTATGAGGCCTAACCTCCGAAGCCGTTGTTTCCGCATTGCGTCTGTCAGCGGCAAGCGGAGGCCGGATTCTCTGGATCGGGTTAAGTCTTGGCTCTAGACCCTCGATTCGAGCGTTTAACCGATCTCCGAAGCGGCTCATCAGCCTCACCTCGAGCTCTTCGAGGTCTAATTTTGGAGTCGGCTCTATAGGGCGCTGTTTAAGTAACTCCCGTAGCTCTCCCATCTCTTTCTGGAGCGCCTCCACTTGGAGTCGGAGGCGCTCGTTTTCATTTCGGAGGGCTCGCGTCTCGTCTGAAACAGATGTTTGCGCGAGCAACTCCGTACCCTCCTTTATTGTTTTGATTGCAGACTTGAGGGCGTGGACGAAAGAGCCCTTAAGGTTTTTCGATCTAGTCGCAACCTTCTCAACCATTTGCAAACTAGCGTCGATGCGCCTTTGCGCCAAATCCGCCGTCAGTATTTCCCCCTCTGTATTATCTATTGCTGTTGCCGCAGGTGTTTTGCAGGTATCAGCCAATGATGCCATTATCTCTGCTTCAGCTTCAGCCTCCGTTTCTATACGCTGGGCCTTCAAATAGGCGGCCTTGGCAGATGCCAGGCCCACATATTTGCCGGTTGTTGGTGGCCTTCCTCGTCCTCTGCGAGGTGCAGCGGTTTTACCGAACCGGGCAGACGCCTCGCTGAGTGTACTGTCGGTATCATCTGCACTGATTCTAGTCCGTTTACGGGAACTCCAGAATCTTGTTGGTGTTAGATATCTGGAGTCCGATGGCCACTTCTCAACGTCGACCACCGGCGCACTGACCGGATAGTCGTCACACGCGTCCCTAGATAGAGAGGGCTCCGGTGTAACGCATGGTGAGCGCTCCATTGCCATTCTCACGTCTGTCGATAGTGATGTCAATTCCAGATTTGGGGGGTTCTTGGACCTCGCCCCACGATCGCAAGTGTCATTTTCAGTATTCTCCTTCGTCGCCTCAGCGCAAGCGCTGGTAAAATGAAGACTGCCTCCCCCCAGAATACGATGAGGCTTTAGCACCGGCCCTTGCGGGCGGGTGACGGGATTTGACCCGCCTGGGGTAGTATTACTCGTAGTCGACTTCATTTCTGCTATTATTTTCGCCAGGTAACCAGCTCTCCCTGGAGCGCCCTCGGGACCGGACTCCCTCCGGCCACTCACCCCATCGCCGGGCGCCAGGAACTTAGGGTTAGGGGGCCGACGTCAATTCGACGACCCTCGCCAGCCTTGCAGGCCGGCCATCCCACGCGTGTTACCGCCACTGGGGCCAGATGAAATGGCCCCCGTCTCTGTCCGATTAGCTTCACCAGGGTGCTGGCTTGCACCCCGACTACTAAGCCCCCCCGGCCACGACAAGGCTCGGACCCGCAGGATGGACATCTGCGGTGGGGGGGAATCATTTCGGACCTACTCGTATATCCGTGAGAGCGATTAATTTCCTTCGTGTGATGAATACAAAGAGCAATATCGCGGTTTTACACGACATTGCTTTTCAATTAAAAGGAAACCTTAACTCTTACACTAATTTTGATCGCCTCCGTGGCTCAGTGGTTAGCGCTATGCGTTTAGTACCGGAAGTCCCTGGTTCGAATTCCGGGAAATCAGGATTTAAATAAATGTTTCGGTCGAGCATATTTTTATTGAAACTCCCGAGTTTAGTTTTTAATTTGTTACAAAAATAATAACATTAGATATTTATTTACTACTGAATGCTGAAAAAGCCATTACGGCGTGTACCTTTTTGCGTCACACAAAATTTACGATTTATTAAATAGGTATATTCTAATTGTATGTTTTATTTAAAATTCAACATAAATCTATATTACTTGTATTTGAGAGTTTGTATTGATAAAATCTGATGTAATTCGCAATAAATCATTATTTGTTGTGTGTAAAGTGGAACAATCTCCTGCTCGGAAAGTCGCAGTATCATCAAGCCGTTCAGGGACTCGCCTTTATTCGCCTATTGTGTGAAAAGTCTTGAGTAACGTAATTAGCTTTAAGAAATATTTATTTACTTTAATTAATAATAATACTAGAACATTACCTGTAAAGGTGATGTTCTATTATATTATATACTATACGTATATACTAATATATATACCACTTCACAAGCAAATAATGATGCTTTACAGCTTTTACATTTACGAACTGTGCGCTACGATTCGGATGAAAGGGATTTTGCTCTTTTTTTATAAACGTGATGAGTGGATACCTGAGCCACAAAATATCTGTCAATGATGCGCTGCCGAATATTTACTTCAAATTCTATGGACTGAAATCGCAACGCGCAATACGTAGGTACTTCACGGTATTTCTCTCTATGAAAGGTAACCACCCGTAACCCGGTCGAAATTTTGTTCTCCAACCTGTTTAATGCCCGTAGCAACCAAACATAGCGAAGACATTTTCACAGAAAATTATAAAATTGTCGAGCTGGCGGGATTCGAACCTGTGACCCATCGAAATCCAACACGCCAAAGACCCATTGTAGAAATAACATGTAAAGAAAAATATACCCGGCAGGTATCGAAGCTAAATTAACCATTGCTAACAAGCGCTCTGTCAGATGCTGAGTCTCAGCTAATAATGTGCTTAGCATAATTAAATATAGCAAACTCTTCACGTAGCCGTATCGCGTAGAGCGGGTCAGGTATTTTTGGGTCAAGGGGATCCTTGCTTCAGCGGGAATGGATGAATAATTAATAACCGAGAAACTACTCTCTTATCTAAATAATTACACTCGTATTGAAGACTTGTGCAGTTTTAGAAGAATTTATCCAAGCATGAATTAAATTGTCGCGATATTAAATGTTTCAGCAACATTACTGAAGGGGTTTGGCGTTTTTTCTTTATTTATATTTATATAAAAACGCGGGTAGGACGTAATAAGTTAGACGTGTTTTAGTTTGCTCTGATATTTTTATTCTTATTTAATTATGAAAAGTATTTTTCTACAGTTAATTATGTTCTAGAGCCTTACTGTACTTACCGCATATATTTTTCCTATACATTTTTCATCTCTAATGCAATATTAAACACTCACTCTCAGTACTAGTTAACTTAACCTAAAAGTGAACACAAACCCACACAAGATTTAAGTCAAAATGGATGATCTGAAGAAAACTGTAATGGACATGTCAGAGAGATTCACTATGAAGATGGAAGAGTTCCAGAAACAACTCAATACCGCATCACTTGCGCCTCCATCTACTTCTGCCGATTCGCCTCCGTCCCCACTGGCTAGAGAGTTTGCATTGTTCCGCACTTCAATGTTATTCTGTCTAGAAAATCTACAAGCCCAAATGGAGCTGCTATTTAAGATGCAAGATGACCAGGAAATGAGGAGCCGACGCAAAATCCTGTTGATACATGGAGTGAATGAAGTGAAGGACGAGGATGCTTCTGCTATCTGCAACATGCTGTCAGTTCGTCTCAAGTGTCCATTCTTCACAGGTGACTCTCTCAGCCGCTGCCATAGAATGGGTACAAGAAGCGATGGAAAGCCCAGGCCTCTGTTAATCAAGGTACGTGATTGTGATACCAAGGACAAGATTTGGGCAGCAAAGACAAATCTGAAGGGTTCCGGCATTACTTTGTCCGAGTTTTTAACTAAAAATCGTCACAAGTTGTTCATGTCTGCAAGAAGGCGCTTTGGCATCTCTAAATGTTGGACCAAAGAAGGCCGTATATACGTGATCAGTGCCGATGGCTCTCGTCATCGGATTGAAAGTATGAAGGACATTGAAAATATCACTGGCGATCAGACTGCGGCTGAATCTACTTCAGAGTCTTCTGCTCCACGTTCATTAACAAGGATTCAACTCCGCCCCAAAAAACCACCTCAGAAGACCAAGTAAATTATTTTTCATAGTATGTACCATAATAAGCTTTCTTTTCGTTATTTCTGGCACTGACTCATAGATATCATTATATAACTTATTGTAGGTAATTTTGTTTACGCTTTGCTGTTATGAGCTATCTTTTAATTAACTATTATAACAAAATTAAACTTTAATTGGCGGTGTTTATAACTTATTAGCCATTTGACTTTTATTTGTACGATATTGACAATGTCTTTTTCACGTCACGTCAATGTCATTTTAGTTGGTATAATGTCAAAAATGCCAGTTGCTCTAATATTTATGTATGTAATTCGGAGTCCAGTCCTTTTGACTATTTATAATTTTTAATTTTATTGTGTGTAGGTCTGTGCACAGCATATATTAAGCATACATTATTTTATTGTTAGTATTAAAATCTATAGGTATTAGTTAGTTTATTTATTTCTTTTAATTATTTTGCTTTTTTTGTTTTATTATGTTACTTCTTTATATTATCATACAGGCGGTTCGTGCATATAATGCTTTGGAACGGAATTTAACTTTAATTTGAAGTAGTTGCTTTTTTATTGTATTATATACTTTGTAATAATTTTAAATACTAGAATTTTACATTTATGCATTATTGTTGATATTTAATTTATCTTCTGTTGAGCGATAGTACTATAATGTTATATGATACAGATAACTCTGATTTTCTCTCCTTTTCTTCCTCCAATGATGATTCATTCCATAGTGCTAGTTCCGCCCCATTAGATGTTACCCTTTCATCGTTATTTCTTAATTTTCCAAAACATCTCAACGTTATTCACATCAATGCGCAAAGCGTTCCTGCACATTTTTCTGACATGCTCGCAACATTTGTATCGAAAGACATTCACGCTATACTCGTCTCTGAAACTTGGCTTAATCCATCTTTCCTTTCTCACGCATTCTCACTTCCTGGTTTCAATCTTATCCGCAATGACCGTATTGGAAGAGGCGGGGGTGGTGTTGCGATATACTTACGGTCACATATTCCTTTTTCCATTGTCAGTATGTCGCCGCAACCTCCACCAGCCAATGCGGCCGAACATCTTCTGGTTGAAGTTATATTGTCTAAAACTAAGGTACTTCTTGGTGTTTTCTATCCGTAGACTATTTTGCGTGCTTCGAGAAAACCCTTGAAGATTTTACTCCATTGTATAAAAATGTAGTTATCATGGGTGATTTAAACACTTGCTTAATTAAAAATAATAATCGATCCAAGAAGTTACTTTCTATTCTGGATTTTCTTAATCTCCACACCCTTCCTCTAAATGCTACTCACTCTGTTTCTGGATCGACACCTTCTCTCTTAGACCTTATGTTCGTCTCCTCTCCTGACTTAGTTTCCAATCATGGTCAACTCCCTGCCGAAGCCTTTTCCTATCATGACCTTATTTTCCTTTCCTATAAAGTGCGACCTCCTAAGGCTAAGCCTACTGTTGTTCTGCGTCGAAATTTTCATGGAATCGACTATGACTTACTCGTTCAGGATGCAATGAATGTGGATTGGAATGCAGTTTTTGACCGAACATCTCTCGATCACAAGGTCAATTTACTAAATACTTTCATCACTAACTTATACGACAAACATGCTCCATTGAGACCCATCAAGATCAAACATCTCCCTGCGCCTTGGCTCTCTAATGAACTAAAAGAGCTAATGAATAAGAAAAATCGCGCCAAAGCCAAAATGAAAACTGCCACATCTGAAGCTGCTCGTGAAAAGTACAAGAACATACGAAATCGCTGTAATACTCGCTGTCGCGATGCACAAAGACGACATATTCACGACGCCATCTCGAACGGTGATCCTTCTAGAATTTGGAGATTTTTAAAGTCTTTGGGGGTTGGCAAATCAGCACAGAGTGTAATTCCCTCTGATCTCAATTTAAACGATTTGAATAGCCACTTCTCCAGTTCTTCTACCATTGACGATAGCCGTCTTCAGCGTACTCTGCAATCTTTATCTTCTCTTCCCTCTCCTAACTATTCTCCTTTCTCCTTCACACTATTTACCGATCGGGATGTTGAGAAGAGCATTATGTCCGTAACTTCGAATGCCGTTGGCTGTGACCTCGTTAGTCGTGCTATGATTACTCCTATCCTTGATGTTATCCTTCCGGTTATAACACACATATTCAATTTTTCAATTTCTTCTGGAATATTTCCTGTTGCCTGGAAAGACGCGAATATTTTTCCTATACCCAAAAAATCTAACCCGTGTAACTTTGGTGATTTCCGACCAATTTCAATTTTACCTTTCTTATCCAAAGTCCTTGAGCGCCTAATCCACCAACAATTTAGCCAATTCCTGTACAAAAATTCTATTTTAAGTCCCTTTCAATCTGGTTTCCGCCCTGGTCATAGCACGACTACTGCACTTGTGAAGGTTGCTGACGATATTCGACTAGGTATGGATAATAAGCAATTCACCGTTCTTACTCTTCTGGACTTTAGCAACGCTTTTAATTCTGTGCATTTTGAGATTCTGCTGGGTATGCTTCGCTCTGTTAATATTTCGATGCCGGTGATTGACTGGTTTCATAGCTATTTGTATGGGCGCCGCCAGCGGATCACTGTGAACGGTACCCATTCACAGTGGAATGCTGTCAGTGCCGGTGTCCCGCAAGGTGGAGTTCTATCTCCACTTTTATTCTCTGTTTTCATCAACTCCCTAACTCAACGACTTTCGTCAAATTTCCACCTCTACGCCGACGATCTCCAGATTTACGTACAATCAACTCTTGATGAGCTACCACATGCCTTGCAATTGACTAACGATGACTTGGCTACTTTAGTAAACTGGAGAAAAGACTATGGTCTTACAATTAATCCTATCAAAAGCCAGGTTATCGTTGTTGGTAGCTCCTATTACTTATCAAGAGTTGATTGGGCCTCTCTTCCACGAGTTTGCATCGATGGTGCGGTTATTGATGTCAGCACGTCTGTTAGAAATCTTGGTGTTTTCTTTGATCAGTGTTTATCTTGGTCCTGTCATATCAAAGAAGTCAGCCGCAAACTATATGCTGCCTCAAGTATTTTAAAGCGACTTAGTCACTTCCTACCCATTTCCACAAAAATCACACTGGCGCAGTCACTCCTTCTTCCTCTCCTGGATTATGCTGACTCTTG
Organism: Anthocharis cardamines; assembly: GCA_905404175.1. Taxonomy (NCBI): domain Eukaryota; kingdom Metazoa; phylum Arthropoda; class Insecta; order Lepidoptera; family Pieridae; genus Anthocharis; species Anthocharis cardamines. Next base: position 13,140,603 of record FR989957.1, on the reverse strand, counting down.
CACTACCGATGTCAATGAAGAGCTTTTGAATAAATTGGAACGATTGCAAAACTTCTGTATTCGTTTTGTTTTTGGGTTGAGGAAATTTGATCATGTGTCCCATTACCGCAAACAACTCGGATGGTTACCCATTCAGTTAAGACGTAATGCACACACTTTGCAACTGCTTTATTCTATCCTCTTCAACCCCAGAACACCTTCTTACCTTAAAGAAAAATTTAAATTTATGGGTCCTTACGACTACACTTTGCGTTCTTTGGATAAGCTAACTTTAGAAATCCCTACTCACAAATCTATCTTTTATGGTAACTCCTTTACAGTTTCCGCCATAAAGCTATGGAACTCCTTACCTGTTAATATCAGACAAGCTCCTTCTTTAACTTCCTTCAAATCTCTCTTACATAAACATTACTTTGCTATTTCCTATCCTACTTCTTAACTATCCTTTTTTGTTCATTTCGTTAAAGTTTAAAATGCATAAATGTAACTTACTGTAATGTACTTACTTGTTGTACTACTGTACTACCTGCACCAATACTCTCCATTTATTTTTATTGTTTAGGGTTGCCTGGAAGAGATCGCTGAGAGCGATAAGGCCACCTATTGTATTGTTTATATTTAAGTTAATATTTTCTAAGAATTTTATTATTGTTATATTTATATATCCAAGTACAATAAAGAGTTCTAAATAAATAAAAATAAATAAAAAATATATTATACTATATCATGTAAAAGTGAGTGAAATCCCAAGAGTGTCTGTTTCACTGATCATTTTTCTTTACAGGCAAGTAGGTGATAAGACTTCTATGACCTGCCTGGCCTAATATTTTTTAACCGACTTCAAAAAAGGAGGAGGTTCTCAATTCGTGTGTATGTTGTTTTTTTTCTTTTTTTTTTGTATGTTTCTTACGCGATAACTCTGCAAGTTATGGATGGATTTGGATGATTCTTCTTTTGTTTGGTAGGGGATATTTCAGAGGTGATATAATTTTTATCGAAATTGGTTTGGTGCTTTTTTAGAAAATCAACAATAACAAAAAAAAAACTTATACGTGGATGATGTTTTGGTTTGTAGTTCCTTTCACGGCGCTGTCTCATTTGAGCAGCACGTTTAGTGGTAGGTCTACTAAATTATTATCTAAGGATTAATGAACTTAAATACATACACTTCCTACAAAAATTTTGAAAAAAAATATTTTTAAGCAAAAAACAAAAACCGACTTCAAAACTACAACTCGCACTAAAAAGTAAAAAATAATATTTTAATTACTTAGCATTATTTAGTAACAGTTATTTTTGGAGTCGGTGCCAGCAATGAAGGTCTGTTTAATCCTGCTTTTGCAACTTTTCGAAAGGTACTAATTTAAATTAAAGGTTAATTAAAATATTATTTTTTACTTTTTAGTGCGAGTTGTAGTTTTGAAGTCGGTTTTTGTTTTTTGCTTATTTAAAATCTTATTTCCCCGGGACTTCCGGTGCTTAACGCATCGCGCTTACCACTGAGTCACGGAGGCGGTCAATATCATGAAAATGGGCTTATAAGCCAGGCCAGATACGTGACTACATGACGTAGTATTACATCTCTCTTTTTACGAATATCTTACATAAATTCCTTAATTTCCGCTCGAAATTAGTATATTTCTGGCAATTTTTATTGTTTCCTTAATATTCACGCAACAAGCAGAGCCCGCTAGTTTCTCAGTTGACAGCTCTTTAGAAAGTCATGAATAATTAACGAGACGGAAACTAAATCAAACCATTCATTTTCATAGCCTTTGTCGGTAATATTTATTCATAAATTCATTAGAAATATGCTCGTTTCAGAGGAACACTTCATTACTGTCCGTGTCTAGTTGGTGATTGTGTTAATATTTATTGTTTTTATTTATGTCAATGGTTTTTGTGATATATTTAAAGCGATTTCGGTTCAAACTGACACGTGAACTAGAACAATGTAGAAGCCTGTAAGATGAGCGATACCTTATTTCGTGATACCTTAGCCACAGGACACCATTCAATGATGCGTTGTACATCTATTTTGATGATCATTATATAATATGTATCTTAGTGACATCAGTACTTAATATTAGCGTTGCCTTGTTAATGTAAATTTCCATAAAGTAAAATTATGCTGAGTACCTCTTACAAGCACGTCATCGCAGACTCTAAAGTCGTCCAGTATAAAATTGTTCCGATATTCATTTATTCATTTATTCATAAATTTTCTTCCTCGTAGGTACAGTTAACGTACACTTAAAGAATGTCACATACATATACATTTACATATAAATTAACAGACACATTAACAGCAATTCATTTAAAAATAATGTCACATTTTTTACTGTCAAATATCCACATAAAATAACAACCATGTCAAATAAAATCACAATACACTTACATGTGTAAAACTTGGGTCACAAATTAGTTAAGTCACACATCAAGTATGTTTTCCAAAATATAATTGTCAAGAGAGAAAATAATATATAACTATATTTAAATCTTACCATATGTAATAAGGTAAGACTCAAGTCGACATTTATATTGTAAAGGGGTTTTCATCTATCATAAATTCGTTTATATTGTAGTATGCTCTTTGTGTAAGGGTTTTTTTAATGGTGGCTTTAAATTTAGCCTGAGTCATTTGAAGTATAGCGCTAGGGATTTTATTATAGAATCTTATACCATTACCCATAAAAGATTTGTTTATTTTCGATAATCTAAATTTAACGTTTCGTAGTTTGTTTTTATTCCTAGTATCTATCGTGTGAATGTCTGCATGAGTTTTATATTCGTTGATGTGTTTTTTTACAAACATTATATTATTATAAATATATTGGCCGTATAGTGTCATGACATGTGCTTTTTTAAATATCTCTCTTACAGAGTCTCTTGGTTTCATATTAAATATAGCCCTAAGTGCCCTTTTTTGCAAAATAAATATACTATTAGCGTCTGCTGCATGTCCCCATAGAACAAGCCCGTACGCCATAATACTATGAAAATAACTATAATATAGTAATTTTGCTGTTTTTTCATTTGTTAACTGTCTAATTCTATATATTGCATATATAGCCGAGCTTAGGCGTTCCGCAATGCTGTCAATCTGAGGACCCCATTGTAATTTAGAGTCTAGACTAAAGCCAAGAAAGCGTGTTTCTTTGGTATATTCTAAGCATTCTTCTCCTATTTTTATTACAGTACCGCAATTCTGGTCACGTTTAAGAGAAAAGTATACAATATTTGTTTTATTTGCGTTTAGCGCTAGGTTATTTATACAAAACCATTGTCTTATATCTTCCAGCATGGTATTTATATTATTGCTTATCTCTGATTTCCTTCCAGGAACCTTAAAGAGTAGTGAGGTATCATCAGCAAATAAAACGGCATTAGCATTTTTTTGGAGAAGCAATGGCATGTCGTTTATATAAACCAAGAATAGAAATGGACCGAGAATGGATCCCTGTGGAACACCTAATTTTGTGTCCGCTCTATTAGATTGTTGTTCATTTATCACAACTATTTGTTTGCGGTTCGTTAAATAAGACGATATGAGACTAAGTTCTTTATCTTTAACCCCATAGTGTAAAAGTTTTTTAAGAAGAATGTTATGATCAACACAGTCAAAGGCTTTTGATAAGTCGCAAAAAATCCCGATGATATCTTCTGATGCTTCCCAATTGTCATAAATATATTTAATTAGAGTTATGGCTGCATCAGTTGTTGATTTCCCTTTCATAAATCCAAATTGATGTCTATGAAATAGTTTATTAATAAAGAAATGATACTGTAACTGATCGAGGATAATTTTTTCAAATATTTTGCTGAGGACGGGTAACAGAGAGACTGGTCGATAATTAGATGGGTCCGTAGTATCCCCTTTTTTAAATAGTGGTATAACCTTACTTATTTTTAACATATCAGGAAAAATACCGTCGTCCAAACATTTATTAAATATGAGTGAAATTGATACAGCTATGTCCTGTATAATTTCTCGAATAACATAAACTGACATACCGAATATGTCTTCTGATCTCTTGACATTCAATTGTTTAAAAACTTTGATCACTAACTGGGGCGTTATATGTCGAAAACTAAAATTACTAATTGTAGGTATAGAGTTTTTCTTAAGAAGTGTGATCGCTTTATCCATTGATGACCCTAGTTCTTTTGTTATTTTCATTGGAATCTCCAGGAAGAAATTCAGAAACACCTCTGCCACTTCCTTATCATTTACAATAGTTTTGTTCCGGAAATTGATTTTAAATTGTTTATCATTTATTTTATTTCTCCCAGTTTCTTGATTTATAATTTTCCAAACTGTTTTTATTTTGTTGTTTGATGAGATGATTTTATTACTTAGAAATAACGACTTAGCTGTTATGCAGGCCTTTTTAAAAGTTTTTGCATATTTTTTAACATATTCATTAAAATTGTCACTTTTTAGAAAAAATTTTAAGTCGTAAAACATATATAGCTTTTCTCTAGATATCATGATACCTTTTGTCGCCCATTCAGAAAAAGTTAACTTATTATTAGCTTTGAACGTTTTTAGAGGAAAATAAATATCATAAATCTGTTTTATATTAAGATATATACAGTCCATTTCCGTGTTTGTAGATTTATTTTCATTTGGAATTTTATCTCTAGATATACTTTTAATATGTGTTTTAAACTTTTCGATTTTTGTTTTGGTGATTAACCTTCGTGTTCTCATTGTGTTTGATTTTATTTGCTCGTCTATTGTAAATTCTATAAATTGGCCGGTATGATCGGAACCTAATTTATCAAATAAATACTTTCTAGTTATATCTTCATTACAAAATATGTTATCTATACAAGTAGATGACGTATTATTAATACGAGTCGGGTGATTAAACTGGTAGGCAAGGTTATATGATTTAAATAGATTAACAAGTTTCTTTTTGCTTGCATTATTAATAAGAATATCTATATTAAAATCTCCTGTAACTATTACTCTTTTTTGAGATTTTGAAGTAATTTTAATTAATATATGTTCCATAGTTTTTATAAAAATATCGATATCTCCACTAGGAGGTCTATAGATGTTAGTTATTATAAGATTATCAGGCAACTCTACACAAGAGACTTCAATTACTCCTTCCACCGATTGTTTAACAATATCCTCTCGGTTTTTAGATTTTAGATCACACCTGGTGAGTATCAATGAACCACCGCCACGTGACGATTCTCTATTAAATACACTAACAATGTTATAATTATTAATGTTGAATAACATTTTAGAATGCGTGAGCCAAGTTTCACTGATACATGCAATACAAATATTATATTTTTGTAGAAAGAGTTCAAGTTCTAAAAATTTGCCAGAGAGACTTTGTATATTTTGATGTATCAGGTTGATAACGCATTTATTATATCTCTCTGTTGTCATTAAATCTAGGATAGTTATTAGGTTATATTAGGATATAGACTACTCTCTACCCTGAAAAAATATGCTAATTTAACCGAGTGAGCAAAACCGTGTGACAACCAATGTATTTAAGGTAATATGGTACATAACCTTAATCATCAAACAGCCCTCTCACATTCGTCTATCTAAAGCAAGTGAATAACGTAGAAATTCACACGCGTTTAATTCCTAAATGTTAATAACGAAACGACGGGGGCGGGCGCGGTGGCTAAATGCTCGTCGTTTTGCATTTCCTGAGTGAAAAATAAAACTTCATAATGAGTTCTTGTATTTAAACTTTAGCGAGAGCAACAACTGCAATTGCGAGCAACTTAATTACTAACTACTTGACGACAATTTCACTTCTTTGCTATTTACTTTAAACGTTTTGAAACTAAGAGTCGCTACGAGTGCACGCTACTGAGCGTGTTTCGTGATTCAAATAGTTCTCAGTGCTTTTTTATTCATTAAATACAACTTTTTTTTCTATTTAACTGTAGCCAGTTGTAGCTCATATTGCTTTTGTGGTATTGGACTGCGGTTGTCGATCCGAATTATTAGCCTGACTCACAAGGAGAGGCCGCCTACTCGTCATCATAGATTTTGCTCTTTACAGTATATTATGCTGAGCTTGGCAAGAAATGAAAGTTGTAAATAATAAATTTATTAGCATGTTTAGCAAAAGCTACATTTGTAGCAAATAATCCAACTTAAATCCTCTCTACCACCTTACCTTGTTCTGTATCACATATTATCAGCTGAACATTGACAATTTGGACACTCTGTATATATAGGAGGAAGGCGTTCACATTCGTGTCACACGTTAGTTACGTGATCGTCAAGCAGGTACCTACAAAATTCGACTTTATAACAGACTAGTGGTGCAATCAAAAAAACTATTTGATGTCAAAAGCCAGCAAACGTAGTCAGACCCCTGTAATGTATAGAATTTCCGCACGTCTATATAATGAATGAGCGAAAATCCCATAACAAATGACGTCATTACTCTTTTAAAAATTGAATGTAGGTTTGTTCATTGAAGAGGTCGCTTTATCAAATCTCAACACTCGCTCTTAATAGTGAGAAATCCATTTCATTTTTCAGTGGCACCTTTTTGTTAAATTTCAGATTTTTCAATTTATATTCACTATAGAAGCTAAAAGCTTAAGGTTATCTTAGGTATTATGTAAAACGTGAAATAGCTTTCTCAGAAGAGCGAAGTAATCTAGTCCATTCCCTTCATTAGTTCCGTTTTCAAATAACATAACACTACGCTGTTTCGTGACTAGTTACCTAGTCTGCAGTCTTTACTTTGAAGCTCACTTGTTCAAGCAATAAGAAATATAAAAAGGTATACCCTAGTTCCGAGTTCAGGGCCTATCATAGTTTTTAGATGAAATTTGTTAAGTTTTAAAAAAAAGATAATTAATTATTATTTTCCGTTGAACATTTGGAAATTAAAAGATAGACAAGACTCTATTGTAGTTTTCATGTTATTGTGTGTAGTATATTAACAGAGGCCGTAGTTAACTTCACTTGACCAACAATATGCTCCACTATCTTTATCTGAAACCCTTTTGGAGTGTTCTTGTATAGTTGGGCCAAGGGACAACTTTAATAACAATCCAAGTTACCATACTGTCCTTACCAGAAAAAGTTCTAATATTCTACGTAATTTAATCTTATATAAGATCATTCTGAACTAAAGATGATGGCCTTGCATTATTACTTTTTTATTATTAGTACTTAATATTATAAGAAATTAAAATGATATTATCTTTTTCATGAGCCCTGACATGGGGGCCTAGCACGAACGACTATCGACATCGAATTCAAATCGTCAAATGTCAATTGTATGAGAAATTTCATACAAATGACAGTCGACGATACGAATACTCTTTCGATACTTGTTCGTGCTCACCCCTATGTTTACATACAAAACTCGATACTGACTTTTTCAAAACTAGTTATCGTTAAATATTCCAACAGTCCCAACTATTTAAACTGTAAAAACATTTAAAAAAATCTGATGAAACATCTCGCATGTAGTTACAAAAATAAGCAAACAGACAGACGCGGAAAGCGACTTTGTTTAATACTGTTCAAAGTTACATCCGTAAATTGAATCCGATGAGTTGAGACTGTCGAGAGCACAATGTCGCCGCTAACTTTATATTGAAATAGTTTTTTCAATACGTTCTACTTTTCCATTCAGATATATTCCTATTTAAACAACAGAATGTTATCTGCGTTATTTTTCCATTTTGTTAAGATAATGCATTGTGTATTATTTGATTAGTGAGAAAGACGACAAGGATTTGATTCCCACTGAAATAATAAAAGTTAAAATAATTTCGATTTAACTCTATCAGTGTCCAAATGTTCAACATATAAAAATTGTGTCAACTTTTTTAAGGTTCGTGATATGACTGATGAGCTCTATGCTCAGTAATTTAACCCAAATCCTCGCCAAGTGCCTCCATCAAAACTTTATATTATTGTGTAAAAACTTGGCATAATTTAACATGAATCTTACAGAAGTACGTTTCGAGTTGCGAGTTGCAATAAATCTTTAAAGTTGCCAAGTAATATTTGACGGTGATGTTGAGATCTTAACTGTGCTTTATTTCGTGGGAATTGAGAGGGATTACTTGTTGTATGTTATTAAAAGTCTGTGTAATCTTCCTATAATAATTTCGTTAGTTTTTGCTATTATTTACGTGCAATGAAGACCGCCTCAGTGGCTTAGTGGCAAGCACCGGCTAAATGCATTTAGCACCGGAGTAATCCCCCGGGATTACTCCGGTGCTAAACGCACTTTTTTTTATTTTGTTCCCCGGAACAAAATCAAAAAAAGTGTTTGGTCAGGCAGGGTATAGAAGGCTGTTCTTACTTGTTTTTATATAAAAATGTTCAGGGATACAGACACAGGGTCTACATCATGCCCCACTAGTAGACCCGGGGATTCACTTACGTGGAATGATTGCGATGATATATTTCTCAAAAATAATATTCGTCATGTCCCGTTCGCCTTAGGATGGATAAACTTTTAGGTACAGTATCAACTTAGATTTAAGACGAGAACAATCTTAAGTTGTTTGAGCACTATGCTACTGCTTTCATATTTTATATTTTAAAAAATCGAACCCGAGACCGATAAATACTTGTCAACTTTTCACGGTTTTAAACAATAAATTCTTAAAATATTCAAGTCATCCCCTATCTCCGTACTTGCCGAGGTATCGTGTAAATGAATTAACAGCGCTTGCAGCGACGCCCCGTAACACTTAGCAACGAGACAGAAACGCTTTTCAGCAATATTGTCGCTGAATGGGATTAATTGTCCGTGAATTAATTCGTTGAAAATGGCTGAATTGGGAATGGAAAAAACGCTGCGTATAAATTAATTGAAGTATGAAACGTATTCTGTTAAAAAATATTGTGGCTTTTGAAATATTTTAATATGTTGCAGTCACTGCAATTACATATATAACTCAAGTGAGTAAAGAATTCAAAATTATACTCATAGGATAATAATTTGGCTTATACTTTAATGATATTATACCGGAGTAATTACCGAAGTTAATAAATTACAGCGAGTTACTGAATTGACAGAGAAACATATCGCGTATTTATATTAATTACAACAAGCCCGGCGAGAGTGAGATGTGGAATTAAATAAATTTATACATCTCGTACGATTCACGACACGTACAGAACAAAACTTTCTCATGATATTATCTGTTTACCGCTATAAGCTTTGTTGAGTTTTTCGTTTAGGTAAATAAGGTTATAGAAAACTTTAAGAGTGCTTTAAGGGTAGGCAAATGTAAATAAAGAAAGGGCAAACGGGTAGGTGGATTGTGACAAGGTCATTTAATGGTTGTCTAATACACGGTTTCTAGATTCAATTAGCAAAATATATCTGTAAGTTGATTTTATTTGTTAACTGAAGTTTATTCTTTGACATATAAACTACGTCGCTACCGTAAAGGACATCCGTTAGTGCACTCAGTGATACTTCAAGTTTAATGGTTAATAGAATACCGTTTCAGAGATACAACAAAACCCTTTTTATGAAAAAAATGCGAATCACGTTGTGGAAGAAGGAAGGTGTGGTCTTCCTCCAACCTAAAGGAAGGATCCTCGACCAGTCGAACCACTGACCCGCCCTAAGGTCCCATTTGTACATTCAGCGCTCTGAAACACTTAGATAGCGCGATTCAGGATAAAACGTCTTCGATTGATTTTTAGTCGAAGATTTTAGATGTCGCTACAACATTCTTGCTAGTGGCAAGCTTTTGCAAGTGCCATTCATTTGATATAAAACATAAGAAATAAACCTAGTACATGTCTGGTCTGGCAGATCAGTAAGACAACTTTAAGATGTTAGGAGGTATTGAGATTCAAATTATCGATTAACGCTGTTAGAACTTAAGATCAGAAGAATTTAAATTAAACAAAAAAAGAATTTAACAATTTTAAAGCGTATGTAATCCCGTTGTGCGGTCACAATATAGGAAGACAGTAAAACTCGGCACCTGTGTTCCGAGAAACTTTAATTTAGATTATATTGTCTTCTGTGGCGATGGCCAAATTATAAATAAATAAACAATGTGTAATTTACGTATGTTTGCTGTTGAGTATACCATTACGTGGCGTCCAATCAACCGACCGTCTAATTCAATTGAGGCAGAATTGCTTGCAATACGGAGATGGCATCTGAGTATACATCTGTATCAATGTGCATTTAGCGTGTACAATTAGCTAAGGTAATTGCATAATATGTAATATCTACTAGAATAGTTACCTACTAGAGTAGACTTGAATTAATTTAAATTACGACTTCTTGAATAACTTTCGTAGAACGCTACGAAATTGTTACGACTTACGTCTAATAATTTCGTAGCGTAGGTATTTGACTTAACCGCTGAATAGGATTTTAGTTTCATTTAAATAAAATAACTTTTACCGGATTAAAACGGGACTTTCCTTTCAGTGTGCCCGTGACCACGGTTGTTGAAAAGCATTGGAAAAGTCGGGATAAATAACATAATTAATAAACTTAATAATAAAAATTTAAAAAGACAATATAAGTTTTCATTATTTAGAGAGTAGAGGGCAAACGAAGAAAATTTTTCTTTCAAAAACATACAAATAATTAGAAAATCGTATAAATCTAATACTGGTTATCGCGGTAACTCCCGCGAGAGGAACACCAGAAGCCTCCGAAGTGAAATGAGATTAAATCCACGAAATTGTGTTAACGAAAAAGCCTCACAGGGAATGCAGCTTTGCGTGATTTTAATTTCACCTCAAATTGTGTAAAATGAAGCCTTTTTATCTGCTCCGCCCGCGTTTCGATGTTGTTAATTTACGTTATATTTTTAATGGTACGATATTTTATATGAGATTATCACAGCTATATATTATTTTTAATTTTAAAGAAAATGTAAAAAATATAATATGCTCTTAGTTATAAAAATATCATGTTGAAATACTATAAAGAAAAGTTCACAATTGGCTTGTTATTGGACATATTAAGTGCCAAAGAACAGTACAAATTTTATCTTAATCAGCTGTCTGACATTTGAATTTATATGAATTTATATATTCTTACTGGAAATATGTCTTCAAGGTGAACTCATCTCCATTTACACATAATACCAGGGTGAATCAAAAAGTTCTTAGAAGTGCATATATATGAAACCTTTTTGGATCAAGTTCGATATTCAAATTAAAGAGTGTCTATCACACTATATTTATGCAGACTGTCACTTGTTTTTGTCAGTTCGTTCGCATGTAATAAATTTTTTTGTGCAACGAGTTGCTAAAAAGTCAAAATTATGGATAAAAGTGAGTTACGTGCGGTGATAAAATATCTCAGTTTGAAAAAAATGTCTACGAAGGAAATTTTTTTGGACATTCAGCAGACATTAGGGGGTGATGCTGTACCCTATTCTACGGTTGCGTACTGGGTGGCTGAATTTAAAAGAGGTAGATCAAGCTGTAAAGATGACCCGCGTTCTGGGCGGCCTTCAACCTCCGTTACAGAAGAAAATGTCAAAAAGGTTGAGAATCTGGTTTTGGAAGACAGAAGAATGACTATAAAACATATAGCTGAGATCCTAAAGATATCTTTTGGTAGCGTTCAATCCATTTTAATTGATTCACTGGGGTTCAAAAAAGTGTCTGCAAGATGGGTGCCACGAATGTTAACCGACGAAAAAAAAAAGCGACGTTTGGAAATTTCCAAGCGTAATCTCGAAATGTTCCAGCGTGATTCGGATAATTTTTGCCGTCGTCTTGTCACCATGGATGAAACGTGGGTCCACCATTTTGATCCTGAAACTAAAAGACAAAGCATGTCTTGGAAACGACCATCCTCTCCATCCATCAAGAAATTTCGAGTTGCTCCTACCGCTGGCAAAGTTATGGCCTCTGTGTTCTGGGATAGTGAAGGAATCCTTTTTATTGATTACATGCCAAAAGGCCAGACGATTACTGGACCCTATTATGCAAATTTAATCCCGAAAGTGCGTGAAGCGATTAAAGAAAAACGTCGTGGAAAACTGTCGTTGGGCGTGTTGTTCCTTCAAGATAACGCTCCTGCTCATCGATCGGAAGTTGCGCTCAACGCAATCCGCTGTGCTGGCTTCAATCTCATTGACCACCCACCATATTCTCCGGACTTAGCCCCAAGTGATTTTCACTTATTTCCAAAATTAAAAGAGGAAATTCGTGGAACAAAATTTCACGATAATGACGCGGTTATAGCTGCCGTAGAGGACTTTTTCGAGAGTCAAGAAAATAATTTTTTTTCACAAGGAATAAGGAAGTTAGAAACGCGTTATTCTAAATGCATTGCATTGGAGGGAGATTATGTAGATAAATAAAATATTATTATTTAAATCTTTGCATTTTTTAATATTGATTCCAAGAATTTTTTGATTCACCCTCGTATATTTCATATAATTGTACATAAAGAAGATTCAATATTATTTTGCCAATTAATTTTTTGCAAAACACTGTCTAATTATGTTTCCCAATTTTTTGTAATAACAAGTAAGCTGCCGGGCGATGTTATCGATTAGCGATAAAGCCCTTTACTTTAAATTAAAACTGACCAAAGCTTTTAAATCAGATCATTGGGCTTATATTATATTGGAGTGCTAATAAAGCAATGTTACGTCTTCGGAATGGCCCAACACTTTGGAATAGAATAATTTATATAAAATGTTTACGAGCACCCGGAGTCCCGATAAAACATTAATGGTATCTTTTCGTTTCGCAAAGCGTCGTAAAACCCCCTCCTTCGTACACGCTAACATTCTTTTGTATTGTTCTTCCACAATATGTTTATAGAATTTTGTTTTCCGTTTAAAGCAACTTTGGAAAGAGTGGGTATAGTATTCATATGTAAGTTAGATTCTGCTTCTAAATTTTGTAAATAATTGACAAATATTTTTGGGTGGCATTCAACTATTTTATGATGTTTAAGCGCTTGGTTAATCATTAAAATCGCTTAAGAAAATCATGATTTAAATATATCAGTATGATTTTGAATTTCATTAACAACTTATTAATGATTTTAGAGTTATGAATAACAACTTTAATAGATTTTCGTAAATTGAACACTTACATTTACATTTACAAAAAAGCATTTATTACAATGTTACGAAAAACAGAATTACGAAGATTTTAAAATTATTAGTATATAGCGATAACAGAAGCGTAATATCGGCTATCGCGTATCTGTTAAGCTTTTATAATAAAACGTACATTCAACATATTTAAAAACAAAAAGTCATTTATATGGCTCGAATTGAATATCAAACAAATCCTTGCACCAATATTTATGTTCGGAGTTGGAGCGCACAGGATTCTGTTGCAGTTTGCATACCTTTGAACTAGCGTGAGAGCGGAACTCGCTTCCAACTCCAGACATCATATTATAAGCTCGACATGCGCTAAACATATGCGGTGTTCGAAACTTCTACATTTCACCTTATGTTCCAAATGTAACTGATGTATAGTAAATTGGGTAATTGATGCTGGTAACACTTGCAATTAGTTAAATCTTTAGATTGTTTAAATTTCTTTTTATTGTACCAGATATAATATGATAGATGAATGAATGGCCAATCGATGATGACGAATCCTATTATATATACATAAAATATTGTGGACGAAAATTGTTGGAACAAAAAAACGGATTCGCTAATTTTCTGTAAAAAAACAATGTATAGTACATAAATTTAGAGAATATTTGTGTAATGTTTAATTACAGTAAATAATATTGAGTATTTTTTGACCTTTAATGTATTTTGAGTGGATGGCTGCTGTATTACGAATTTTTCGTTTAAAATTAATAATGTGTGTGAAAATGTATTTTAATTTTAAATTATTCATGTATTTTTTATTATCAGTTCTTTTAAATAATTTTTTAAAAAATCTCGTTAGACATATTTTATAATCTGCTCTATTTTTTTGGTATTTATTATATATAAATTATTATGTGACAGCAAAAAAAAATCATCAGAAAATTCTGCTAGAATATTTTTTTAAATATGGCAATCATTGGTATGCCCATGCGTCTCCAGTCTTAAACTAATTGTCCGGCCATTGAGGTATGACAATCATCCATCTTTCATAAATAAAAATTACGCACAAATATGAAGTCCATCGCGGCTCATTGGCAATCACACGCAACACGGGAACATTATCGAGCGGATGATTGATGTTGGATTCGATTAGCCTCTACATCGGAATGGTTTTAGTTCAACCTTCTATTGAGATGAGACTGATTACACATTGATTGGAAGTAATGCTTGTGGTACTGGTTTAATGTTAGATATCGACAGACGAGCAAAGAGTGAACTCCTTGTTACTAGCTAGTAGTATATGAATATCAGTCAATGATGCGCTATCAAACTACGTTTTGCTTCTGGCATTCGGAAGGACTGAAACAACAACAATGTGCACTTACCTTTTTTTCATCTTTGAACGATGGTTGTTGCCAGAAAATTAAATTACAATTACATTTATTTTAATATCGCGTACACATTAAAATGTTCCACGATTGTTCACAAATTGAAATGCAAATCAAGTTTATTGTTTATTTTGATACTTTATAATTGTACACAACACAATGCGATGCGATCATAATTTATTGCATGATATACAATTATTTCTGGCTTATCTTAAATCGTAACGCGTTAATTAAATGTGTATAATAACTTTATAAACCGTGACTTTATTTAATATTTCATGGTTTATGTAATGTTCTGAATAATTAATATTTGTTCAAGCTTCGCGGTATCTTTTAGAAAAAGGTTTTTTTTAATGACATTTATTTATTTTCAGAGTCCATCAAAGTTCTCGACTACTTTATCTTACTATACCTAATTATGGGGCGTCAAAAATGCATCACAAATTTATTTTGCCAATAGTGGGCCTAGTACAAACGACTAGCGAGAAAGTATTTGAATCTTGCGTGCGTGAAAATTTATTTGAAATTGCATACAAATGACATATAAACGATACGAATAGCAAGTTGTTCGTGCTTGGTCTTCAGAGGCGCGAATGCTTAAGTTATAAAAAGTTATGATACGAGCCTATTTATCCAACGACTTATGACCTGCAAGTCATCTGGTGTTGATGTCTATGGGCCCCGCTTCTATTAAAAAACATTAGTTAACTTTTTTTCTTTATTTAACCTCTTCTGATAATAAATAAAGGCCGCTGACACACGGGATGTCGTGTCTATCTCAAGATACCACTCCCTATTGACTTGTATGGTTCCTGTACAATCGTACAGGCTGATAAATAAAAATCAATATATTTATGTCCATATACATAGTTCTACAATACAAACTGTTCTAGTTAATATTGTCTTCGAATTAAAGTTAACGAAATACATCTAACCGCTCCGAGGCGCGAAGTAAGCAAATATTGGAACAGAATCAGATAATTGGAAGCCTCCAATCGGAGCGCACTCAATAAATAGCGGACATAATGGAATGATGGTGAGCCGCTCAACAAGTGCTTTTCGATTATTAACTTATGAATCATTGCCCATTTAATATGTATTTGATGAGAGTGTAATGAACAATTGTTATCGACATCGCGTACTGTTATTTAATTCACAAAGGATCCGCATAAATCAGGGTATTAACCATTTTATGCTTCATATGAGTGGAGGATTTACTAGTAGGCTCAGTTGGCCTTTTTTACCGAGGGGAATTGCGGTTTATGCACCCTCTGCGTAAACCATGGAGTCGGTCTCGTTATATATAATTTATTTACTTTATATTTACGTAATCTTTATTTTTCAATAAGCCTTTATATGACAACTTATATGAAAGTTATTAAGTATCTAGCGAGTTCTCCTAAGTAGAAGCAACCTGAAACTTCAGTCGCTTTTATAAAGTGTCGTTTGAAATCTAACTGTAAGAATTAAATTATCCCTTAAACAATTAATCCTTGATAACTTTTTATAAAAGGTTCTGCAATGTTCCGTACAGTGTGGAAATATATTTTATTCTAAACCATTAAAATGTTTTACATAGACGAGCATTAGACGGGATCTCGCCTGAGGGTGGCGCGGTCATACAATGTAGAAAGTTCCTATTCAATCTATGTAGTTCTCAAGATATTCAAGTAAATTTGTTGAAAAATATGTTGTTTACAAATATCCGAAACGATGCTATCCACGCATAGATTGAAACCTTTATATGTTTATTTAATCGCTTACTGTTTAAGGTCAATATTTTTATTTTACGTTAATTGAACTGTTTAGCTAGTGTAGCTTAAACAGTGAGCTTTTTACGATTTCATTTACAAATATTGACATTTTGATCAGAAACCAGCCTATAAAAAAAAAATAAGATGTTAAATAAATAAACATTGAGATTTTCTCATTCTTTCCTAGGCCATTATTTATAATTCTTTCACGTTGTCAAGTAGTCTGTAGCACACAGGACTGAGACGGACTGTGTTACAAAAGGTAAAGTTTTGTGGACTGTTTGCAGCTTGATGGATGAGGATGTGTCGCGTTACGACGTAGTTTCTGCTTTTGTTATCCTTTGAAAAATATGCAGGACAAAGCTTTTGTATATTAATATCTAACGTAAAAGAACATGAGGTTAATGTCCGGATTAAAAAACTTTTATCAAGTTGTTGTTGACCTAATTTTGGTATTCTGAATTGCTCTCACATAATATATGACATCGTTAAACAGAATACGATACAATTAAAATACAAATAAATAAAAGCATTTATTCGAAAGTATTTTTAAACTGCGACACAGGCTTCACCGGTAATCTCTCACACGTCCGCTATGCGACATATTTGTCACCACGGAAACGATACCAAACGTTGAGAGCCGCTCCAGGCGTATACAAATACAAACCTTCACTGCTTGTGTTAAGGTTGTTTATCAAATGAGAGAAATGTTCTGGTTATATTTTTGAGTAGAGCGAGTTGAATGCGACAAATGCACGTTTATCGACGACGGTTATGAGCTTCGAGACACTGATTTATGTTTTCGAATTGGCTTAGGCTGTGTATGCATGACGCAACTGAAGGCTTTAATAACTCAAACAGAAAAAAAATAACTCGATAATTATAAGGGCGTATCCACTAAAAAAATATAGAAGATAAAACTGTTAATTGAATCGGTAAAACTCCATTTATAATTAATGTGCGATATCCGTATATCATTTATAGATACACACAGATAGATTACACACCGTACAGCAGTTATGAAATTTTTATATAAATAATTAAAAAAATACTACTACGAACTGTAACTTATTTCGCTTCAATGAGCTGCACATTTGTGACAATACAGTAAGAAGTTCATCTTATAAACAATATTTAAATTTTTCCAATTCTACTTAATACCAACTGGTACTACAAGAGTTCAATTTAAATTCAAGTAAACTTTTACAAATATTTTTGAATCGTCAATTTTTAAAGCTACCACCAGTTGGGAACGTTGCTTTTACCGAGAAGCAATAAACTCGGTAGTTACTTTTTTAAAATTAAACGTTTAAAAAAGTTGTCACTCTATTTATATTTAATCGTCTCGTATACAAACGCCTTAAATACATTGAATACGCGACAAATCACGTTTATCGACGTGTATGAGCTCCGCGACGTTGATGTATGTTCCAACTGATTCTGAACTTGAGTACTGCAAATACACTTCCACATTTGTATAATGTTCTGATTGACATATCGATATCTCCTACGTATGTTGTTCTACCAGCGTATTTTACGCTTTTTAAACTACCGTCAGTTTTCATTATTTTTTTATGTTCGCAATAAAGAAAATCAGACTTAATTAATGGTGACTTAATGACTTAATTGTTTTTTTGATCGGTTTGTTCGAACTAAAAACACAGTGCTTAGTGCGATTGCTATTGTGAAAAGACTAAAATACAGAACAGTGACCTTAGTTACAGTGGCATACAAATTATAAATCCTTTTAATCTCAAATTATATGCAAATCATTCCATAAACAGATGCGCTCATAGCGCCATCTTGTAGAAATTGCCATTAACGTCCTGTATTAGTACCAGCGTACAAAATCTGTATTCGGATCATTATACTACTATGCAAAAACGCCATCTAGTAGCTACTCAGTGAACTACTACAACTAACATCGAACGTGCAGAGAAATCACATAGGCGATAATCGCAAATTACCGGCTTCTATTTTTGCTGTACCTGTATAGAGGGCGTTAATAAGTAAAAATGGAAGAAATTAAAGATATGTTGAGAAATATGCAAGAGGAAATGAGGAAACAAAAAACTGATATGCTAGATATGAAAGAAGACATCAAAAACACAATTAATAACAACATAAATGAGAAGTTTAAAACTTTAGAAACAAAAAATGAGATTCTCGAGCAAAAATTAGAAAAACAAAAAATTTCAATAGACTATTTTGAGAGATTTATGAGAAGAAAAAATTTGTTATTTTTTGGAGTAGAAGAAGACGAACGTAGCTACCATGATTTGGAGAAAAAGGTGCTGAATATCATACATAATTGTCTAAACATAAAATGTGATAATAATAGCATTGAATCCGTGAGAAGACTTGGAAAAAAGGGTGAAAAGGTCAGGCCCATCGTTATAACCTTGCTAACTATGGGGCTAAAAATACAAATACAGAAAAACAAGAAAAACCTAGAAACAACACCCTACTACATTAAAGAGGACTTTCCTTTTGAAGTATTAAAGAAGCGTAAAGAACTCCAAGTTGAATTAGAAAAAGAAAGAGAACAAGGAAGAAAAGCTATTATAAAATACGATAAACTCATTATACTTACAAATCGAAACCAACATAATATAGAGCCGCAAAAATCATCAAACAAAAAAAGGAACCTATCAGAATCTCCGGAAACAACAAAAGTCAATAAAGAAAAACAAAACAAAAATCAACCCTCGAAGATAAACAAAACCAATAACATGAACAACTATAATAAGGAAGACACCAATTCCCTCATTCTCTGATAAAAACCCTCCAAAAGCACACAGTTCTAGCCAAAATCCAGAATAGCAGTCAATGCCGGCCCCTCTCGGTCCCCCAACACGGCCTGTCACCGCGGGGGATAACGACTACAACCCTCCAATATGTCATAATCTTATTTAGTTATTATAGTTATTATAGGACTAGCGGAAGTAAGAAGAAATGAAAACAACATTATTGAAGACGAAGAGCATATATTCTGTCATACAGGAGAAACTAAAGGACACTATGGAGTTGGATTTTTAATTAAAAAGATGTACAAAAATAATATAGAAAACTATATCGGAATATCGGAAAGAGTTTGTCTGTTGAACCTTAAATTTGGAGTAATTAAATTATCGATTATACAAGTTTACGCCCCTACCCTTGAAGCAACAGAAGAAGAGGTTGATACCTTCTACAACCAAATAGAAAAAGCTCGAAGCTATGCCAATGGAAAACTAATATTAATGGGGGATTTAAATGCAAAGATAGGACAAAGAAAACCTGGGGAAAATTCAGTTGTTGGAGCATACTGCTATGGGAATAGAAACCATAGAGGCAATAGACTATTACAATATGCGCTACAAAACAAATTTACGATAATTAACACAATATTCAAGAAAAATACAAACAACCTATGGACATGGATTACACCCGACAAGCTAAATAAAAATCAAATCGACTTTATCTTGAGTGACCATCCAAGACTCTTTACCAACATAGAAATTCTTAACAATAGTTTATTTCCCAGCGACCACAGAATTTTGAGAGGAACAATTAAATTGGACAAACAAAAGAAAAGTCGAGCGTCTTTTAGCAAAAGGCAAACAAATCTATCCAGCGAGCAAAACCAAAAAGCATACCTTGCTGCTTTAAAAAGTAAATTAGAACAAATATGCTGGGAAGAGAGCGACGACATAGAGTCTTATTACTTCAAAATAGAATCATCCATACAGCAAAGCTTAAATACTCTTACTTCTCAGAAATCTAAAAAAGATATACTGTCCTATGAAACTAAACACCTAATAAAAAAACGAGTTGAACTACAAAACAAAAAATTTAAAAACAAGGACGAGAAAGAAAAACTTGCAACACTCTATAAAACCACAAATAAACAACTTAAAAAAGACTATGAAAATTACAGGATGCAAATAATTGAAAATAACTTACTTAACACTGGAAGCCACAAGAGAGCTTAAAAAAAATTAAATACAGATAAAAAGTGGATACCGATACTGAAGACACAAAATAATACTAAGAAATTGCAAACGCGAAAAGACTTAGTAAATGTTGCCTCAGATTTCTACAAAAATCTCTATGATGATGACAGCTATTCGATCGAAAAATCTTATGAGAAATTGGACCAAAACTGGGATTCAGAATCAATAGTTCCACCTTTCAATGGAGAAGAAATACTGAAAAAACTAGGAGTTTTGAAAAAAGAAAAAAGTCCAGGTCCAGACAATATCTCTAATGAAGCCTTGTATATTGGAAAACAGTTACTGATCGGACATCTTGTCACTTTATTCAATAAAATACTCGAAACACAAGAAATTCCTAAAAATTGGGCTGAATCAAGAATAATTCTGTTATATAAAAAAGGTGACCCAGCAGACATTAACAACTATCGACCAATCAGTCTACTGCCAACAACTTACAAGGTATTTGCAATGTGTCTGGAGAAAAGAATAGAACCATTAATAGAAAACAGTCAACCAATAGAACAAGCAGGCTTTAGGCGAGGGTACTCTACCATTGATCATATACATACTTTAGAACAAATAGTGGAAAAACACCAGGAGTTTAAAAACCCTCTGTATCTTGCCTATGTTGACTATGAGAAAGCGTTTGACTCAATATCGCATGACAGTATCTGGCAAGCTCTCAAACATCAGGGTATCCCAAATATATATATAAATATAATCAAGAATATATACAGAAAAAGCTCAAGCCGTGTAAAACTAGACAGACTAGGCCCAAAATTCAACATTCGCAGAGGCGTGAAACAGGGGGACCCACTATCACCCAAAATCTTCATAGCTGTCTTACAATATATTATGCAAGACCTAAAGTGGGATAGGAAAGGAATATACATAGATGGCAAATTTCTTAGTAACCTCAGGTTTGCTGACGATATCATTCTTTTTTCAAGAACTTCAAAACAGCTAGAAGAAATGCTAAGAGAACTAAGTACTGTCAGCGGAAATATTGGCTTAAAATTAAATATATTAAAGACGAAAGTAAGTACAAACAGCATACAACACCCTATACTTATAAACGAAAAACCTGTTGAATATGTTGAGAATTATATCTACCTCGGGAAACAAATCTCATTTAGTAAATCAAGGCATACCGACGAACTTGACCGGAGAATTAACATGACCTGGAAGAAATATTGGAGTTGCAAGGAAATATTAAAATCGAAACTTCCAGTAAAATTAAAGAAAAAAATCATGGATTCGTGTCTACTGCCTTGCCTGACGTACGGTGCCCAAACTTGGATTTATAATAAAATCACCAAAAATAAAATAAGAACGTGTCAGCGCGCTATGGAGAGGAGTATATTGGGTATCAAGCTTATTGACAAACAAAAAAGTAATAAAATAAGACATATAACGAAAGTGATAGACGCAGAACAACACGCACAGCGCTTGAAGTGGAAATGGGCGGGACACGTAGCACGCGTTTCTGACGGAAGGTGGACGAAACACGTCACAACATGGTCAGGCCCAGAAGGAAAAAGAGGAAGAGGCAGGCCCAAGGATCGTTGGATCGATGACATCAAAAGAACTGTAGGAAAAGACTGGATGAGGATAGCTAACCAGAGAGATAGTTGGAGACAGTTGGAGGAGGCCTATACCCAAAATGGGGCCATGGAATAGTATTAAAAAGTTAATTATATAATATACCTATACCTGTATAATTTCATGGACTAAATAAAGGCTTTATTATTATTATTATTATTTAATGACTTAAACCTACGACGCGTATAAAGTTGTATGTGTGTTTGCATTACACATTGCACAAATAGTATAAGATAAAATGTAATGACTGATTCGCCAGTCTCGTGGTACATACGGGCAGTCATCGGTCGTGTGGTCTGTCTGTTTCATCAGAATAAACTCAGTATTTTGCATATCCAGTTTATCTCATATTCTTTTAGTCAAACCTAAACTCAAACTCAACATTGGTGACCCCGACGTGATATGAACACGCAACCTTCTGATTCGTCAACCAAAACCTCGATGACAAAACTAAAGATGACAACGGACAGTACCTATAGTTTAAACACTTAACGTAAAACACTAACGGCCTTATTCATAAATGTATTTTATTTTTATTTTATGTCAGATATCGACAGACGAGCATGAGGTTTACTTGATGGTAGGTGATACCTCAGCCACAGAACATCAGTCAATGATGCGCTGTCGACCTATTTTTTACTTCGAGCATTCGGAAATCCATTGACTGAAACCGAAACGCGCAATATGCACTTCACGGCTTTTCCATCTATGAACGGTGGTTCGTTACCCGGTCGGAATTTAGATATTCCTCCCACCCGATCAATGCCCGAAGTTACCAGACGTGGGGAAAACATGCTTACAGAAAATTATAAGCATGTGCTCCCGGTGGGATTCGAACCCACGACCCATCGATGCGCACGGCAGGTGTTCTACCGAACGCGCCAACGAGCCCGTCAAGCGTGATATAGTTAAAAAATGTTTTGTCTCGCTCTATCGAATATAAAAATACTACAAAACGAAAGAAACAAAACATATTTTAACTGCTTATAATATGTTTTAACCGTTTATGAATAAGGCCGTAAATTTGTTAGCTACCACAATATTACGTGTGACAGACGAATATTATTATATTAATTAGTATCTAATCCACTGTCACTAAAGGGCTGAGGTTAAATGTCTCGAGCTGTAAAGGCAAAAAATATCGTAATATGTGAGATGTGCAAAATAATATTGTTTACAACGCTATAATAATTACCAAGTAATTCCACATAAATTCCTAATTAAAATCTGAGTACATATAAAACAAAATGCCGCGAAATATGTTCTTCCGGTAATGCCGTGCTGAAACGCTGTTAAACCGTGTTTATTCTCATGAAATACATGTAGTTCATTTGTTGTGTAATGTTTTTCGCCGGAATATTACAAAACAAAGAAAAACAGCAAGACATTTCAAAAGAAAAGACCTTTCAGAGTAAAGCTACCTACGGACAGCCTACGTGACCATGTGGTTGCGATAAATATCCTAAGTTCTAAGACTCCCGGGTTAACACGGAGAGGTGTATTTTTTACCCAATGTTGAATTGGTATTTGTTATTATTAATCCAGGATACACAACGCATTACCACTTACAATGTGGAACAACCATTGTCATGTGTTTGTGCGGTAAGGGATTACCACGTCACGACAACATGAGGAGATAATCGATCATTATTAATGTCCATAATGAACGAAATGGCTTCGTACGAAGCTTCGATAAATAACTGGTAACGTTTTGTTTATATTTTATAATACGCATTGTTTTTATGACTGGCTCAGGCAGGAAGAATTTCGAAACTCCGTCCGGGAAATGAACTATCAAATTTACATAAAAAACTCCCGAAGAAGTTTAGTCAATTAATTTTTAATGTTGTAAGAATGGGTCAGCGGCACATCGTTGATTATTATTATGTTTTCTTCTCGTGTCTCACATCAAGTGCGCTTCACGCTCGCCTCGCTTATCACAAATGAAAATAGATAGCAAAATTATTATCTGTGTTTTTATGTGGTATACAAAAGCGAATAGACATTAAATTTGTGCGAAATGAAGAGAAGATAAAAATTCCTCCAGTAATTTGTTCGTCCTTTGTGTTGCTGTGAAAAGGTGAGCTCCATTGTGTTTCATACAACTGACTGATGCGTAACCCGCTGCCACAGCCTGTCGAGAACAGTTACGCTATTCTTTAACAACTACATAATATGTGGCTATACTCACCGACGAATAGCCCTTGATTTTTATTGATTTAATGGCGAGATGATCTTTTTTATCGTATATATTAGTATTATTTTTTTAGATTAACCGTACAGTGTGCCTGTGACTCGACTAAGAGCAACCGGATCCGGATGGACCTCCGCAGACCGGTAGGGCGCAAGATGGTTTTGGTTATCGAATACCAATTTTCATATATAAGTTAAACCTGTCAAACTATTTTACTTTCTGTAATTCTCGCAGCAGTAACGAGGCTAAGTTAAAAGAAACGGAAATGTAGCTTGTCGCTGCCGAAGTAGACTTGAATCTAATATAAAATTCTCGTGTCACAGTGTTTGTAACAAAACTCCTGGAAAACGATTTGACCGATTCTTATGCAATTTTGTGTGTATATTCAGTAGGTCTAATAATAGGATATTTTTCATACCCCTAAGTGATCAGGGTGCTCCACTCCAAATTTTTTTTTTTAATTTTTGGACAAAAACTATATACAACTCTAATTGGTCACTCTTCTACTACATAGCTCTATTTTTTAATCGGGATTTTAGTTTTTTGTAAAAAACAATATCCAAATAATAGTCGCTAGTTTGTTTAAAGGTAAAATAGCACTATAGTTGGGATAATTTCAACTTCATTCATTATTTATGACTAAATATATTAATAAAATAAAAACAAGTAAGTTCATTTTTTACTGCACATAAGATTCCTAAGAATCTAAGATCATTTTTAAGAAATAATTATATTATAGATTTCAAAAAAATCAATTATTTTGAGAATTAATATCTAGATCACTATACAATTTCTGCAGTAAATCTATAGGGTTATACGAACCGCAGTTAGATATTATACTCTTCTAAACTAACATCGTACACAATCAATACAACGTTGAACAATGCACAGTTATCACATAGCTACAGATTTTCAACGCAGATGTAATCCAATTACCTTATACGCCATTTCTTATTCAAACTTTTATAAGATTGCAACGTTCTCGGCGGAACGAGCGTTTCCCGAACGTTGTTACTGTTTGCGTAATGCTCTTGTAATTTGTCTACAATCCTTCTGAATTTTCTTTATAAATAGAAAGTTTTCTAGTCGAGAGAGAGAATAGTTCCGGTAGCCTTTTTATAAAAAGATTTCACGAACACGTCCAGATCAAAACCCTTACAGCTTTAATAAAATAGTTATATAGCGTTGTAGCACATCACCATAGACCATTTGGAACGGATTGGGTTGATAAAATTGGCTATTATTGTTTTTGGATATTTTGTAGGAAATTGTTGTAACATTTATTGTAATTTGATCGTCTGAAATGACAAAATATAATATTTAACTAGAAGAGTAAATAAAACGAGAGGTTTTTCCCGTCATTTAATTGCTAGTTGCCAAACAGTAATAGACTAAATATAAAAAACGATCAAATAACTCTACGATTCAAAAAGATTAATAAAACTTTGATGACTTACTTTATCGGTATAAACATGTTGTTTGCCGGATTCAATATATTTATGAAGTTAAAATTATAATCATATAAACTCTACGAATTATATTTGAGATATTATTATCCATATATTTGATAGAACAACAGTGCTATAATAACAGAGAACAAACTGTAGTGTGTGCAGTGTGACCAATAAACACGGAACGCCGGCAAATATGGGCCGCAAACAGACCATACTAAATAGTAAATCCACATTCATCATTATGTAACAGGGATCCAGCAGTTAGTGGCGACATTTAATTGCATTCAGTGGGTTCAAAGTTTTCATGCTTTTCTACAGTGGAGATTACCTCATCACAGAGAGATGTCTTAAAAAAGGAAACAATATCAACGCAATTTACTAAGATCATATTTTTGACTTGTGCAGTTTTTTCGAATGTTTTGGGAACTTTTGAGCGAGGCTATTCATTCGTTAAACATCGGCACACCTCGGGTCCTCTGGTCTTGCAGGTGTGTATGGACTGTGATCACTTACCATCAGATGGCTCACCTACCCGTTTGCCTTCTATTTTATATAAGAAAAAGAAAAACGTTAAGTTTAATTGATTAGGAAAAAACTAGATGAGCCATTCAGACAAACTATTTGACATCTGTAATATAATATAATTATAAATATATCTCATGAAAAAATTCACGTCGATTTAATACTTGGGAATTAGTCAAACGAACATTTGATTACCGGCCGATACCGGAACAGATGAGAAATAGAATAGAAACTGAATAGAAAACTGAAAGCACTTTGAAATTTAAATCGTAGCTCATCGCGGAGACACTGTATAAGTTGAATATGTATCGTAAAAACATCCAATCGCAAATTTTTTATTACTCTATTTATAAAATAACTGTCGTATAAATCACAATACACACAGGACTTATCACAACATATGTCATAACTTAAACGAAATAAAAATCAATGTTGTTTTTTTAAAGATTTCTCAGAATCATTCGCTCCGTAATTCTTTGTATTTCCCAAAGACAGGAATTTTCCGGATCACTTGCTGCTAAATAGCAACACTTAAGTATGTCCTTTGAAGACAACGTTCCTTTCTACGGTTCGTTACTCTTAAATATATTGGATAATTCTTTTGTTTCGGTGTCCAACAATTTGTACAAAAACAGTGGCGCTAAGGGAAAAAAACGAATAATTGCTCAAAATCAAGTGTAATACAGATCAACTATGCTTTGGAAGGCAAGGAATGTACCATTATCTCTACAGCAGTTATATTGTCATTGGTATATATACAATATACATATTAAGTAAGTACATAATTATGTTTTACTCGAGAACGCAATACATTGTGTAGAATTTCATTTCGTTCTATTATTAAGGAATGCAATAAAAGGAATATACAAATGAAAATCTAGATATAATTCAAAATAAAATTAGTTTTAAGCAAGTTTGTACATACTATATGTAGTAGTAGTTTTGAAGTCGGTTTTTGTTTTTTTTTTAAATATAATTTTATTTTTAATTTTTTTGTGGGAAGTGTATTTTTTAAGTTCATTAATCCTTACATAATAATTTAGTAAACCTACCACTAAACGTGCT
Source organism: Anthocharis cardamines (assembly GCA_905404175.1). Lineage (NCBI taxonomy): Eukaryota > Metazoa > Arthropoda > Insecta > Lepidoptera > Pieridae > Anthocharis > Anthocharis cardamines. The sequence continues at coordinate 13,113,615 of FR989957.1, read as the reverse complement.
GCTCAAATGAGACAGCTGCAGCGCCGTGAAAGGAACGACAAACCAAAACATCATCTATGACCTACGTATAAGTAGGTATATTTTTGTTTTTGTTGATTTTCTAAAAAAGTACCAAACCAATTTCGATTTCGATATATGGGACCACCTCTGAAATATCCCCTACCAAACAAAAAAAGAATCATCCAAATCCATTTATAACTTACGGAGTTATCGCGTAACAAACACACAAAAAAAAGCAACATACAGACGAATTGAGAACCTCCTCCTTTTTTGAACTCGGTTAAAAAGATAACAAAAACAACACTTCAAACAAAAAGGAGGCCGCTCAGCATACGTTGCGCCGTGTAAATCGGACGAAACACTGATTTTCAGCGGCTACCTCAGCTGATTTAGCTTCCAGAGCCTGTTCTCAGTTTGTTTAAAACTAAAATTAGATTATTAAAATACTGCTTAAAGAGTTGTTGATTTGACCTCAGATACTGAATTTAATTCTTAAGTCAAGCATCAATACATATTGAATAACCGATTGATATTTCCACGCACACGTTCGCGTGTTAGTACGTATCTTCTCTACGATCCAATGGGTTGCGCCTTAACCGCTGAAGTTAGAAATTAACTGCCTCATATCGTTTGATTATTTCACCCCTAACAATGTAAATAAGGTGTAATAAGGTGAAGTTCCATTAGATAGATATTTTTTATTTCACATTCAAATAGATAATTTATATTTAAATTATATAAATAGATAATACCCAAAACGACTCTTAAGAGGTTTGTTACTTTAACTCGAAAGCAATTTATTTCTACAAAACATAAAAATCAAATAAATTAAAACCGAGTTGGTTAAAACCTATTGGTTGAACATCTCTTAAGGTCTGTCCCAGCTGAATACTTTGTACACTTTGTGGATACTGCGAGATACCCTAGGAACGTAACATAAATTGCAATTCTTAATTTCATGGTATAAATACATTGTATTTGTTAAAATAAAAAAAAAGTGACTTCGCCTTTGTAGAATAAATAAGTTATCTTCAGGCAATGAAATAGTATTATATCAATATCTACAGCTTACAATTTATTTTAACTGTAGCTATTGCTAAAAACCGCTTTATATGTACCTATAAATTGTGCAGATCTATCGAGCCGTTTTATCATGGATTAAGTAATAAATTCACACAATTTAATAAATTTTAAACAAACATCCCTAAAATACTCAAAAGAATGTTATGTATCATGTATCGACAAGGTATCGACTGACAAATAAAGCATAAATATTTTAAAATTATATAGAATCAGATAAAGTCTATAGTCACAAGATACAAACCGCGAGTTATTCCTAGTTAGTCATCTATATACATATAATAAAAGAGTAGGATCGAAATTACGCTTCACTAAATATTTTTACCAGAAATTAAGAAGGGTGATAAAAGAAGGGTAGCAGAATGCATAAATGCAATTTTTAAGATTCTTGTCTGTCTGTCTGTCTGTCTGTCTGTCTGTCTGTCTGTCTGTCTGTTTGTTCACGCTAATCTCCGAAGATACTCAACCGATTTTAGCGTAATTTATACAAATATATTAAGCTAAGTCCGGGGCAACATATAGGCTTTGTTTTATCGAAATCGGTTGTCGGAAAAAAAAGTTATCATCATTTAAATATTATTTTAAAGGCACCATTTCAACAAATTGCAATGAAAACTGATTCGCGTTGAATTTTTTCGAATTGTCAGATGTCAATCACAGTTTGATATGTAAATGAAATAGTTTGATAATTTCGCCGTTTTCGATATGTGTTCGTGGCATAGTGGATATACGGTCGTACTACGTAACTTCAGATGCGAGTTCGACTCATCACTAAGGGCAATATTTTTTTGTATTTTTTTTATATTTTTAAAAGAACTATATTTTGACAACAGAAAATGTGTTACTGAACTATTCTATTATATAAAAATGTATTTCTTATGAGATCGTTTATTTCGCATTTTCATCAATCCTTTCTTTTCCAAGGGAATTATACAAAAATATCTGAAATTAAAAGTGATCAATTAAATGAAATAAATATCGAGGTGGATATAGTATTTAAACACACTAATTAAATTTATAAAAAAATAAGTAAGTGGCCAACATAGATAGATAGATAGATAGATGAACCATTTATTCACAAAACACAGTACAAATGCGTGACATCAGCTTATACTAACTATAACTAAATATATTCTACTACAGTCAAGTCGCAGTGTGCACTGCGGTTGCGAATAGGAGCTGGCTCAGCATATGCTGTGACACTTTCATGTCACAACGCTGTTAATTCTGCCAGCCCCTTTGGATCGTAAGGCAGCTGCGCCAATACGTATATATTTAATTTAAAATTATAATTAAATATAAAAAATATGAAAAAGGTAAGCTAATAAATTATAAATTTATAGGAGCCATTACGGAGTAAAATAAAAGTGATACCCAGAATACATACGGAGTAAAATAAAAGTGATAAACAAAATACACGATATTATTATAATAAAATTTTTGATATTAACGATAATAGATATTAATAAATTATAAAAATAAAAAAATAAAATAAAAATAGAGAGTAAATAAAGTAAGTAAGCCATGTACGATGTAGCATGATATTATGTAAATTAAGGCCGGAACAGTTATATTAAGGAAGAGGTTTTTGTAAGGACAGCAACAAAGACCTATATTCTAATTTAAAACCTTGTCTCGACGTCTTTTTATGGAGAGGAGGGGGCAGATCGTTCCAGCATTTAGTGGCCTGAAATTTAAAACTACCCCTAAATGCTGCAGTCTTATGTGAGGGTGTTACTAATAATTTACTTATACATCTAACATTTTTCTGACAAACTTCACTTCTCCACAGAAGTTTTTTAAAAAGGTAATCTGGTTGTTTAGTGTGTACTATGTCAAATAGCAAACAGGCCAAGAATAACTTTTGTCGGTTTTTCATGTGGAGAATATTTAGTTTGTTCAGAAATGGTGAAACATGACTACGAGGTGGTATATTAACACAGAAACGTGCACACGCATTCTGTACACGTTGTACTAAGCGTTGCGATTTATTCAACAGACAGGGACCATAAACAGATATGCAGTAAATAAGTTTGGATAGGATTAAAGTTTCGCATAGTTTGACACGTAGGTCAACGCAAATGTATGGACGAATACGATATAAAAGTTTTAGACGATAAAAACAGTTTCCAACTACTTCTGCGACATGGTTTTCAAAACGCAATAAACTGTCAAATACCAAACCCAAGTTACGCGCTTCTGTTACCCTTTCTATGGGATTAGAGTTAACTGCCAAGGTTGGATGGTATTTTTCGATTTTAAGTACCTGTTTCCTAGTTCCGGTTATTATATATTTAGATTTAGCCGCATTCAGAACAAGACAATTATTAGTAGACCAAGAGGCAATGCGTTGAAGGTCTTCATTAATTCTAGCCACAGAATCGTCGAGTCTGTTAGGGTTAATGGGTGCATAAATTTGAACATCATCTGCATAGAGGTGGTATTGACAGAATTTTATGGAGTTTACAATATCAGCTGAGTAGATAATAAACAAAAGTGGACCCAAAATAGAGCCTTGAGGAACGCCACGGCTGAGAGTTGAGAGAGCTGATTTAAAACTAGTTCCATCACATTTGGAGAGTACCACTTGTTGCCTACGTCCGGACAGATAACTACTGAACCAAGCTGTAGAGTTTACGTCAAATCCATAATATTTTAATTTAGCTATAAGTAATGACACATTTAAACAGTCAAAAGCCCTCGAAAAATCAAGGAGAGTAAGGATAGAGGGCAAACCATTATCCCGTGCACTTAACAAATTGTCTACAACATCAAGTAGAGCAGTACAGGTGCTACGTCGTCTCCGAAAGCCTGACTGAGTAGAGGGGAATATATTAACATTTTCACAGTATTTCATGACCTGATTATAGACAACCTTTTCAAGAATTTTTGATAAATAGGGTAAAATACTAATGGGTCTAAGGTCTTTTATGTTGGTAGGGTTATTATTTTTAGGAATTGGTTTAACTAAGGCAACTTTCCAGATAGATGGAAATGTACTAGTAAGTAATGATGAGTTGATTATGTGTGTTAAAATTGCAAGCGTGTGAGGAAGTGTGAGTATGACTAAATCTCTGTAAATATTATCAAAACCTTTTGCATTCGATTTAATCCCCAGGATAATGTTGGCGATGTAGTGTTCTGAAACAGGTTCAAATGAAAAGGAATTAGAGGAGAATGAATTATTTTCAAAGAAAGAGAAAGTATTAGGATCTACATTTCCGTCTCCAGGTACATCAAGAAAATGATTATTTATTTGATCGACATTACATAAATGATCTGGAATTTCTGCTGCGTTTTTAAATTTAGGGAGAATGTTATTTTTAAGATTTTTCCAGAGTTGCTTAGAATTATTTAATTGGGAATTTAAGTAACTGTCAAAATAAGCCCTTTTTTCAAAGAATAAGTTACTATTAACTAGGTTTTTCAGCTCCTTGTACTCGCGTCGTTGTACAACATCTTTAGTTTTCTTAAATCTAACATGTGCCCTATCCCGTAAACGCATTAAATAACGAATATTGCTTGTAATCCAGGGTGAACAGACATCTCTAATCACTTCAGTTTTTTCAGGTGCAAATTTATCAAACAAGGTGATTAGGTAAGTATTGAAAGTTTCCACCATACTATCTACATCAGGAAGAGAAGCAATATCATTCCAAGGCAAACTGGAAACAACCAAGTCGAAATACTTAATGTCAATATCTTTTAAGGGTCTAAATGTTATACGCTTAAGAGGTGGCTTTTGCCGCTTTATTTTTAATTCAACAATTACCATTGCATGACCACCGAGTTCTGGAAGGTGATCGATATTAACGTGAGTTACCGGAGCATCAGTACAAAAGTAGTCGATTAATGTTTCGCTATGAGATGTAAAATGTGTTGGTTCTATAACGTAGTTAGTAAGATTTATTGATTGCATAAAGGTGTTTAGTCGAAGTACGTTGCTATCGTTATGATTTAGCAAATTGACGTTCCAGTCACCTAAAAGAATCACAAAATCGTTGCTACTAAAAAACATGACTGACTCGGTGAGGGCATCGAGAAAGACATCCAGGTTGAGCCATGGAGGTCGATAAGCCGTCCCTATTATGACACTTTTTGAGTTAATATTAATTTTTATCCATAACTGTTCAACACTATTATTTACAATGGGGTGAGGACAGGTACGAGCAGATATTCCACGTTTTATATAAAAACCAACACCGCCCCCTCTGGACCTTAAATCAGGTGGACGTGGTTTGTGTCTAAAAGAATAACCCGGGAGAATAGGAGCTCGAGCCTCCTGCCCCTGACGGATCCACGTTTCATTTATGGCCAATATGTCTGGTGAATGTCGTCCTACGGCCACTTGAAAATTTTCATCTTTACTGCCCAAAGACCCAGCGTTAAAAAGCCCGACAATGAAATTACGTGACTGCACCATTTATGTAATTAATATTAAAATTAATCACAAAAATAAAAATTCGTAGCGTCACAGACGCTATTTTTATGTAAACATAAAAATTTGGGTCAGGCAGTTGCTGCGTGGGTCTTAGGGGCAAAGAAAAAAGTGTATAATAATAATAAGTGTATATAAAACGATAGTAATATTGTAATTTATAAGGCCATTTAATACTATTACATAATATGAAGAAAAAATATAGTGAATTAAATATAATATAATTAATTTCATTGTGAGAAAAGCTACTTAAGAATATTTTATGCTTATAAAACATAAACATAATAAGTAGGTAAAAACATAATAATATAGATGAAGAATTACAAACCACAATGCACACCACAACAGTATAATATATAATATTATGCGTTACAATTAACATTATGTTATATATAAAATAAAGCAGCATACAATTTAATACAATATTAATAAATAGACAATTTAAAAGTGAAATCTTACTAAGTCTATGGCTCCAGAGATAGAAAACATAATTTATACTAAAATTGTTTACCTTAAAAACAAAAAGAAGTAAAACAAACGAAAAAAAAGCAAAACCTAATCTATGTAATATAACTAGGCTACATACATTATTATGCAGCATGACTGAATATGCGTGAAATATCACATTCTGAACGAAATGAACAGATTGGACTGGTTTCGTGCTGCCTTGCATAAATACGTCCACCTTTGACCCAAACGAATCTCCATTTATAAACATGGCTAAGGTCGCGAACCTTTGAATAAAGCGTACGGTTTGATTTAGTGAGTCTTTCGTTTATAAATACGCGCAAAGGGTTGTGTTGGGAAGATTCTATATCACTTGAGATAAGATTGCGTTTAATACGAGCCATTTTTATCATTTCATTACGAATCGAGTGGCGCGTGAGTTTAACAGCGATAAGACGAGGTCTGGAGGGGCGCCCGGCAATCGATGGGGTGACGCCGTCGGCTCCCTCAGTCGGCCGTCGAGGTCCTAGACGCTGCGCGTGCGAGATATCGCACTCGTCAAGACTAACGCCGATTTTTGATGCAATAGTTAGAACAGTGTGTACTAAGGACTCCGAGTCGCGCTCAGGGATGCCAGATATTTCAAGTTCATTCGCGAGGTCCGCTTGTTTCCAGTCATTGATATCGCACTGCAAAGAACCAATAGTGTGACGCAAATCGGAATTTTCATTGTTAGATTGACAGCTGGAGTGCGCACATTGTAATGATTGAATTATTTGTTGTTGTCCTGATAGCTCATTTCTTAAATCAATTATTTGAGATTGTAGGCAGTCTGTTGTCTCGGTAAATTCTTTCTTAATTCTGTCCAAGGCCATGTTCAAATCAGTTCTAAAATCGTGAGTGAGTTTAGCTTGCATAGCACTTAACTTAGTGTCAAGTTTAAGATCGAGCTTGGAGTCTAGCATAGCACCAATCTGGTCAATTAACGAGTTAGTTGCAAGTGCTGAGATGTCTGCATCGCCATAGTCGCATGACATATTGTTTATTTCGTGTGACCGTTCTATGGACGAATGCTCATGTTGTTTGTGCACAGGGGTGTCATCACCTTTACGTCGAGAACTTACTTTATTGCACGAAGGGCAGGTCCAAGAAGTACTTAAATCCTTCAGGTGCATATTATAGTACGCGGCCGTCATGTTTAGGCACATATAGTGATAAGTACCCATACAATCTACACAGACCAGTTGTTCCTCTCTTCTTAGTGATAAGTTGCATGCATAACACTCCATTTTGGTGAGCTTCTTCGCAATAATTACTTGTAACAGTTTGACAGAAAGACACACAGAAAAGTTGCCACGATTCCAAGGCAAAAGTAGTCGTTACTTGCACAAAAGTTTCGTAAATATCCAGACAAGTATATAACAAACACACACAAATATCTTTTAGATTAACCACTGCCGATAAACACTATTTTAACAATTTAAATTCAATAATTATCAGCGAGCAAAAACAATACGATGTTTACGTTACGGGCGCAGCTACCCTCCTCGACCATACTATTTCTTCATTCATTTTACCTTGCATTTCATGGCCATACTATTTCTTCATTCATTTTACCTTGCATTTCATACCTTCCATACCTTCATTTTATTCGTATTTAGACATTTTCTTGGCGTTTTTTCCATGTGTCGCAAGTATTTTCAAACCCCCGTACAATTTTTGTGCATATATTTAAGACGGAAAATGCATTGAATCCAATCTTCGACTGAACTCTGATTAGTGGAAAAAAGACACATATCTGCATTTTGTTGACGTAAAGTTTGATTGATATGCATCTCCCTAAAGTTTCTTTAAAGTTAGGTTCATTTTTTCAATTACTATGGTATTTCTTTTGAATTTCAAATTATCATTTGAACCACCATTAAACTTGTCGATATAAATATGATGCATAAGCAACCGTCAATGACTACTCTGATAGCTCTGGAGGATAAATAATATTATGAAGAAAGCTTGCTCAAAAGTTCAGCATAAAGTGAACCCCACGCGAACGAAGTCGCGGGCATCAGCTAGTATAATATAAATAAGTTACGATTTTTCAATCACCGTGTTAGGTACATACTCAGTAACTGAAAAATCGTAATTTACAGATTTTCGTTAAAGCAATTTCAAAGAAATACGATTTGTGAAATTACAGAAACGTGGCATTTACATAATATTTTGTAAAAATGTAATAAACAATTCCGTGCGTGTCGACCGTGGCTAAAAGCTGCCGGGCTAATCTAAGCGTTCGAAGTTAAAATTCCAAATAAATATTGGTTCTTGAAACATTTTTTTGATATCGACAGGCGAGCATGAGGTGCACTTCAGCCACAGAATTTCAGTCAATGATGCGCTATCGACCTACTTTATACTGCGAGCATATGCGGATATCCATAGACTGAAATCGAAAAGCGCAATATTCACTTCACGGTTTTTCCATCTATGAACGCATCTTCGTTACCCGGTCACCCGAAGTTTCGATATTCCTCCCCCCCGTTCAATCCATGTGCACGGCAGGTGTTCTACCGAACGCGCCAACGAGCCCGTCAACTTGATATAGAGTAATTATTACACCTAAAGTAATTGCATTTAGAGTAGGTAATGTTTGTAACTGTTAAATAAATATAAAAATATATGGAAGATTATATCGAAGATCAGAAGTTTTCAAATTTAGACACATATTGTCATTAAAGAATATTTCTTCCCGCTTGTCGCTATTTCTTAATATCGTCAAAAATAATTTCTTTTCACAGCGAGCGCTTGGACTATTTCAGGCGCTGGGTGTGTTCACAATAAATTGTCACATTTAATTATATTCACAGCACTGAGGTGGTTTTGTTCTCAATTTTTTTCTATAGATTATTACAGGTTCTACAGAGGGATTAAATACCAGTTAATATAATATGGATGCTTAACCGAAATAATTAAGGTTTTTGTAAATATTTTTTCGTCTTTAGTCATTATTACTGAAAAAATGAGCGTGGCAAGTTGAGTGTGTATTACTCTTTAAAACTATTATCATTGTATCTCAGTCAGACACGTATTTTGGAAAATAAAAAATTAACCGGTTTCAAGCCCTGGTTCTAAACTTTTTTTCATTTTAAAGTCTATTATTTTCTCTTGATTTGTTTTTATATATAGTACCTACAGCAAATTGCGGATTACAATTCTTAATTTTGCATAATATGCTTAATGAAATCACCATAATATCGTCGGCTTAATTATCAAACCTCGTATCTTCATTTGGTCAAACTTTACAGGAGGAGGAAAAAACAGGTCAAACTTTCTGTGGACATACGTAGTTTTATTTTTTGTAAATACCAAAAAAACTAAAAACAATTAGTAGATACGAGTGACTCCATCGTATTCGTTACGGTATTTTACACAAGATGGCATCAAAAAACAAATTCGGAAATTTTGGACTTACGAAGTTTGAGAATTAGGCCAGCGATATACAATAATAATACATAATAATGGTTATAAAACAAAAAACAAACATATTTGTATTCCTAAACACATTTTGAACTATGTGTTAAGATACTTCTATATATTATAATTCGATATTGCTTTTAACTAAAGCTCTTGAAATAAAAATAATAATTGCGAAGCGAAATAACAAACGCATTAATGGAGCATCGTAAATTCTCATTAACTACCAAACATAAAGTACAACGCGCGAACTTTATTAAAAATACGCATAAATCACTCAATCTTAATTATTTGGGGCTCGTTTTGTTTTTAAATCCCTTTTCGGAGTTTTAGCATGGCCGTTATACAGTTCGCTGAAGTAGGCATAGGTTTTTGTGTTCAAAAGCTATTTATATTACTGCCTAGGTATATTTTTTTATACAAAAACATGAGATTGCTTAAAGGCAACTAGGCATCTAGAGGATTCTAGAGAATCAATAATTTTTTTAAATTAAATAACTAAACACTTACCGCAGTGCATTTTCAATCCAGCTAGATTTAAAAAAAAATTCTTCACGCATTCTTTTTTTTTAAATCCAACAATATAATTTATTTTAATGAAACAGGATCTCTCCTGTTTTTGCCTCCAAAAACGAACAGAATCTGTTTATATTTGTCTTCATCCGATGTTTAAGCAAACTATAGTTCGTGAACAACTGTTATTCGTTTCTGTCACGAGTTTAGGATTGCAAAAATTAATGAAATCCGTTCAAAACGCCCAACACATAGCGCGGCAGTAACTCTCAGGGATCATCTTTAAATCATATTGATGTATGGGTGTCGTCTTCAAATTCCAGCAAGTTCTAGAAACTTTGGGAAATATTGCAGACCTTATCGCAAATACAACCATAGTGCCAAAACCTTCTAGTGGTAATTAAGACTATGATTTTTTTATTAAGAAAAGCTATTGACGATAACGTCATTGAGTAAATCAAATAGTATGAACTTAAATTAGAACATGCCCATTTGAGTTTATTTCCTAACTAAACTTATCAATGAGCTGTAATTAATCCACTTTTTCATATTTGCCATAAACTAATCCCCATATTACACGGGATGTTTACCCCATACCCCATATTACCCGCATGGGAGCTAGCTAAACTATGAAATCAACAATATATAAAAAACTTAAATGCCTCATGGACAGATTGATTTCACAATAACTTTACAAAAAGGAGGCTTTTGTTTATTCCACCATCGATGGAAAGCTAACATTAAAGAAAAAAAAATAGTAAAATACTGTCGTATAACTGTATGTGCTGAGTAGGTATACTGTGGTACAACAGATCGGCGCCCTTATTTTAGAGAAGTTTTTCGCTGACGTCATCCATTTTAACACTGATCGTCGATTTCACGAAGTTCAGTTATTAGTTCGTTGAACGAGTTAATTACGTTATTTTTAAATTACGCTTCCTCAGTTTTCACGATATAATGTGTCACAAGCTTAACTTGTATTAATTGCGAACTGTTGTTATTCCGTAAGGTATCCTTGCTAAAACCAATGAACTGATTTTGATGAAATGTGGTATGGTTTTGACGGGCTCGTTGGCGCGTTCGGTAGAACACCTGCCGTGCGCATCGATGGGTCGTGCGTTCGAATCCCACCGGGAACACATGTTTATAATTTTCTGTAAGCATGTTTTCCCCTCGTCTGGTACCTTCGGGCATTAATCGGGATAATAAATTGAGGAATATCTAAATTCCGACCGGGTAGCGAACCACCGTTCATAGATGAACAAAACCGTGAAGTGCACATTGCGCGTTTCGGTTTCAGTTTATGGATTTCTGAATGCTCGAAGTAAAAATTAGGTCGACAGCGCATCATTGACTGATGTTCTGTGGCTGAGGTATCACCTACCATCAAGTGAACCTCATGCTCGTCTGTCGATATCTGACATAAAAAAAATGAAGAAACTCAAGTTTGGGAAAGTATATAGTACTTTTTATAATTGTTATTATGGATAAGCATCTCAATAATAATAGTTATTATGTTATGAACTGTGAATTTATTTTAAGAAAGTCAAGCAGCCTTTTCTTTTTAGCCATCCTATTTACTTCAAGGAAAGAAGAGATATCTTGACTCATATCACCCGAATAATCGACCTGCCTTATGGACGCTTAACGATTAAAGCAATTATTAAAACACACCTAACGAGATAAAAGAAAGTTTTTATATCACTCCTCCAAATTTATATAAAGTTAACCTAATGTAAAATATTACACACAAGGGTAATAACCCTTTTCAACGAAATATGTATAATCAAAATCGATTACGGTATAAGCAAGAATTCGGTAAACCTTTCCATCTTCTGTAATCCATCGTATCATAATTATATTTTAAATTAAACCTCATTTCTAAATAATAATAAAATCGTCGTGACTGTGAGATACGAGATAAAATGTAATATTTTGGAAGTCGGTTCTAATACGTTGTATGAGTGCGGGTTGAATATTTGATGTGATCGTAAAAGGCTTCATCCATCAAGCGAGCCATTTGCTGGGCTAACAAGTTACAGGATAACACGTTCAAGAAGGGATGACTTAACAGAATTTCCTGGACATGGCTTACTAGATTCCTAATAATAGATTCGTGTTATGTGTGAATACAAATTTAGATAATATGTTACCGTTATGATAAGTAACATACGAGTAGTTAGTGATGATATTTTGTTATGGATGGGTCTCTATAATGATGATCTATTGAACACTTTAATATTTATTGTTTTACTAAAGTATTCAAAGATATGTAGATGTTTATATTGTTCTTTTTTGTTAGGTATCAACTAAAATTAAAAATAACGATATAAACACTACCTACTACTAACGATATAACATATAAACCGATGAAATAATAACTGAATATGCCGCCTTATTAAGCAGTAGTATTACGTCTCAGTGAGACATAGACTCGGATATCACGACACGTTCTCTCGTAAAGTAATAGCAATAAGATTATCTGAGATATTGTAGTACAACCCCAGATCCATCAAGAAAATCGCTTTTCTCGGCGTGAGTAATGCGGAATGGACACATCCATATCACTAATGCATCTCGTGTTTAATCTTGTGCACTCTCGCGTAATGTAAGGTCCCACAGACCGACTGACTCTTTGAAACATGTCTCATCTCATTTGCGGCTATGGATACTTGGGAAGTCGGGATATAAATGAATTACAAGCTCTATAGACGTTTACGTAGAGTCAACAACACAAGACATACATAGATTTATAAATGAATACTAGGTACTATCTTTGTAACAAATTATTTATTATACAGGAATCAATTTAATGATTTATATTCCATAATGCTTTGCTACTTATGTTGCTGATCGTTTAAAATGATTTTATAGGCTTATTAAAGCAACAGATATTCAAAGGGTTGTGGACTTGATCACCATCTGATTATAAACTTCATAGACATGTTTTCACTACATCTGGTAGTTATCACCGAGAAAGGTCTATACAACCCTGAACTACTGTAGATAAATAAGATTGCGGAAACAAATCTGCATAATCAAAAATCTGGTTCCATTGCACATACATTTTTGAGTTTCATCTTTACTATACTTTGTTTGTTTGTTACGATTTTAACTCAAAAGCTACTCGAAGATTTTTTTTTTTTAAACCGAATTTTCATCAATAGAAAGCTACATTATCAGTTAGTAACATAGGCTATATATTTTTGTATTTAGTACATCTACATTGCACACGTGCGAAGCCAGGGCGTGTTACTATGTAGTTGTAATTGATAAAGTAGATTTGAAAATTGAGGATTCAAAAGTTCGTAGCTTATATCAATAAAAAATATATGTTTAAGTATAAATTACTAAATCTCACAAACCTTTTGTTTTTAAATCTTGTAGTAACAAAGGTCGTTTAAAAAACTAGATCATATTGGCGATGTAAACTCAATTTAAAGTTAAACAAAGACAAACAATATTTCACCTCGCTCGATTACCGATATGTTTTGGAAATTTTCGCGTTTATAAATATAAATATTGGCTGAGCATTTACGGCAGTTTGTTTTTCCACGACCAAAATATCTGTGTATTATTGCGTAATGTTGATGTATGTTAATTATTTTACATTTTTTTGGCTATACGTTCAATTATTGTGGAATTGTGATAAACTTTTCGGATAAACAATATTTTATTCACGTTTTTACGTGACAAGACAAAGTTTTGTGTTTCTCATGTTGAAGTATGCATAGAACTGGCAACTTATTTTACTCACAAATATATAATAGTGTGTAATATAATATGACTTTTTAGGGAATAGAAATACTACGCAAAAGCACTATATTGTTATCAGTATAAGTAGTAAATACATATATCATGTCTAATGGTACCTTGGACTTCTTTCCCCCTTAAACTGCAGTTATGTAGTGAAATAACATCATATCAATGATAAGTATCTAAGGCTACTAGGTACATGCTTTTACCAAATTGCAGTGTTTATTTATTCATTTTAACTGTAAAATAAAACGTATCGATAATATTAATTCGCGGGCGGAATCAATTGCATATGATTAGTACATTATGTATATCCCGATATATAACATATAAAATATATTAAAATATACATAGTTGCGCTCTGAGTGTCTAACACCTGGAGACAGGAGTGGTCCATTGACATCTTCGATCAACAATATATTGACATAATTGAAATATGTATAATAGATTGTGTAGTGTATATTTTTATATTAATATTGTTTGTATTTCGATTGTGTTATGTTAAATTGTATTGTATTTTTGTGTTGTATAATAAATAATTAATGTAATTGGCCTAATCAGCCGTTTTAATTATCAAATAAATAAATAGTGTCCGTATTTTAACATATGCATGTTATCATTTAATGTTATAGAAAAGTTACATTTGACAATATTTTTTTTAAATATTGAAGGTACATAAGCTAATTTTTACCCGTGAATTAACTTCGTGTTTCGGTTTCAGTCAATGAATTTATGTGCCATTTATCGATATTTAGTATTAAAAAAAACTAGAAAAACATTATACTAACTTCCACGGGAGCCTAATCGTGCTTAAGTAGCTTGCGGCAACAGCAAGCTTACTCTACGCAGAGCTGCAGCAAAGCCCGCAGCCCGCAAGAAAAACATAATGTATACATGCTGTAAGCCCGTTGTGGAATTAGCGAGACGACTGGAGTCGGCCGTCTGCGCCGACTTTGTCTCGCGTGGAGTCTTAAGATTATGGTATTATAAAAGGTATCTACTTTAGAAATGTTCTAAAGGAGTATATTTTCCTATATAAAATTTGGCAAATGTCTTTCTTACGATCTTTCTGTTTTTCTTGCGATTTCGAAAAAATAGGGGTGATAAAATTACAAATTAACTGAGCTTAAAATAGGCGATTTATTCCTTAGGTATATAATATTCGAGTGCTTAATTCGAAACTTGGTCACGGGTAAACTGGAAGAAGATAGCTGTCTTGAATTGTAATTTCACAAAGTTACTGCACTGAGGCTATTTCAAGTACAATAATGAACCACTTCGCAGCAGTAGGTATTTAGTGAGTGTCTTACAACAACTAAGATCAAAATAGACTATTTAATATTACGAATCGATAGACGAACTTAAGGATCGCTTCATGGTAAGTCCTCGTCCAAATCATATAAAGCACCAATGTTTTATCAATCAACAAAATTACCTTTTTGTTATTTTAATGTACATAATATATATAATAATTGTAATTGTACCTGCGAGTTACAAGATATGTATACCGTTAACTCGTGAAAAAGGTTGGTATAAATCTAAGAAAAGTTCGTGGAGGCCACCGTGGTGTAATTTAAATGTAAATTGCGGCTCTTGAGTTTCGCGGTCGGTCGCCAGCCTGCCGCTGATAATGTGCCATAACTACAGTCTACACGCCTGGCTATGTCGCTCAACAGACATATAAACTTTGATATTGTTTATAATGAGTCTGCTGGACTTAATTAAAATAAATTAATAATTCTTTCGTTGAGCCGCGGCAACCCGAGTATGAGCCATCTAATTTCATTTAGTTTTCTTAATTAGACATTAGACCTGAGGGTTAAAGCTCGGTACTCAATCGTGATTACTTACTAAAGTATAAATTCTAAAGTAAGAGAATGGTCCTTTTAAATAAAATTCGTCTGATTTGATTTTACTCCTATAATTTGTATGTGGTTTAAACATCGCTACAATAATGCATATAAGACATTACTTAGATTAACATTTAATGGATGTTTTCTTATCTGTGCCTACTTTAAATTAACTTATTTCGTAAAACTCTTACGAGGCAAGTAAAACCATTGAGATAAAGGAAGGTAAGTTATTACCAGCGATTAGACAACCTTAATTACGCTAATGTGCCCAGATTTACGTATATTTTTTTTATCTTAGCTTCAAAAGTTTGTTTGCCGTTCACGGATTAGTGATATACTAACCAGAAACACTTCTTGGTAATTCTGCTTTTCATGCTAGAGGTGTCGTAGAACAAATAAAATGACAAATTGCTTAGTTTTATATTTGAGAGTTCAAGCATATATAATATTAGTATCTATTTCACACAAATGCTTACGATGATATTATTAAATCGATATAAACAATATTTTTGAACCTCGAACTACCGAAATTAAATGCAACGTCTATACTCTATACGTATCACTGAGCTATAGAGACAACTTATTGCTTTTGGGACGCCTATAGAAACTAAAGAAACGAGTAAACTGTATTAGAAAAGGCAAACTAAGCGTCGTCCTCTAAAACCGCTGTATTAACATTAATCTCTAGTTTGCCAGTAATCTGTCTAAAACGGCCCACACACGAGACTAAAAGCAAAAGCATTCCCCGGACAGTCTAGCCACTCAAATATTCTTCGCACAAAGCATTAAGCCAATGCAGGAAACCCAGTCAGTGGAGCGAGCGTCTAACCCCGGAGCATGTATCCACTCCACAGTTCAAAAGGAGCCATGACTCTCGGCCTGAAATCGAGGACAGTTAATAGCTGCCTCATACACAATGCTGCGGTTCGTTTAGTGATTACAACCTCTGACTCCGGATTGAAGCTAGGGTTGACATATTTAAATTTCTACGTAAAGACATAAGAATACATAATAATATTGTACGGATTTAGCAAAGGATTAGCACATGTTGCATTATTATATAACTCAACGGCACGTACTCGTTCTTTTATTTAAATCATTTTAATTTATCATTGAAAATAGGTTTATATTCGCCCACATACATACCCATAAGTTACCTATTTAATTTTCAGAAATACATACGAGTAATTACAAATTCTCATTTTATTCGAATTGCGATGACAGTTCCATTATCTTTCAATATTTTCCTTAAATCGCAGCCCTATCAAGGCGACCGGCCTCGCCGCAAATATTCAAAGCTACGGAAATGTACCTGCCGCTGAAGTTGGAAGTTATTTCACAAGCGCCTTGATTATCGCGGGATCACTAACTAGTCGGAAATACCTTTCCGTATATTATTTATTAGATGTACGTTGAGACACGACCCTGTTCGGTACTTACCAATTTCTCATTTAATACCGGAATATCAATATAAGTTCCCTTTTGTCTTTACATCTAGGGACCGGCGTAATCTGAGATGTAGTAAAAGTCTTTGGTTGACGTTGTCGCCTATAAAAACGTCGTATTGTTGTTGTCAATTTTATTGTGACTCATAGGAGCATTGACATTGATCGAAGAATAGGAGTTACGGATTGAAATGGTTTTCTATATAGAGTAAATTAAAATAACAGAGATTATTGACGAGGTAAATTTTGTTTCATTTCTTTAAAAATAAAACGGTATGATCAACGTTAACACAATATGGACTGCATATACGTGTTCCCACAACAGCACGTTATGTCAACAGTAAAATAAAAGTAATATTTGTAAATAAGGTGATTCTGAGTCACATCACGTAGGTCTGCAGGCTCTATATTCAGATATACATGTATATTACAAGTGGCGTTCAAAACATTAATATTGGTTGTACTGTTGTATCAGAGAAGTACCTACAAACGTCGCCAGGGACACGGCTATCATTAATATTATATTGTGTATTCGGATTACGGGATTTGAAATGTATATTTATGTCGTCGACGTCTTTACTATTCTTATAAAAATATCCAAGTTTCCATCCGACTCTTTTCCATACTTTATTAAATTCGATGTGTCGCAAAATTTTCAACACAAAATCTTTTCTCACAGAATAATCGAATAGAATACCAAATAAATTCCTCGGGTAAAGCATTAATGACAGAACATGGCAAATGAAATTGTAATTGGCTTATCGGGAGCTCTCTAGACATTGAAGATATCCCAACTAAATATTCAAGAAAACGCCGAAGGATTTAAATTTGCCTTTAAAATAAGTACATTTAAAAGTGTAAAATGGAACGCTAATGGGGGCTCTGTTTATGTTTACTCTAGATTCACAGGGATTCTCTTTGAATCCAGTTTTACATTTGAAAAGATAAAGTTTTTTGTTTTTCTACAAGACAAGACTTTTATTAATGTAGCTCCCGTTTTGATAAAAAACACTTTATTAAACAAAACTTCAAAATTTGACTGTGCGCTTTACGAGTATATTGTTTATTTATCTCTCTGAGTAGTTTTTATCCCATTAACTCTTTGCGGTCGATGTCTCCGTAGCGGAGACATTTTAAAATCGTCGTAGAAGTCGGTGTCTCCGTAGCGGGGACATTTTTAAATCGTCGTAGAACGACTTCTACGACTAATTATTGATCGCATTTATACCATTATAATTCTTAAAAACTATAAGTATCGAGAGCTTCAGTGAAATGAATAGGCCTAACTTACCATGAACGAGACGCTACATTATATTACCTACTAGATATTATTTCCAACGCCAATTTGGTTAGACCAACATAATAACTTTGGTCAAACTTTTATCGCATCGAAACGGTCCATCGTAATGGATTAGAACCTAAACACTCGCTAGTGACACCTTCTCGAACTCCATCCTCGTCCCATTTCTGTAGTGAAAACTTTAAGTACCTAGTTTCCTGAAATAAAAGCTTTGAGTAAGTATAAGACGAACCGACAGATTGCGATATCTTCAACGACTGAAATTCAAAGGTGGAATTTCCAATCCAAAGAAACAAAAGCACATGACGATACATCGCTACACAAACGGGGAGAGCTAAGCGGTTAGTAGCGATAGTATTGTTTTTATATTAGATATCGACAGACAAGCATGAGGTTTATTTGATGGTAGGTGATACCTTAGCCACAAAACATCAGTCAATGATGCGCTATCGACATACTTTTTATTTCAAACAATAGAAACTGAAACGCGCAATTTGCACTTCACGGTTTTTCCATCTATGAACGGTGGTTCATTCCCCGGTTGGAATTTCGATATTTATCCCACCCAATCAATACCCGAACTTACCAGACGTGGAGAAAACATGCTACAGAAAATTATAAACATGTTGTCCCGGTGGTATTCGATCCCACGACCCATCGGATCGTATGGCAGGTGTTCTACCAAACGCGCCAACGAGCCCGTCAAATATATGTTAGAAAAATATGCAGCATAAATGGAGCATACAAGGCCATAATATCTCTTGATTTCGTCGACTTAGAAGATTGATTTTTCTTACTTTCAACTTGATACCTCCACGCATTCCTGAGAAAAAGGGTATTGATAGACGGACAGGCATACAGACGGACAACGAAGATCCTATATGGGTTACGGTTTTGGTAAAAAACCCTAAAAATAAAGGAGAATAACATCATAGTTTTTATTTCTTTTAGTTTAGTATTTTCACATGAGTGAAGCCACAAACAACCTTGAATGAATAAAAATAGTGGACATAATACATATTATATATTAATTCTATTAAGTTAAAGCTATATCAAAACAACAACGAAGCATGAAATTCAGACAATCATAAATGCAAATGAAACGAGATTTAAATGAAAAGAGTCAATATATCGCGGCCAGGGAGCTAATTAATACCCTCAGGTCGAGCTGCACTCGGCGCGGCTCTCCAGTATGGGTTTTCTTAACACAATTAGATACACTCACACCGCACTTTATCCTTGTCTTTATTTATTTTTACGCTGAGCTTTAGTAGCTTATGTTATTTTTTCTTATGAGAAATCTAATAATATGTATTATAATATCAGATGAGTAGTGCGATAATGTTTCAAACAAAAATTAATCTTGTTTAAGTAGGCAAAAAAATATATTATTGTATTTATGTTGATGCGTGGGGTACATTGAACTCTACAAGAAAAGACTTCGTCTCCTTCCCAAACTAGTATAAAAGTTAAAACTTCAGTAATCAAATGTGTACAAGTAACATATTGGGATTTAAATTGTTTAACAGACAAATTCGAAGGCATTACATAATAATACGACTTTATTAGTCTTATTATAATAAATTTAATGAACGCGAATACTGTTTCTAAACTTCTACAGAACAAGAGCTGCTGGTGTTAAAACGGAAGTTTATTCATTGCTAACACTGACGTGACAACCTCCGTAGCTCAGTGGTCCCGAGTTTCATTCCCGGGAAAACGAGGCCGGCAGGGTACAAAACACTGATCACCTACTTCCCTGTAAAGAACAATTATCACTGAAAGTGTCTACAATGCAATAGTGAATACAATGCAAAGTACTTCTTCATCAATGATTTTTTTTTTACAGAGCAGATAACCGCGTAGTTAGTTTATCTGATAGTAAGAAATCACTACCCGCCTATGGACATCAGTGACTTAAAAGTCTCAGATGCGTTGTCGGTCTTTTAAAAATTTATTGGATTTAGTGAGAACAACGAGGTCTGCCTTTAAATTCAAAAGAATGACCTTTAGAAATGAAAAGTTTTAAATATAGAATAATCCATGCTCTATTTGCTCCTAAAATGCCCGCTTTGCTAAGGAGCTTTCTGTGTATTTAGACCCGTCTCTTAAAGTTGTTTTAATATTCATAACCCTTTAGGAAACCTACGAGTTAGTATCACTTGAAGGCTTTCTAAAGACTAGCTGGAGAAACAATGTCTATGTTAGGTTTATCCTTAGAATTCACGATTAATATCCTTTGTTCTATGTTTATATTAAATAAATGTAACGGTTTAACCTACGTTTACTAGATTATTTCAAACATCAGAAAGGTTTATGTTAAGTTAAATTAAGAATACAATTCATCAAATATCTAATAAAATTTTGTCAGTTTATATCTTTAGCTCTTGTACTATGAAGTAATAAAATTTCTCAAGTTTCAAGTTTATGTACGTCATTGAAATCAAACGACTTTATGATTGCACGTTTAACTTCGAAAGCATATGTTCGCTTTATATTGCTGTAATATCTTCAACCAAAATTATAATGGCACATTCCCAAATTTATGGAGCAATTATTATCCGTATCTTAATAATTTTCGGGGAAAATTTTGAGATCGTCACGCTATTGGTTTCTCTGTTATTTATTTCACAAATATGAGTATTGCCAGCTTCTTTTTTTATAGAATAGGGGGCAAACGGCAGGTGTCTCTCGTGATAGTAAGTGATCACCACCTTCCATAGACATCCGCATTACCAGAGACAAATAGCGGTTAAACTTCGACAAATATATCAGATTCAAAGTACTGACTCTACTTACACTTTTTTCTTAGATTTTCTTACAATATAAAAACTCTCATATTTTAAAAAAAAATCTATTTTGAAATTTATTCCTAACTTTATAATAAAATACCAAATCTTCAAATTCCATTATCTTAAATGTCCCAAAGTTATATAAATTTCAGTGAAATAGTGTCCGTTCTAAGTTTCATTGCGAGGACAAGCTTAATGTCTCATCGGACTCGCTAACGGCCTCGTGGAAGTCTTACAAGACTGCCCATTAAAGAGCCGAGGATTACTTGTTGGAAACTTTTAACTGTATAAGGTTCTATTGTTTCTTTATTTCCCAATGCTCTGACACAAAGCCGCACTTTAAAGAGCAAAGACGATGCGAAACGAATTTTCTTTTTCTTTTACTCCCAAAATGACACCTGTTTTGAAAACCGTCGAAAATATCAGAGTGATTAAGAGCACGGATTCACTTTTAACTAGAAATAACAGTAATACCTAGTTTAAGTAATACCAAAATATCACCCTTAATACCGAGTGCTCTTAAATGTACGCTGTTAAGCAATACAGACAGTGTCAACCCACAAAATGATCAAAAAAATTTTTTATACCAATCGCTTCCTTATGAGCTGGAGTACATATTTCAAAAGAGATATATATCACTGAAATCGTTTTAATAGCAAAAATATTGTAAAAACTAGTAGACACGAAACCCTAAAATGTTTAGAATATTTAACAATAATGCACTAAATTCTATTACTTTGATTGCTACCTAGAAAAACGATATACGTTTACTGTAAAAATAATAATTACAAAAAATCTATTATTTCTGTTATTTTTTTAAAAGAAATTTAATAAAATCTAATTCAAGCTTCAAACTAAATTTTCTCAAAATGGGGTGTGGATTGACACTGTATTGCATAACAACATAGCGTCCAAATGAAATACTTGTATAAATTGATAATACAATTATATAAACAAAGAGAAAATGATTTTTACAAGGCAGTAACAGCGCCTGCCTTCCACTCCACTTTACGTAGTACGCGTCTAAATCTAAACAATAATCACTAATTATATAAGGAAAGTGAGGTGTAAATTGAACAGCGCCAAGACAGGTTGCCAATACGTGATTTAATGAGAATATATTAGGAGGACTGAAGAAAATTTAATTTTATTAACATAAATATGATTTCTTATTTTTCAAAATTTATTTATAAATTTTAAACACACGCCCTAATTAGTGTTATTGATTGTTCAAAACCTCGTATACATCACGACCTCATGTGAACTTATAATTAATTTGAATACTGTTTCAGGCTAATCATTAGGAATTTTGTAAATTCACTCTTCGGACCGACTAGTGTACGAATGGACTTTTTTGTGAATTTTATGAAATTTTTTTCATAGTTATTTGCATAATATATTAACGCTAGTTCGTTACTGTTATTAACAAAATGAATTATTTTGACTAATTTAATAAAACACCATATTTCAATGACTTTTTTCATAATTCCTAATCGCGCTGACAGTGGAAGCGAGCCAAATGTACAAGCCAATTGGAATAATTGGTGCATACAATTTATTAAAATGAAAGGATAAGTAGAATTAAGATCCGAATAATTGTGACATTATTCATATTTTCCTAGGTATGGAAATAATGTGCTGATTGAGGAAAAAAAGAACCTTCATACAGAACAACTAGTTGACTAGGTATGTGGATAAATATTGTTTGACAACTCTGAAAGTAGTTTGTTGCAGATGAAAACGTTCATACGTTTTGAATGTTTCAGGAATACAAAATCACTGCAAACATTATAATATATCGCAAGTTAATATTGGTCGAAAGTCAGTATAAGAATATAATTTATATTAATTCTGTTATCACAATGAACAACAATTTAAATAGGTAAATTAATAAAGTCGCATCAAGCTGTCATGAGTGAACACGCAAAAACGGTTTGCGGCCAACTGCAGGTATTCGGCTTATGTTAATCCAGTTATGAATGACTCCGTTATGAAGGGTATTATGAATATTATGGACATTACTTTGGTTTACAGTTATTATTTATTAAATAATTGAAATTTTAGCGTAAACTGCGATGTCATTACGACAATGTAATGTGTGACTTCAAACACGAAGAAGTTTAAGAATTCTTTGGTTGCTAAGTTTTATGAGATTATTAGTAAGTTATATAAAAATTACCTTATGACACACTCCGGCTTCACACGGGTGCAATGTAGATGTACTAAACACAATAAAAAAATGCTAATATAATATATAAAAAATAGGATA
Organism: Anthocharis cardamines; assembly: GCA_905404175.1. Taxonomy (NCBI): domain Eukaryota; kingdom Metazoa; phylum Arthropoda; class Insecta; order Lepidoptera; family Pieridae; genus Anthocharis; species Anthocharis cardamines. The sequence goes on along the minus strand of FR989957.1, from coordinate 13,090,254 downwards.
TTTTTAAAATCGGCCGAGTTTTTGAGTTAAATCGTAAAAAACAAACGAATAAATAATTCCTCTTCAAATAATTATATAGATGTAGGTGCCTATTCTATATATCTACTAGTGTTTATTCGCAGCGTTACTGGTATAAACTGATGAAATTTATTAAAATTTCGTCACTCCTTTTACCTTGAAGAAAGACAAAAAAATAAAATCACTCGTATATGTACGATATTGTATCGATAGTAGTAATAACTGTAAAAAGCGACACTTAAAAGCTTCTAACGCTAATTATAATCAATTATTATTAATTATTCTATGTAATTTTATCGATATAGTGAATCAGATAACACGAACCCGCATACAAATTCACACGACTCCTCTTAATTTTTTCGAACAATTACCGCCACCTTTAAACCAAACTGTGAAAAATTCTAGGAAATTTCTTTGTAAGCGAAAGTCTGGATTCGTTTAAAGTCTGCCACTAATTGTATTACCGCGTTCGGGCAAAAGTTTTAATTAATATCGGATTCAGTTTCGTACCGCAACGCCTTTCGCTCCTCAAATATCTGCTGCTGACTTTTATCCCTGTAACTTTCATTATACTGTATAAAATCTTTTCAACCTTCTCCGTAGTGGGCTGTTCGTTGATAGCATAATGCGGGATTTAAAAGAGGTATGCTTTGCGTTGTCTTTTGTTAACGCGAGTAGCTAACTTTTAACGGAATAAAACTCGATTTTTTTTTCTTTAATGTTTATAATATTCAGTGATGAAATGAAGTCGTATTAATTAGTACTAATTAAAATTAATCAAGCAATTTCTAAAACTGTTAACCCATCTGGCAAAATGTTTTTTTCACAAAAAGTGTTAAACCATTTTATTTAATACTACTAATGAAAAGTATTTGTGAAACAAACAATTATGCTATATAAATACCTAAAAAGAAATTATAGTTTCAAGCTAGTTTGTAGTCTGAAAATAACTTCTAATTATTTGCTCTATTTTCCTCAAAATAGTGTATCAAGGGCTGTATTTCATCCACACTGTTCCAAATTCAGCCTCATTATTTCCGAGTTCGCGTGCCGAACCCGCGCCATTTGCATAGCGGCAGTTGTAAAACGCTACTCCATACCACTTATCTGCTACTTAGAATAACACGTGCCCCAATGTTGGACTTCACCTACGTCCTAATGGCCCCTACACATGCACTATCTTACAAACTTTATGTTGTTTGAACACTATCCCACCTGCCGGCCTAACATGACAACCACGACAAAATTTTGTTGACCGTTTTCTCCTGTTTTAATCGAGGGATAATCCCTTTGCCCCTTATTACAAAACGCAGTTTAACTAAAAACCCAGGTTTAAAAATCTAAAAACTACAGTTTAAGCAAAATTGATATTACAAAACGAGTTTTTGCGCTAAACCTTAGTTCAAAGCATGGTCTAACGCTAAACTTCAGCGACCCCTAGTTTAACGATGGTCTAAATCGTATCTGTCAAAGTTTCTCTTTGTCATTGTGATTTGTGTTGTGTTGTTTTTACCCGAAAATGGATATTAATATGGTCGATTTAATTGATATTGATGATGGGAAGACATTGAGTTGTTGAAAACGCCCCGCAAACACAACAGAAACCGTGTTTGAGTCAATCCCTTCATGGAATCATTCGATGAAGATTTCATGCAAAAGTATAGAAATACGTTATACAATGAAAATAGTGGACTTATTAAAATCTGTGACTAAAGATGCCTGTAACTAGAGAGGATGTCCTGTGTCCCCCGAAATACAAGTGGTTTACTCGACATGTTGAAGTAAGTAGATTCAAAGTTTATATTTCATTTATCAAAATATTGTTAGCAATTTATACTAAATGTTATCCTTCTAAAGTAATGTATTGTTTTGTTTTAATAGATCCAGGATGACACCGCCGATTTCAACGGAGTATCAGGAGTATCACAACCTTTTATAAGCCAGATATGCAAAAAAATTGCAGAAGCCATAGCCCGAAAATCACATAGATTTATAAAAATGCCTGCCACAAACAGAGCAAGAGTAAGCAATGCAAAAATTTCGCAGAATAGCAAATTTCCCTCCAGTAATTGTTGCAATTGACTGTACGTTCACATAAAAATAAAAAGTTAAGTCAAGATGGTGGTTAACTGTAAAGGATTCCTATCAATTAATGTTCAGGTATTATTGATTGATTCTACTCATATTTTTCTTGCAAAATAAAGGAACAATGACTTGTCTATTGCCACATCCCTGATGAGGCGTTGGTTGTTGAAAAGTAGTTTAACCTACAACAGGGTTAAGGTGTCCAATGTCCATGTGGAATGTGATTAATATACAACAAATAATAACATCCCTGCATGGCTTTGTATGGAATATGATGGATTCAGTGGAAAAGTATAATTAGGATGTTTTGTGCATACAAAACTTTCTTAAAAAATATTAAAATAAATGAAAACTAAAACTTTGTTCTATAATATGTAGTGATAGTGAATAGTCATGCTTATTTATGAGTAAGAAATACTAACCTATTTAACTATTGTTTCAGGTAGTTTGTGATGCTGATTTAAAAATCATGGAAATTGTTACTAGGTGGCTTGGGACAATTCATTGAAAGACACTTTTAATTGAAATAATGTATTTTAAACCTTAAATAATTGTAATTCTTTAACATTTTACAATAAATTTTCTTTCAACCATAAGTTTTTCTTGTTAGGAAATAACATTTTTATTTCACCCATTATTTATAATATAAAATATTTATATTACATAAAAGTTTTGCTTTATCACATTTGTATTTTTGATATTTTTGTGAAGTAAAATCTCCCCTAATACATACCTGTTTTTACATATAATATTTTGATTAATATTTTTATGATAATAGTAATTATAAATAAAAATAAGATAATAAAATACTTAATTGTAAATAAAGTTTATTTCTTTCTGATTTTAATCTTTGTATTTCATTAGAGTAGAAAATATATAGATTTAAATTTATGAAGAAAATATGTATGTTAAAACAAAATTTCTTCCAAACAACATTCTCTTCCATACGAATTTAACTTCACCATCAGACCTTTTCTTTCCCGTGAGTTCATTAACTCTGAAAATATTTCAAAAATATTATTAATTTGCGTAGGGGTCACTGAATAATAAAAAGAAACTAAACACTTACTTCTTTGCTATATTCTTCCACTCTTGAGCCTTTTTAATATTGAAGGAAGCTTTAGTACTTTTGTGCTCTATTATATGGCGTGATTGTGAAGTCATCTCACGTAGTATATCCTATAAAATTTTCAATTTGTGTTAACAATAAATTAAAGAAGGATTTCAAATTCATCGAAGTAATTTAGCTTTACTTACTTTTTCCTCGGTACTCCAATTCTCAGATCGATTTTTCTTTTGTTGGTCCATCACAATATAATATTAAAATTACCAAAGACAGACACTTCGATAATTTAAAAATTCCAAACTAAATGAACTTTGTTTAACTTGCGATAATTTTGTTTAATAATTAATATTATAGTTTCAAATTACGCGCGAGAATGTTACGATTCGTTACACGTACTTAGATGTATAAGTATTTAGTAATTAATATGATGTTAATAATGTACCTAAACCTAAACAAATCTACAATCAACGAAATGTCATGTTTATATTCATGCAAAATAACAAATTCCCAATATTTTTAACACTCCTAAACATAATTTAATCACTAGCGTATTATCAAAATGTTTTCTTTTCTGGGCAAACGGAACGTTGCAATAGAAAGTCATTATTAATCTGTGGTTGATATATAACAATGGCTCAAATGACAGTACTAAGAAGACCACTGTTTTTTAATTTTTTGTAATACGAAAAAATTTAGAACTTGGTTTTGCAGATAAGCCTGGACTTGATAAGCCAGGTTTAAACCAATGTTTATTTAGTTTTTTGTAATAAGACCGTATATGTCTTTCGATCCAGTTATTCTGTAATGTCTTCTTTTGTTTTTCGATCGAGATATCTTATATCTTAGTTTGTCTTCACTGGTCTGCGAGATATCTCTTGATGGTGATGCTAGGCGGGCTGATGTTAGTCGAGAAGATGCCTATTATGTATAACTTTTGAACGTTTACACGTGAGTCAAGTACGGTAGTATGTCCTTTCGGTTATTTAATTTTGATAGCAGAACATCTATCAATTGTGAACAATGATATAAACATAAACAGGGCAGAGATCTATTTTATTTTTACTTGCAGCCATCGAAAAGTCACAGACTGAAACTGAATGTGCAATCTGATTTCACGGCTTTTTCATCTATGTATGAGGTTCGCTTTCCAGAAAGAAATCCGATATTCCTTTCATCCGTACCCGCTCAATGTGTAGGGAAACTAACTGATATAAAAGGCACATTTTAAATATTTCCCCAATTCTCAATATAATACCCATAAACGAGTAAAGTGGGATATTTTCTTATTTTTTTTAAGTGGAATTAACACATGGACATGTATGTAGACCATATAGTCATATACACAGTTAACTTTAAAATGTAAACGACATACATTTTTTTATTTTTAGTATAATACCTATACTGTTTACTATTTAGAAGACATAAAACTATCATGCACATTTTAAATCACTAGTAAGCGTTACATTCTATTAATTTTTTTTTAAACTCACTTAATTTAAAATAACTACTAAAACTTAATAATAATTGAAAAAAAAAACAATTATTATTTTTATGCAAAATGAAGCACTTTGTGTGACAAAATACGTATCGGTTGCCGTCCCATACATACGAGTATCTTCTTATAACGATCATAATTAGGCACAATGATAATAATGTAAAATAGATACCTTTCAAATAATCTGAATTGGTGTCTTTGTGATGTGTCTGTCTTGAGGGAGGGCGCCTATAAAGGGATGATTTTAATTATACCGGATAGGAAACATATGATTAAAATATTATACGTCAAAAGTTGGCTCGATTGACAAGAATATATAACGTCCAGGGGCGGATTTGCCTATAGGGCGGGCCAGGCCAATTTAGGGGGCGGCAGATTTCGGTAAAAACTCAAATATAAAAACTGTATCCAGCAGTATCTAACAACACTGATTGATTAAATTTTATCATAGAGCTATAGATACAGACTTTCCTTATATTTTAATTCTTATATATCATTCAGATGTTCGTGCTCTAGTTGAGTAGGGGGCGACAATATTACATAGGCCTAGGGTGACCAGCGTTCCAAATCCGCCCCTGATCACGTCATATCTAACCCTAAACATTAAACACACTTAATACTTACTGACACTTTTATTAAGTGTGGTCAAAAAACCAAAATAAATATCCACCAGTGGCGACACAATCTATAAAGTGAAGAGTTTTGACCGACATTCGTTCTACTCGTACAGTGCAGTAGGTACTTGATATTGTTTGAATTTTTGCTTCGTCAACATTGACATAGTTTTAATTCTATGTCAATAGTCAATATCGTCGAAATCATAGAATAATTGTTTCAACGTGGAAAATAACTAGTTTCCAGTGTTAACAAAGATCTGGAACACAACACTTATCATTAATTAGAATTGTTTCCGATTTCAAAAGTTAAAATAATAATGATTGTCGTCAATACAAGGTAGGTTGCAGAAAGAGTATATCGGTTAAGGCACATTAACGTCACATATTACGTAGATTACTTAAGCTGTAGGACAGTCATTTGGTCCTGATACTTTTAAGAGTAATATAAATTATAAATAAAGTTATCGCATAGTGCTACCTAAAATAACATATACATATATTTATAAAACGTAAATGTACTTTAACAAAAAAACCGTTACAACAAACGCTCCTTAATTGTACTCGCTTACCGCGGAATACTGAAACGATAATCAAAATCTGAGGGCTTCTTAAAATGTTTCTGTCTTTCCAGTGTTAATTAGCGTTCGAGAATTCGGCCATAAATGTATTAAAATAAGATTCGCGAATGCATTAGTCAAATAATACAGTTACCAAAACGTTATGAAGCGTGACACAGAAATAAAACTCCATAAAGTCTATAATATTAAATGGATTGTGAAATAAGGTTTCAGTTTAGGAGCCCACCTCTGTAATAATATCCTGCATTGGAAATTAGGCAAGTTTTCACCGTAATTTCAGTCCCATTCTTATTTTGTTTCCGAAAGTTATAACTGCGTAATCATATTCCTCTACTTTTGGACTTCATCCAGTTTTTGTTTTATGCTCGCGGTTATTATGAGGTAAATTGCACTTCAATGGAATTATCACTGAGAAATTTGGATAATGTAGATATTCATTCGTAATATTCACTACTGTTTCGTGTCTAGTTAAGTTTACAGACATATTGTGATATACTGTGAAGATTGGTCATGTAAAAGTGTCAAAATTAACAAATTTGTTTTTTATAGCCAATGGACCGAAAGAAAATGATCAATTTACTTATATCCTTATGAAATGGATACCTTTGATAATAAACGATTCCTACGCGATTACACGGACTGACTTGAGATTTTACTGTGTGTGCGTGTTTCAGTGTCAGTATTTGGATTTTCGAATGCTCGAAGTAAAAAGTAGGTTGACAGTGCATCATTAACTGATGTTCATTGTTCTGTGGCTGAGTCAATCTATTTATTTAAAACAAAAAAATATTAAAAATATGGTCACTAAGATGTTGTTAGGTTAGCTTATTACGTAATAACTTAAGACAGAAGGATCCTTAAGTAGGGACTGAATAATTGATCGTCTTGGTATTATATGAATTTCACAACTTTTAACGATAGAACAACTGAGTTGCGAGACTAGTTTTTTTTTTACAATTTTAAATTTATGTTGTTGATGGCATTGCATATTTTATTTGCACATTGCAACAGGTGGGTAACCAACTGACTCACTTGAACCAAAATCAACCCTTTTACCATTGTTAAGAACGAGCCAGATTCGCGTAGTTCTACTTCTGTGAAAATTAACCAAAACACTGAAGCTTTATATACCACAGATTCATATGAAAGTGATTGTGTCAGTTTTTAAATTCGATATTCGGATTTGTAGAGACAAAGGACCTTCCTGCCATACCACTTTCTTTAGATCTAGCGAATAGTATAAGTTATGACTAATTGAGTCGCAAGTTAGTGTAGTGAATGCCAAGCGCAGTCTGCAAGCCGAGCTGAGGTAAACTTCGGGTACCTTCTGTATAAAGCCTTGTCGCCCAGTACCTTATTAGTTAGCGGGCCATTCAATACGCGGGTTTTCTTATGAAATTTTTAAAGACAGGTCGTTACCCGTTTTTGCGATGCGAAGACTTAAAATACGTAGGGGAAGCCCGGGCAAGACGCATATGTTAAGGAAAAGTGTTAAAAAAACTACAATCTGATAATAAATAGAACTGTTTTGTACTTTTATTCTGTAGTATGTTTAATAATCTTTAAAAAATAATATTTAAAATTATAAAACTTAATCAATTTCTATATTAATTATGAGCATTAACAAAAAGTATCAATTATCCGTTTTGCCCGACCCCCCCGGGCAAAAAGGATATGTTGATATAGTCAAGATCAGTCTTCACATTGATCACAGAAATAGCTGCCAACTCTTATATAAGATGTGCAGTCTTCATGCGACTAACTTGTGCACTGATTATACTTAATCCAATCTTCCGTTGGTGGTTCAGTATATTTGTCAGGGCATACTAAACAATAAAAACCTTGTTTAGGGTTTCTGTATTGCGCTTTGTCAAAGGATCTTTTATTTTTGACATTTTCTGCGGCCTGCTAACTCAAGTCCTTGTCTCCTTGTTTGCCTTCTTCAATTTTATAGGTTTTTTTATAGCTATTTTAAATGGATTGGAAATATTTTTTCTGGTAACATAATCAAACACCTGTTCAGAAAAATCTGCCCCAAAAATAAACTATCTCTTTTTTTAAGATACGGAGATACATAGTACTTCTTTTTGTTTAGGACTGAAAACAGTTATAAACCTCCCGAAGTCAACTTCACGTGTCTCTGCAAAGTTGTAAACGAAACTCCAAACTTCTTTGCGGTCAAATTGATTGTACACCATCTTTTACAGCTCTTAGATATTTAATGTTTTACTTTTGTGTTTATAATTTAACACCATCTAAAACAAACTATATATCTGTTACTTAAGACTCAAATCGGGCAAAACGGATACCTATTCATTTTGCCCATATCCGTTTTGCCCAAAACTTCAAAATTAGAAACAAGTCAAGATGTGAATTGTTGTTAGTAGGTAAATCAAAAGTAACAATCACAATCTATACTTAACTAAACATGTAATTGAATAAATAAAACTTATTCATAGATAACTGGTTGGTTATATAAAAAGTTGGTATACAAACCTTCACAAAAATCGCAAGAAAACTATGAAAATGTTTTTTTTTAATATGCACAACAGATACATTCGCGCAATGTTTTGGTTGAACTGTCATAGCATAGCCGACCACACGGGTCATGATTTGAGAAATAAAAAATAACTCCATATATAATAGATTTTTGGAAAAATCGATTATTCTTCTTACCCACCCTATGCTTGTTGCCCGGGCTTCCCCTATGTATCTTCTCGTAATTATTATTCCGAATGCAAAAAAAGGTGAAAAATTATCGATGAATTTTACCTTGACAATGAAGGCTTTTTAGCCTATATTATTCAAAGTAAAAACCTTTTAATGCACCACTGGATAGCTTAAATCTAAGTTTTTTTGACCTAGTGACGAACTGGGCAATGACCAACATGTTTGCCGCAGCAAGCGTGTAAATAGATCACCTTTGATTACATATAGAAATAAAATAAATCCTCTATATTACAGGATACAAAGTCTTGTCTTATTTGTCAAGATTTATTTTGTGTAATACATTATACTATATACCATGACCTAACGGTCTACTCCAGAACAAGAACAAGAATTGTAGCTCAATTATCACCGGGTAAGATCTGAGTGCTATCTAGAAGCATTTAGTTTTGATATCAGTCCTAAAATAATATTGTATCGTGCCCTGATTTTTTATATATCTTCTTCTTCTGTATGCTCTGTTCCCTTTTTTTAACATATTTTGTTCGTATTATTCATGGAATAACATAGATTAATATGGAATTAACATGGATGAATAATATTATTTAAGATATTTTTGTTTAAAAAACAGTATCTCTAAGAAATAATTATAGTAGCCAATAAAAATATATCCGCTCTGTGAAGTACATAAATAAATAACAAAATTATTATAATTACGTGTGATGGATTGCTGTAGGTATCTAAATATATTGTGTTAAACGCATCGCATTATAGGCCACATGTCCTTTAGCTAATTTTAATAAATTAATAAATCTTAATGGCCACAGCGACACGCGATGAGATTTTTTATTCGCAAGAAACTTTCCAATTTCCTTCAAGAATTCTCTAAAGTTTTTCTCTTTAAATTCCCGTGAATATAAAACGCAGTATAAAGGTTTCCTTATTCAAACTACACAGTTTCCGCCTTTCACTTCCATTCGGAGTATTCATTTATCTTCGCATTAGTATTTAAATACAAATTTAAATTCTTTTTAGTCAACTGTTAAGAATTTAATACGAATTTAAAACGTTTGATGTTCACTTTGCTTGGCATATCGTCCGCGTCGGTATTTAATAACTATTACAATGAAATTTCTTCTGCAACTATGTAAGTAATAATTATTATGAGAATTAGTTTTAATATTTTAAGGGAATATTGAGGCAAAAAAACGTTATACAGCTACCTAGATTGTAGGTGTGATTATAATGAATTTTAAACAATAAACTGCATTCCTAAAAACCAAATAAATAAAATACGTCAAACGTCGTCGGTTTACTTAAAAAATTTCTCTCCATTTTTTAAATAAAAATAAGTAGGTACATTAATAGATTCCTCTATTGTAGAACTTGTACAAGTGTTGAAAAGCAACGCATTCGATGGGATTTATGCGGCCACACTGCGGAGTGCGGATATTGTAAGTTCGCTTCGTTCTAGCGCGAGCGTGCTGCGGTTATCATATTTTATACTTTCAGGAAATTTACCTTCGATTTGAAATGAACACGTACTGTCGTTTCCTAGAACAGAGAAAAATAATGCGAAATTGGTTTTGCATTTACACCACGAAGCCAAGGTATTATTGGGTACGCGTTTCAATTAAAACATCAATTAAATACAAATGGTCTATGCAAAAGATGGACGGCCGGAACTGCGCAGGAGTTAAGACAATGAAATAAAACAATTCCGGCTTAAGGAAGGTGGCACATACCTTTATATGATGCTGGAGAGCCTTCGATCCTCACACACCACTTGCACAAAACCACAATGAGAGCACGGGGTTTTCTATATACTAAGTTTAATGTTGGAGATGCACGACAACGATCACTCACGGCGCCATATTTTTCAACACTTCAAAAGTCAATGCGATAGGTGGCGCTGGCAGATTGCAGCGCATTCGACGTCATAGCTATAGGATTTTTTTTTATACAAACTTTTTCCGCCGGTTCGGAGACAATATTAGTTCTCGATAATTGTCTTGCAAACTTTGTGAGCAGTTATCATTACGATTGGTTAATATTAGTGTTAAACCACTGAAGAAAATACTTGATGTGCTCAATTGTTTATTCAGATCAATATTATCACTTCACAATAATCATCAGAATTCTATTTACTCAACCACAGGTCAGCTGTCGACAATCGAACCAAACTCAGCGCGCCAACAATTATTCTTCTACTATTTTCCCGCCATTTTCCGTTTGACAGCTGACCCACTCGTTTGGAGGCAATGTTGTCAGATCATAAATATAATTAAATATGGTTCTAGCTAGCATTGCTAGTTAACAAAAATATAAGTGTAGGTATAATATTTTGTAACATTAGTATGATTTGTTGGAACAGTTCTTAACCTTTTATTGATGAGGGACCTTTAAACTGATTTTTTTTTGTCTTGTCTTTGTCTTTGGCGGTAATATATAAATTATCTAACAATAAGATATATAAATTAAAAATAAACAATGAAAAATAGTGATTTGAAGATCTCAGCAGACCCCATAATCAAATATAATATCATAAATCTCATCTTTTTTTATATTATTTTGATAATTATAAATGATATTAAGAAACGATTCTGACATTCTTTGGAAACAGTTTTAATTATATCCTTATAAACAATATCTATGGAATATTCGCCACATGAAAAACCTTGCCGACCTTTACGAGTAATTGAAGCAGGTTACATATATTATCTGCTCTCAGGATATAAAAGCAAATGAAGTAAGCCCGTGCAACTGGTGACTCGCTCTCGTTACGCGGATGAGATACGAACATTTGCGTAATTGAGAAACATGAGAAATAAACAACATTAAGCTCGTTTTTTACGGAATTAAACAGTATTTTAAGCTAAATATGTTTGTGTTGCATCTTCTGTAAAATAATTTTAGAGCAGAACTCTAAAATTCTTGAGATTTTGGTTATAATTTTTCTCTGCCAGCGATTGCAAACGTAAAATGTCTCGGTGTAGTATCTTCTTTCTCAACTTCCTGTAATTTGTAAATAGAAAGCAGGAAAACACAGACGAAACCCGTTGCCCTCGGGGAGAATCTGCTTCTGTTATATTATTAAGACACGTAGATTTCTTTGGAATATACAATGTTATTTATAATGAGCTAACCCAACCAATGGCAATACACTCGCGAATGCTATTTTGTATAGTTATCGTCATTAGTATCTAACTTTATTATATTAGAGGCGGCATAGTATATTATGATTTTAAGTTTTGGTATATGATTGACCTAACCGTCACACGCCATAAGAGTATTCATTATATTTTTATAATATGGTTGTCGTATATATTTACTGTTCCTCTATTATTGGTAAGATGCTGGTCATACTCAGTCAAAGCTTATTCACTACCTATGTGTGTGTAATATTAGTTTTAATATTTAATCGCAATAAGTCAAGTGTCTTAAATATTGTTTATGTTTAGTGAGTTGTTCTGACGATTATACGGACCACGTTATAGTAAAACCCGTTTAGGAGTTAGAAATGTGTTTTAGTACTGCAATAAAGTCTAAAATATCATGTAGAAAAGTCGCTAATAAGTCGTATAAGTTAATCCTCATAATTTCTTGGGTCCATATATTCTCGTTACAGCGAGCCAGCCATCCGTCGGGGTATTAGCGACACAAGACCGTTCACGTTATTAACAATTTTTAACTACACTTTATAATAATTAGTGGTAGCTGTGATATAATTATATTCTGAAGCAGTGGTTCTCAAACGTTTCTGGCGATGAAATTAGTAGCTGACTATAAGCTAGGTAAATTCGTACAATCTTTTGACTGATAAAAGGGCAAATCAACAGAAAAACGATTAAATCTACTATACCATTTTTGAGGTTTCTGGTATTGCAGAGCATGCTGCCATAAACCCCGACAATCCTACTATAACTACTTCATATGACGCGACATACTACATAATATGTATGATAATTATATCTCTGCTTTCTAAAACATAGCATCTGGCGACGGAATAGCCTATAGGTTTATGAACCTAAAATTGGCGTAGGTACTTTATATAGGCATTAATTCTATTTTACTATGTTAAAAAGGCGCTCACATTAATATGGTTTTGTGAGTAGGCACTGACGAGTTCTAATACATAGCTTGGAACGATAATGTCGAGCCATCTTCATTGTATGCCTCCAAAAGGTCTAGTCGTACTTCCATGGCGAAAATTCCCCTCATAACTACGTATATTGTTACCTACATGTCATTTTATAATTATATTATAAACGGCTTATTTCCTCAGTTTTTTTATGTTAGATATCGACAGACGAGCATCCGGCCTCGCATGACTGCCACGAGATAATATGTCGCGGACGAGAGAAGACAAACTAAGATGTAAGATAATATCTCGATATATTATATTATCTCGACATCGACAATTTTAATAGAAAAGATATCTCGATCGACAAATATATCTATTTTTGATATTAAAAGTCAAGTTTTAAGTGTAATTGTCATATTAGACCCGGAATAAATAAAGAGATAATCGTTTAAAACACGAGAAAACGGTCGACAAAATTTTGTCGCGGTTGTCATGCTAGGCCGGCATGAGGTTCACTTGGTGGTAGGTGATACTTCAGCCACAGAACATCAGTCAATGATGCGCTGTCGACATACTTTTTACTTCGAGGATTCGGAAAAGAGCATTTGGCATTTAAAAAGAAACTTGTTTAATATTAGAGGTTCGTATGATGATTTGAACTCCTGTTACGTTATCCTCCCGGAAAAGTCCTCTTTGAAGATATTATTCCAAAATTGCACAAATATTGTGAGTACTTTATTGGAAAAACTCATAAAATAGTGACGTAACGGAGTTGCATTATTTTCAAAGACGGTAAAAGGCGTCCCCGCTGCACTGAAGCGCCGCGCTAATGGAATAAACTGTCCTCATATTGCATTTGTACTATACTTATACGATCTTTTATTAATCTACTTTCGAAAAATATTTTTATACCTGTAGGAAGGATGTCTTTTCCATCGAAATCGGATAAAATATTTATAAACGTCTCTACGTAAATTTCCACTCCATTTCTAGAATTCCTAGAACAACTATTTGTTTTTTTTTTAAACTAGCTTTACTAAACCTTGGATTTTTAGATTTTAGTGTACGAATCAAATTCGAAAAGTATGCTAAGCCTTTCAAATAATGATAATAATAGAGAAGTTTAAATATCCAATTATATTATTCATATATTTCATCGCAAAATGCAAAATCAACTGAAACAGTAATTTCTAACAATGTCATAAAATGACTCATAATAAATAGATTTTTATATAGAGTCAACAATAAGAGATAATTATTATATTTTCGAATACGATACTTTTATCGTATACATCGAATCGGATATTGTAAACAATATAATATGGCCGTGTGTTGGCCGACCGTTCAGCCCGATCAAAGAGCAAACGTTTTTATGAAAAGCGAAATTGATATTGCGGTCAACGCTGACAAGGAATGGCTTTATGCTTGAATACTCATTTTTCATTATACAAAATAAATAATGCAAAACCCCTTCGTGAATATGTCAGTTTGAGAAATAATGGTACCTACTTTATTAATAAAACGTCTATTTAATAACTTGATATGCCCATTTAAACCGATGTCATAAAAAAATATTATATGAGTAGGTTGACTGTGTTGGAGCGGAGTGAGCGAAGCTCCCATGGAGCAACTCAAATGGTATTAAGTACAGTTCTTTGAGCAACTGATTGGCCTATTTGAAAATGTTTGTGTTTATATAAACTTTAGCAAATTACTACCTACTAGTACCTAGTGGGCGATGTTTTTTTACAAAATAAACATTAATATTGTGATTTTTTTATTGATTCGATTGCGTTTAACGCCGTTAACTTCGTTTTGTATGGGACCGACATACCAGTGATCTCGAACCTACCGATTTTTCGGTATTTCTACCATTTTGGCGCTTGTCCTACCGAAATGGAATCATTTTTTTGTACCGATTTTCAACAATCCAAGTTGGCATCAGTGCTGCCAGTTTAATATAATAATCGTTTATAATAATATTTTTAAGTCGTTTGTATGCTTAGTTTTTACGTGTTTTTAATATCTATTTTCTATTTTTTTGCTGGCACGTTGTTTTGTAAAATTTTGAGTGACTTGAGCGCATATCATATGGAGCGGAAAACAACGAAATGATGCCGTCCAAAAGAATAAATAACAAATTTTTACCATATTTAACTGATTGTTAATACAAATACCTAACTTGGCAACCATATTATGTAGGTACCTCAGTAGGTACCGATTTCGCATTTTGATTTTCGAAACCACTGCACTGACACTTGACAGTGACTAACAGCTGTCAGACGAACATTGACATTTCGACAAATGACAATTATTCACAATATTAATGTTTATTATGTAGCTTATATTTGTTTTTAAATATATAATTAGAGTTTATTATTTATTAATCTCTAAAATCCTAAGTTCTAAAAATGGAAGAAGCGAAGGCATTCAGATGTGTTAATTGTGGTAAAGTCGTCAGTGCATTATACAGAAATTATGGACCATCAGTTTTGAAATTGACGAAATGTGTAGGTTTTGTTTTCTTCCAAGTGTTATTTAAAAACCACTGGATGTTGAGATTATTTAATGTTATCTTTTAAGCTCTCAGAAGTTTCATGTTCTTTCATAATGAATAAGTTTTTCACAAAAGTGTATATTATAATATAAATATTTCTGGTGTTTTTTTTCATGTTGAATAGGAAGACTGCAAAGGAATAGTGGATAAGTACATAGAATATGACCCAGTTATAGTGATGATAGACCTTGTATTGATTTCAAAAGAAGCACAGAGGCATATAATATTTAATACTGATTTTAAGGTTAGTCTAGTGTCCCCTCCTAAATTAGTCATAGATTCCATATTTTTAATAGATCTTAAGATAATTTTTTTTAAATTCCAGGCATATTGGAAGCTGTTCATTATACTTATAATGTTGGAAACATATGGTGTATGGAGAAATGATAGCCTGTTTAACATTACTGTCAACTCTCTCTGTGATATACGGAATAATAGTACTGTTAATTCAACATATATGTAAGTAAGTAGTTAAGCATAAATATATATTTTATATTTTATAAATAAAAGGAAAGGATGATAATAATTAATGTTATCTTGTTGTCACCCAATGGACACCACAGGGTTTATCAGGCATTTGAATCTTATAAAGCATGGTATATATCTTGATAGTGTAACAGAATATGGCTCACATCTAACACTGGTAGATTTTTTCTTAGAGAAATAGGTAGAACACCGGTGACCCGCCTCCTTGAATAATACAAAAATAAAAACTAGTCTAAAAAGACTGCAAAAAGGTCTGCATAACATGAAATTCTTGTATTTAATTGAAACATTAAATTTGGATGTCATATTATTATGAAATAATAGAGAACTATTTCTAATATATACTAGGATGTACCTATTTGATCTATATTTCATTAGTTCCATAGTAATAATAAATTATGCACTGATATTTTCAGAAAGTTGCCAATAGATGTAGCATTAGACACTATAGAACCATTTAAGACTGATTGTATAGATTGGGCATGGGAAGAGAAAGATGGAGTTGATTTGTTTATATGGGAAAAAGATTTCTACATACAGTTTCTTTCTACATTGTCAGGTGAGAAAATAAAATAATTACTACAAAATTATATAAAAATATTGTCAACTGGTTGAAAACTGGTTAATTTACTGTAGGAGCTTCAACAAAATAATAAAGGTTTTTGTTAATATTCTTTTGTTTTTGGTCACATTTACTGAAAAAAATTGTGTATCTAACATCATGGTATTTAGATACACGTACTCTGCAAAACGTATTCTGCAAAATAATAATTAACTAGTTTCAAGCCCTGGTCTTAACTGGACAACAATATGGGCATGCCCAATAAAGTATATTAAGTCATAGCTTTTCTCTTTTGTTACTGGGTTACTCACCCCCCAATCACCATCAAATTTCTAAGATACTAAGCAGGTAGTACAGATATGGGAATGAATTAGCATGTTGCCCATAAAATAGGGTAAAATTAAAATCCTTAAAAAATTGTTTCCTTGTATATAATTCTTAAATTTTAGGATGAGGCTGTTGCATATCTTTTTACATATATATCTTTAGGTTTTTGATAGATTTATTTTTTCAGGAGTTATGGTGTTTATATTGATGATACATAGTTCTATGATGTTGTTAAAGACATTTACAGATCAATTTAAAGGTAAAATTTTGATAATATGAAGGACAAATTTCTCAGATTTTATCTAAATATTTAAAAAAGACATCCAACTTTATATTAAAAATTAAATGATGCTTGCAGGTTGAATCAAAATATCATATAACTGTTTAAAGTTAAACTAGTTCCTATTAATAATATTTTTTTGTAATGTATTTGTGTGAAAATTGTCTGTTTTGAAATTGAACTAAAATTTTTTTTCGTATACTTAGATATCTTAACAAATGGAATCAAACCTATCATTATTGGTTTATGTGTTATCTTAAAATTATTATTTCAGTAAGTTTTGTGAGGCTACTGAAATCATTCTCATTGGCTAACACAAGTCTGCTGTTTACTTTGCCCACATTGGTATGGGGCACTCATGAGACGTCGCCCGAAACGAGACTACTACACTACTTACTGGTGTTCCTTTATAGTTTTACAGTGTTCTACAATGTTCTTATTAGTAAGTACCAATTTAATGTAAATCAAGGAGTATCCTCTGTGGTACTAGTACTTATTATACAATTTATATATCACACTTATAATTAAGTTACTGAACGAAAACTGAATGCTATGTGGTTGTAATTGTGAGGCTGTTGAATTTTGTGATTGCTCAGCATTTGATATGTAACTAATACATAAACGCACTATTTTTTCGTCTATTTGTAACACTTAATCCAGTACAAAAGGTTGCAATGATTACTCATTATGGGTAACAGAATCAGAAATATGTCAGCTTAAAGACAAAAATAATGGGATTTCATTGAACCAAGAAGATAAAGCAACTAGTGAAACACTTCTGGATACCACTTCTCGTAGAAAGATTTTGTAGACTAATGTAACATGTCTAATAACTATTCCATCGTAGGGTTAGCTTGTGTAACAGACTATTCATAACAACTAGCTAAGTGTGAAATTTTATGAGCCTCATTAAAATTAAGTACATAGTTTGTAGGTAGTATGGTTATTTGATTTAAAGGTTTAGTTGAGATTATACATTAAATAAAATATTGTTTTCATTTTCAGTACTCTATGAAAGCCCGAGACTGTTGACAATACTGATACTGCTGTCCAGCCACTTCATGAAATACACCACGTCATTCCACATGACTCCCTTTATTAGAAGACTAGTGACTTAAATAAAAATGTTTATGAAACCAAGTAAAATACATATAAAATATCACAGAGTATTTATTCTCAAAATATATGATTTTTATATCTATGACTATATACAATAATTTTTTGATAAGCAGTTTAACAGATGTTGCAATTTAATAAAAAAGAAACCAGCACATTCAACAATTTCGGAATGTCAATATTAATAAATGACAAAATTAAAATAAATATCTATTTTAAATAATATGCAACAAAGACTAATTTATTTTTAGTATTGATGTATATGGCTATTTGCCAGAGATACTTTCTGGTTTTTAATATTGTTCAGAATGGCAAGTCATATAACTTTATTAAATTGAAGATCACAAATAAGTTATCTTTATATTTAAACTTTTTAATTGAATGAGGATAAATTAATAAAATAAAAATTAATATATGTTTATGAAGGGTAAAATTATGAACTTAACTAATAAATTTCACCTTGTTGCTGTTACCGAAGAAATAATTTGTTTATTTGTAAATTATGAATATTTAATCTTAATAAATAATTATATTATCAAGCCATTCCAAAAAATCAATGGTAAACCAAATCATCTTTAGTATTGTTTGTCTTTCCTTAGATTAGTTTGTACACATTATTATTATTATCTTTATATAGTTCAACTACAAAAATGTACATAACTAATATCTTTCTTATAAAGGAACTAATAATTATGCTTAAAAATTCAGTCTTTGGCGACTTTGAGCAAAATAGATATGGTCATCAAATTATTAAAAATAACCAAAGTGTTACACAGATCTTGCAAACTTTTAAAAAGTAATTATTAATTTTAATTAAATAGTTAAGATTTTGTTTAATTCAAAAATAGATATTGCAAATAGAGGCTGAGAATAAAACTACATTCCCATATAAAATTACATTACATTCTGGCAATGTTTGACAATGAAATCTATTAAAATTAATCTTTTGTTTCCATATTTTAGGAAAATAAAATTGGAAAACACATAACTGTTAATGAAATATCAATGATTTATGAATGTAATTCATTTTAAATTTATCACGAAGTAATAGAATATTATGCTCACTTTGCTATATTGATAGACTCAAGATTATATTGTAAACTTTGTATCATATATTAGACATGTAAGCATTAAAAGGTTTAATTAAAAATAGAATAACAAAATGATTTGTGCATCTTATATGAAAGATATTTTGTATAACAACATATATTTGTGAGAGTCAATTCTTCATCACAAACCTATAATAAAATAGTGGTATGTAAGGTATATTTCTAAACACAATAAACATTTACAATAATTCTAATGTCGCCTGATAGAATTTACATAACTAACCGAGACTATGGACTTAAAGGAGGGTCGTCCTGTCCAATCATCACATCTTCATACATGATATCATGATTCCTTCTTAACTCTATTTTCTGCCGGACATATTCAATTAAATTATACTTCCTTATGACAACTACTAAGCCAACAATGACAAGGGCTATTGTGAATATGGAGACGATAGCTGCTGTTACGTCGTGGCTAGCTGTAGGAATTGTATCTCGTGAGACACAATTTTCACCATATCTTACAAAATCATCATCACATACACATTTATTTCCTCTACATACTTCGTTCTGGCCCAGACACTGATTTAGAAGGGTCGCATTGCAGGACAGGATGTGCTCTGTTAAAAAGAATAAAGCTCAATAATTTCAGTCGGACAAATTGATTCAATTAAATAATTGTCTACTTACCCATATACGAGCAATGTATAAGGTTTAAAAATATTGTTGCAATGACCTCGATGACAGTGAAACCCATGTTTTTTGGAGAAAGTTCTCTTCGATTATCACATCACAATAGTTAGAAAAGATGTTATTGTCTTATTTTGTTGCCGACAAATCACAAATATGAAACAACTACGGTCGTAAGCTAGACAAATGTCATGTGTCAATTGTCTTAACAGTAAACTAAACAACTGTCATTACTCATTGATGTTTGAAAGGTTGTTCCAAAGCGATTTGTTCTTACCTCAATAATTTATTAAAACAAGATGAATTATTTGAATTTTATTTATTAAATAATACCTAATGATTTATTCATAGCAGTTTTATTATTACGATGACAATAGTAAATAACATTAATTAGGTACATTACTCATTTTAAGAGTCATCTTGCTAGATGCAATATATAGATGGCGCTTATCTGAATTAAACAATGTCTTTGGTTTAGTTAAAGTTCTCTCTGTTTCGTACTCAGATTTAGTACCTAGTTTCGTATATAAAAAACTTTTCATCTAAGACTCGTAGAGCTGTCACTATTCAATTATTTATAAATATTAGATGCGCATTACAATCAATTTTACTTAAAATTGTACTCCTCTCCCGTACCATAACTGTACTTTTCTGGTAGCGTATAATCTGTAGGATCGTACCCAGATACGTCGTGTTCATTTGGACCTTCTCTGAAATTAAATTATTTGTATTTATTAGATAAGCAAAACTAAGTTTAATAATAATATACTTTAAAGGAGGGTTGTAACAGAACATTAAGTGTGTAAGTGCGGACATTAAGTGCGGTAATTTTTTTTGCGAATTTGTAACGGTTTATATACGTTAACTTACAGTGCGAGAGGAGCTATGCGTCCGGTAGTGTTGTGTGTTGCGAAATGGTGCGTGAATGAAGAATTCAAGAATATGCATTGCTTGAGCGGCGGTAACGTGCTGGCTTTTACGTACACCGTTACTCCACTCCTACCCTTTTTCATGTTTAAACGACAAGTTTTATTTATATCACTTGCTGACTTGCATGCATATAGTTACGATTGAACTTCGATTGTTTTATGTGATTTATGATTGTTTTATTTATTAATTATGTGTTGCATTTTGCATATATACCAAAATATATGCAAAATGCAACACATCCGTGGAAAAAATTATTCTAGAAAATGTCGGACTACGATATAATTGAAATGACATATGAAATCAAAGAATCTAATCAAGGTCGACAGCATATCTGTGGCTGAGGTATCACCTAACATCAAGTGAACCTGTTGATATCTGACATAAAAATAGCCTCCGCTTCCGTTAACCTCCGCATCCGCAAGCCCCTCCATCCAATGTCTGTATCCGCTTCAGCTTCCGCTAAGAACGCCTCCGTTACAACTCTACTTCAAAGAATGGCGGACTATTATCATATTTTAGCTTACGAGATGAAACAGAATAATTGAAGGAAATAATGGTGCAATTTGCAAAATTATGGAAATATCGTTAAAAAAGTGCTTGCAGGTAGATACAGCAGTATAACTACATACTCACTTTGATTATTGTTAATTATTTAGTAAATATTATTTATGGTAAATTGTTTTAAAGGTAGATGTTAAAAAAGTTTACCTTAATTCTTCGTGTTGTTTTTTCTTTGGCTTGTCTTCATATTCACTTTCTTGCTCATCATTTTCTGGTTCACTGTAATTATCAGCTGTGAACAATTTTTATTATTTAATATTTCAGTCGGTATTATTTAGTTCATTAATAATATTGATGGATATTATTTACGTCTATAATATTTGTATAAATTTTTACAAATATATTTTCGTGACTTTCCAATATAGGAGACGATCAAGTCGAACGCCTCTTTAAAATAAATAATTAAAATAACAAAATGAGAAGCTTAATAATTTCGAAAATTAATAAGTAAATACAGTAGACTATCACTAACCCGGCACGATTAAAAACCAGAGGGTTCCGGATTATTGGAATGTATAGAAAAAATCATAATAAATAAAATAAACCATTTCATAAAGGGATTATATTTGTTTTAATGTTCTATAGGTTTAACTAATTATATAGTTTTAAAATAATCCTTAATTGAAAGTCTGTACCGAATTATTGGACGTGTCGGCATCGGCGGATTTACCAGCAGGCTGAGTAGTGAGTAGGCTTGAGCCTAAGGCGGCAGATTTTAGGGGCAACAACGTGTCTTATGAAAATCAAAAAGAATTCTGTAGAGCGTTAGTGTGTGTCGTGCAACGAAATATCAAACTTGTATGTATATCCTATAGCAAATCACCGATTTCTCCGTTAAACGGACTCTATATACTATATTTATTTAAGAATAGAAAATTGTAGAGGGGGGGCGATAGTTAATAGCCTACCTTGAAGTGCCGGATTAGTGAGATTTTACTGTACTATTAATTCATTAAAACCATCTAAACAAGTGCTTAAGGAAACGAACAGGTTTTTTCAGCAGCCGGAAGGGCCGAAGTTTCAAATCACCTTTCCTCTCCTTCTGGTGACTGTGGGCACCAGCCTGGCCATCCTCATCATGTCCGAAGGAGTCCTGCTTCGCGAACTCGTAATTGTCTCCTCCTTTCTTGTGGTAGGAGTCGAAGTGCTGGTAGCCTTTCTTGCCTCCTCCGGTCTTCTTTCGGGAGTACCCAATCTCACCGTCGCCTTCATTCTCATAAGATCTGTGATAGTCTTCCGGCTGAATAAAATATGAAGGGTACAGAGAAAATCCACGTATACGTTTTTTAAAAAAGAAAAAAGAAGTCGCGTAGCCGGGAATAAATACTTATAGGTAACATTTTTAAGGAGGAGAGGGTAAAATCCAAGTATATACGAGAGCTTTTGTTTACTTAATAACGAATCTGAATCGTATGTCGTTAAGTCTTTTTATTTTTATATATTATATCTTTCGCTATGTTTTTCTCCCAGTTTGAAGTAGGTCCACTGTTTTTTATTAAATTCTCGGCTTCGCTATCATTAATTTCAAAATTTAGGCTACTAGCTAATGCCAGCGACTTCGTTCGCGTAGGCTTTTGAGCAAGGTTTCTTTAACCCCCCGGCCTTAACTTAATATATTTGTGATTTGTGAAATTGCATGAAAATCGATTCAGTATCCTCGGAGATTAGTCCGTACAAACAGACAGAGAAATTTCATTCTCACCGCAGGGGACCTGGCTGGTCTAATGTAAGAACCCACAGCCAAGGTATCGTCTGCCACCAGGAGGTCCTGCAGTACGGCACATTGAGACGTCACTGCCAATTGCAGCAGACTTATTGCAAACAGTTTTAACTCCATCGCTTCTGAAATTTGAACATCGATTACAAGTCACTGCTGTAAATCTCTCGTTATTTCAAATGATTGGCTCACTGCAGTTTCTTTTGGTTCTATTATTTCTTTAGTCCTTAGGTACTCACTTTACCTTTACATGATCACTGTGTGGCTTCCTCTCGCTTTATGATCAAATTTAAATCAGCGCCACACCATTAAATAATGATGTGGCAAATGCTGAGTGGCTGTCTCTTTTAGCCACATCATTTATTAATACTACTCTTTTGTTTTTCTTTTGTTATTATTCTTTTTATTTTATTTATTATTCTTAGTTTTATAATTTTAGTTTAGTTACATTTAAACTATTTTAGTTATAAGAGTTAATTCATTTGTATTGTATTTTTGTTATATATAGTGTTAAAAAAAATAGTAAGAATTTACATCCAAAAATAGAATTTAAATCAAAATAGAAGTAGAAACTTTTTCTACGTTGCAATAGTGAGCTGTACCATTATAAAGATATCTGTTTATCTAAAAACTTCTGTATCTGTTATTATTTGTTTGACAAAATTCAATAAACAAATGTTTTACTTACTATAAAAAATTCCCTCCGCTACAAGCGTTCGACTACTTCATACAAGAAACTAACTCAGTTTTATATAACAACCGATTGCGAACTAATTTTCTTTCACAATCTACTAAAGAGTTTTACATTGATTGATGTTTGCATTTCGTTATTCTTATAGCCCATTAAAACCTTGTTTGTTGTACTTATTTTAAGCTGTAATAGAATCGGAAAAAGACTAGTTCAATTGGGTGTCTAGATTATCTCTCACTCAGGTCTTGTATTGTCAGAAAAAAAAGTAGCAGGTACGTCGTCATGCGTGGTGCTTTATAAATATTACATTTTCATTATTCAATTTCCTGTATTTTCTATATATTATGTAGTTTGAGTTTAAATGAAAATGTAATTTTGTTGGATTCATATGAGCACATTTAGCGATTGATACTTAAGTTGGCCGACACAGCAAATTCAATGGTTTAATTTGGTTCAAGGACAACAGTAATTAGGTACGTTTTCGTGTGCAACAAGATAAGAAAAGGAAATAGTTATTGAACAAATATCTATTTACCGTACGATCACCTATATAAGATATTATTACAATGAAAATGTAATTTCACGAAACATTTGCGGTCTCGTAATTTCATTTTATAATAATATATTGAATTATAGTTATTACTTTGTGCTATTATAAAGACAACGTTATAATTTTTCTAGTTTCTCTAGTTTAAGATGTTTTTGTATCGATATATGCGTGAAAGTCATCTAGATTAAGTACAAAACCTATTGATTCTCCAACAAACAAAACACTTTATCTAACACCAAAAGATGACAGTTTTTACAAACACTATGTAATACAACCAACGATTGAATAAATGAATTAAACATTACCTAATCTATAACATACATAAATATATATATGTATACTTCAAATATTTAATTGATATTCATAGGTACAATTACAACTATTGAACAGTCTGATATAACTCATCAGCCATGTTTCCGTCTGTTTGGATTCGCTCACTATAGTACATTCGAGTATCTATAATTGCAGTTCTACCCATTTATATAGATGCAATACTACTTCTACCCTTCGTCAACAATCTTACTCCTTCATCTTTCAAACAATTTGTTTATTATATCTGTCGTTCTCTCCACTCATACTTTTTATTCACTTTCATAAATTCATTATTGTTTTTAATTTTCTCTCAACTTTCAGTTCTTGCAATTATGATATTAATTTCTGACTTAAAATAAAAAATGAAAGGAATATTTTATTAAAATGATTTATTTAGCCAGTAAATTATTTACGCAAAGGAAATGCAGTATATACAGCGATATGGTTTCGTTTTGAATCAGAGCTTTGTGTTTCAGCCTTATTTTCACTGAGGGTTTCTTTGATGATACATTCTTTTATAGCATTTGGTTGAACTTCATAGAAAAATTCCCACTCCTTTTGGATATTGAGACCCCTTATGGCTCTTTCTCTGAAAATATATTACTCAATGTTACTGCGGTCCAGTTCCGTACACGAAAAACGAAACTAAGTTCAGTCGCATTTTGGTCTGTCACAGTCTATTTTCTTAAAAGATTATTTATCAATATTAATAATAATAAACATGGCTTACGAAAAAGGGAACAGTTTTGAAGGAAAGTTATGGAATGGAAACTGCTGGAACTGCTGTGAGCCTTATTGGCACTTAACCAGCTTTTATAATATTTAAAAACTAATAGGTCCACCAGATAATAGGCGACCATAATTGCCTTCGAAATTTTACATTACAGTCATCACCTTGAAACGTTTGTTGTAATGTCTCAATGTTCCAGCAAATGAAGCTGTGGCGCCCTTCAACCGAAACAGTGCTTTCACACTGCTCCGAGGTACTATATCTGATATTGCGGTTATAACCTTACTTTGTCTGAATCTAAACTTAAAAATAAGCCGTAATTGTTTCTTCTTTTTTTCTAATTCTAACCGTCGCGTCAGTTCAAAGGTTGATAGTGAGTTAAAATATTTACACAGATTCACTGGTAATGTCGAAACGTAGCACAGGGAATCCGGTATCGCGACCTCGATGCATTGCGTTCTTCGCTAGCATTAGCGCAATTTCTGGAGCTTTTGGTACATCAGGTGGCACCATTAATATTACCTAGAATTTTGTAAGCTTTGTAATTTTCCGCTTATTCTTCTCTTCAGGCTAATAATTCCTAAATGGTCAGAAAATACCTGCGAGCGTTGCAGGTGTGTATGGGCGGCGATCACTTACTATCCCTTAATCCTGTTTACTTTAAAAAAAATGACCGTTTGGTCCGCGTTTTTACACAGTATCGCTAAGCATGCATCCGCAGTCCCGGCGCTTTATGTTATTCACCTTCACAGGTTTCAAACATCCACAAGTATTTCTTATCAATTTCTCAAACTCTGATTGATGAGTGCTCCAGAAATTGAAAAACACTTTAT
The DNA here is from genome assembly GCA_905404175.1 of Anthocharis cardamines. Lineage (NCBI taxonomy): Eukaryota > Metazoa > Arthropoda > Insecta > Lepidoptera > Pieridae > Anthocharis > Anthocharis cardamines. The sequence goes on along the minus strand of FR989957.1, from coordinate 13,064,253 downwards.
CATTAACCTGGGAATCGAACCAGGGACGCATGAGTTAGAAAACTACCTACCTGTTAACCTGCTTTTCTAAAAAAAAAAAAACATTTATAGTTAGTTTATATAATTATACTTCCCATAACTTCAGGAAATGCAGCTTTGGTGATTAAGTTTCTACGTATTTCATTAATTCTATGGTACAATTACCATATACAATGGCGGCATAAGACCTAAATTTTATATGGGCAAGATTAATTTGGCCCTCTGCCAGGGGAAAAAAATTTTTTTGGCGCGTTCGCGGCTTTTAAGTAATGCATACATTTTTGAGGCGCGAGGCCCTCTGGGTAGCGAGGCCGTAGGCGGTGGCCCACATCGCCCACGCCTTACGCCGCCACTGACCATATAATTATATAATTAGGTTTCAATAAACTGTATCTATCACCACTAGCTTTTTAAAAAGTTCAAAGGTCTGACCTGCATAACAGAGTGCACTTTGTATTTGTCATGAAGTCCCGGCGCCCGCAAGCAGTGCGCTGTGAACAGCATTAGCTGCCGAGAGCGGGTGCAGTGCACGCATCGCGCCCATTGCTCCAGCAGGGTGGCATCCCAGGGACAGACTGCTGTTGTTAGTGCCAGGCCACGGATCTTACCCCAACTTCGTTTAGACTCTTGCTGCTCAGCCAGCATTGAGTGCCCTGAAAACATAATAGCAGTCTAATATGTTTTGGATTTTCGATGAGATTCAAATTTTAATATATTTTACCCAGGCCACAAAAAAAAAATAATTTCAATAAGTAAAGTTTACTATGAAAAGAGACAAATTAAACTTTCTAGTCTCATACAGTTTTAGAATTTCTGAAGGTTTTATTATTTATTGGTGCAAATCTATTATTCTTTAGGTTTTGGGTAATACGCGGCTCACGCTGCAATTTAAACTCTTGTAGAAGAGTATTTTTTAAAATGAATCACTATATTTTACCCTGAGCAAGAGTCCTCGAGACGAAATCTGCCAAGACGACATTCTGTGAGTTATTTTGCACAAGACTGGGCCAAGCTGTCGTCGCATGTTCCTTCACGAAGCGCAATACTCGGGGTACATCAGTTGGTCGAGCTCGACGAACGCGAACTCGCTCCTCTTTTTGGGTTCCTACCTGATATTAAAGTTTTTATATTACTTATAACAAAAAATTATTTATAATGCTTCAAGAAACAGAAACATCAACCTAATCGTAATATTACGTATATACCGTTATATTCAGGAATACGAGATACGACTTGGTTACATCATAACCAGTCATGACGTGTTGGCGCATGATCTTTTTGAGCAAAAAATATATTGAAACCTTTGGTCACTCTGCATTACTTTTGTGATATTAGGTGATGGCATTCGCAAAAGCATTCATGCACGTGGTGTATTAGCGATAAGATATGCCAGGCGAAAAGATAAATCAGCGAAACGGAATATTTACCACATTTTTTAATATGTGTGAATTATTTCTTGAAAAGCTGTTCAATGACTTCTTAATTTTACACACAAGAATAAATTAACCACAGTTGTGAAGTTGTTCATTTGTTTGGTTTTTTGATATAATAATTTCTATTTGTAATTAATTAATTCTTCTGTTATCTTACCGCATGTTTAGAAGACGGTGGAACTTTGGGTTTGTCGGCATAGTTCCGGTAGGTCGTTGACGATGGGGACCAGTGATAAGCCGGCGACCTGACCATCAACCTTGGAGACAGCAGCTTGATTAGTTTGAACGCTATTGACATATCTATGGAACTCGAAATTTGCAAAATAGTGAGAAAATTACTTTCACCGGCTTATCATATTGGCGGGTGTTTTTATATGTAGAAATGTTTAATTATAATTTTAAATAATTTAATAAATTATGATGGCATTTTGACGGTTGTTGTGACAGCTGTGTCGTGGTTGTTTCCTTTTTTACTTAACATTAAATTAAAAGTTTTTACGATAAAATGAGTCTCAATAACTTCTTACAAGTATTGTGAAATGGGAAATTGTTAAAGTAAATAAAAGTCTTTAAGACTTTAAGTCGTTATCTTTTTGTGTATTTTATAAATTACAATTAAGAAATTTTTATTTTCGCAAGCCCTACGACCTCCTTATTGTTGCCTAAAACCTTTTCTCCATAAAAAATATTTGTTACTATTGAAAGATGTCATTTCAACCTAGAATAATCAATAGCCATGAAAAATCTAGCAGAATAGAAAACTAATAAAATGTCTTATCAAATTCAAAAAATATAATATTAACGATTTAAAAATGTTGAAATAGACAAAACAAAAATGCATTGCTTAAAGCTACTAAGCAACAACCTGCTCAAAGCTACAAGTATCCCACGTCAAGCCTGCAACTTAGAGTTCAAGAGGTTCAGGAAACCCTCACCTTGCGATGTCTGTCTCTTTGCACCTGAAAAGAAACCAGTTGAGTATTTCCAAAAAATCGATACGCTACGACATCGGGCACTGGCCATTTGTCAAGGCTTCTCTCTACTCCGTCTGTACTAATAGAATTAATAAGTTCGATTATGCATTATTTACGCAGTGACTAAATTCTAATATTACTGAATTAGTGATTATCTTTTATTTCATCAAAAGTACATCATTAGATTTCCAGTTACTGCGTATAGTATTAGGCTTTTTGCATGTTATATACCTAAAAATTGGCATCCTAGAGGAAACAAAGTCCTCTGTTATGTTGTGGTTCCATATCGCTGATCATTCTGCCAGATTTTGCACCGAAGTCTAAAGTATACGGCGGAATTATGTCCCCTAAAGAATTTCCTAAAGTTTCATAAATTAACAGCAGTGTCTGATAACAGTGCTTTGACATCCGCAACGTGTCGATTGAGCAAGGCACGAACAAGCACGGCAAGATTATTCGCTCCTTCTTGTTCAGTCACTACTGGCCTCGAGAGCCCAGCGTGGTGGGGCTCTGGATGTGCCTTAACTCCACCTACCTCGATGTGTTGACTGACAAGTATTCCCACTCTGGTAATTATTGATCAAAACGATTTTTTTTCTTGATAGGTTGCTGCAAACATTATTGCGATATATAGATATGGATGAATTTATTACTTTGACCAAAATCAGCTGATAAACTAACATCTTATTTTATAATATTGTCTTTTATTAACGCGAGTATCATACATTTAAATAAAATACTGTATACCGGATTAAAACGCTTCGCTTTCGGTTGCTGAAAAGCATCCGAAACGCCGGGATAAATAATTTAAACAATATAAATAATAAATCGCGTTTTAATCCGGTATGCAGTATTTTATTTAAATCTTTTTTTATTTTAGTCCACTTAGTTATTACAATTCCAGAGGACCATTTGTCCAATTATAAATATATTAGTAATGTCCATATTCATTTTAAGCTGAAGTTAATGACGATTTTTCTAAACTTAGCAGTATCTTGTATAGGTGACCGTTTCTTAGCCTACGAGTATATTCCAAGAACAAATGAACGCAAGCTGGTCGGTGTGAGTGTAGCCAACAGGATCCACCCGTGGATGGCAGACGAGTTGGAGGAGTGGGCCCACTGCACCAGCTCCAAGCCTGAGAGGAACCGTATGTACTTCACGGCACATTGCTTACGGAGCCCCAATTTGTACAAGAAGTACAATGTGCCGTATTTGTATGAGGTTAGTAGTGTATTTAAGAGAACTCATAACTTTATGTGAGTAGGGCTGGAATGTGCTAGAGTATGATTACTTCCCGTTTCATAAGAATTGTTTGTCGACTTTTGTAAGAGCTGCCTTATTTTTTATGGACCTCTAAGTTTTTATATTTCCATCTATTTTCATAATTTAATTATAAACAGAAGATTTAAAAAAAAACCTTTGAAGAAAAGTAGGTAGTATAGACGAGAATAATATACCAGCTACCTTTCATGCTGTTTGTATGCTTAAAAAGTTGTACTTCATTATAATTGAAATAGCCAATATACATCATAAGTTACCATCTCCAAATATTCCTCAAGCGCGTATAATTTCATTCAGCGTTGGGAATGAATTGTTTGCTTTCACTAAAATATGGTGTGGTCAGGTTGAAGTCCTGGCGACAGCGTCAGAGGTGGCCGGGCAGGGCGTGGGCACGATGCTGTTGCAGAAGGTCCTGGCGCACGCGGAGGAGATGCGGTTCCCTCTCGTACAAGTGCTAGCTGTCAGCCAGTACACGTGAGTGACCCAAAGTACCCTCAAAATACTGTATAAATATAATCTCATCAAAAAATGAAGGCGTGATAAACAGAAGAAACAAAGTTAAATGCTTATTAGAATTTTTAAGGTGTAAAATAAAATGAAATAAAATATTAAGTAAACTGATTGGAGTGCTATTTAATATCACACAGCAACTTTAAATGTTAGTATAAATATTATATATCACGAAGTCCGTTTTGCTATAAATGTTGTCAAGTGTGCACATACATATTATACATTTATTAAGTCTCCGAAGCCCACGCAAAACATTACACATACTAAAACAATGTATATTTGTACGCTTGACAACATTCCTAGCCAAATAGACTTCGTGAGATAGAATATCTAAGTATAATAATGTTTATAGTCATGATATCTTAAAGCTGTTTATACAGTAAAAGCACGCAGCATTCGTCAAAAACCTTAAATGATAAGCATGCACAGCTGATTGAACCCGTTAATATTTACTATAGGTAGTAGTACTGGTAGGCCGGTAGCCTAATGACGATCAACTTGATATTTTGATGCCGTTAAAGTTTTTGCAATCATTTGCAAAAGCAAATTAAAAATGTGACTTATTTAGAGATATAGCAAAAAGCACATAGGTGTGTCAATGAGTCACTAACAATAGACTCACCGACTTTTCATTTGGCGTTCAACGTGAGTCTACCCAATACACCGCGCCGAAGCTAACCGTGACCGTGCTATGAACGTGTAAGGCAAAAAAAATCTTTGTATTGAAAAGTATGAGACCATGCCCTTAGGCCGTTCCGTGGTCCAACAATAATTATATCATCGAGGATATTTTGCCGGTTCTGATTTACTTTCTAGAATGTAGTTCGTGTTATTTCTTTCCATGCCTGATACGTTCATAGCACAGTCAGGGTATGACATGGTACCGTGGGCACACTAAAGGTTGTAATGTTATTGTTTATTAAAATAATTTCTGAATATATTTCCTAGAGCTAAAATCTGTGAAAAATGCGGCATGAAGCTGGAGTGGTCGATGGACTACACGGAGTTCATAGATGACGCCGGGCAGCGGGTGTTCTTCCCGCGTAGACCACACCACAAAGTCTCTATCTACGTCACATATAACGATCCTAAAAAGGGTGCACCGGAGCCTTGCCTGCCTCCATATTAAAAATATATTTAAACTTTTATTCATTCCCTTGTATATTGTTTCTTTATATTTTGTATTCAATAATGTTGCTGCTATAAAAAATAAACTTTATATTCTCTTATTGGCGCGTATAATTGAGATTTAAGGTTTTTTACAAAGTATCCGAAATGTAGTGAGTGTTATCAAGTTAATTTAAAAAAATTAGCGTTTTTGAATTAACTTGAACAGTATTAGGTCAATCAAGTCAAAAGAAGGTAAAACAATATTAAAACTACAATACAAATTTAGATTTATTTTATCACATAGTAGGTATTTATAAATATACAAAAACCGGCAAAATAATACTGGGCATAAGTTTAGTATCCAAAAAAATCATATTTTAATTGTACAGCACTTATATAATGGGGTTGAATTTGACTTACACAGTAATTTCAATATTTGATACTCAGAATGTTATGAGGAGGGATGAAAAGATATATCTAAAAAACAGTTATGAATATGAGTAAAAGGAAAGAGGAAGGCCAAAAATAACAGATTGGATGAAAAATGGTTTGTGTTTTAGAGGTGTGGCTTATGATATAACGAGTGAAAGATGGAAATGGAAAAAAACACTTCGCCGACCACAAATAAAAATGGAATAGTGAAGAAGATTTGCAAGTAAATTCCTCCAATTTTTAACTTAAGATAATCATTGACAGCTAATATCAAATTAAATTTTTCTTTCACCTTATATTACAAAAAAACAATTTATTCATGGTTCAAACTTGTCGACGGCACAAGGTTCGAATATAGAGCCATTATGCTAAAATAACAAAACATCTACTTCAACAATAAATTTACAAACTTACAAATAAATTAATAACCACGCATTTATCACTGCAATAAAACGGCTCACTAATAATCGATAATTTTCTATCTAGGAACAATAACATTTACACTAACACATAAGTAACAAATAACTATAGTCCTTATATCTAGGAACTAGTTTTTCTTAGCGTATCCCCAGCGCGAGCCACCTTCTTTGCCACCTTTCCTGCCGTGCTGTGTGTGATGGTCGTGATGCTCATCGTGTCCGCTTTGTCCCTTGTGACCGCGATGATCGGCGTCTACGTGGCCTTTTTTGCTATTGAAGACAAGTTATGGATTAAGTCAGATGATTTATCCCAAACACCTTTACTTACTAAGTAATAGCATTTATTACTAACGCTGAATTTAAGTAACAAGTTACTGTCGATAGATTACCTTAGCGACATTTTCAGTCATCGTTTATCTAGAAACTTTTACGACTTCAGTCTTCGATCAACAATACTATGTCAATGACTTCAGTCGTCAATTTATAAATGAAGGACATCCGTTTGTTGTATTCAGAAACCAGGAATAGTATATAACTAATCGTATCATTTGATAAGACTGATTGTTTTTCATTCAAAGTTGGCACCGTTTATACCAAATTATTTTCCATGCATACCTTAATTTACAGAGATTCAAAAACTACCTCTAAGAAGGTTAATTGAAAACTAGTCATATTTTAAAACTAGCGATCCGTCCCGGTTTCGCACGGGTGTAATGTAGATGTAGGTACTATACACAAAAAATAACCTATGTTACTCTTTAATAATGTAGTTTTCTATTGGTGAAAGAATTTTTAAAATCGGTCCAATAGTTTTCGAGTTCAATCATAACAAACAAAACAACAAATCTTTCCTCTTTTTAGGTACAGTAGAATATATATCTACTAAACACGAAACCGGGAGTTATTTATTAGCAATAAAAATCACCAAAATCCTACCTGTATCCATTCTTTCCCTTCTCCACGAAGTCGTGTCCCGCGTTGACGTGGTGGGCCTTCTTCTTGCCGCTCTCGTTGGTGGCGTGACGGGCGTTGAACTTGCCGTAGCGGTGGTGCTCGCCGCCCTTGTGGAAGTCGTCGTAGAACTTGTGCTCCTTGTGGAACTCGTCCTTGTGGTACTTGTTGTGGAAGCCTACGACAAGTATTGACAGTAAATGTTCGTAGTAGCGTTCCGAGATTGGCGTTGTTTACTCAGAAATCCAGATTGACGGTAAATTATCACTTCACAGCTTGTCTAACTATGAACCGTCGTAAGGTAGTTTGAAATTTCATAAAATAATTGATAAGTTCAAAACGTTTTCTATATTTAATAAGGCTATTTTATCTCAAAATAATAGTTTGCACACCTTATAATAGTTCGAATGTTTTTAAGTTGAAGACCGAATTAAGAAGGGGGTAACTGGCATAGTAGTGAATTCTTGAATGTGAGTTTTGAGTGGGAAATAAACCATTAAGGGTAATTTAATTTTTTTTTTTTTGAAAGTAATATCACGCGCCATCTTGAAATTGCTTTCTTTCATGTTCTTTATGCATAAGCCCCACTTCCGAATAATTACCCCATTAAGATATAAAATACTAGCAATTGCCCCCGCAACCCCCCTTGTGGGTTGAATTTCGTAAAATCCGTTCTTAGCTGACCTCTACTCGGCGAAAGGAATATTCCTACCATATTTCAAGTCGCTACGCCTTATGGTTCCAGAGATATCGTGATGAGTGACTATATAGGTGGAAATCTCTTTTATATATATAGATAAGAAGATAGATAACAAAACAGCTTCTAAAATTAAAAAAGAAATAGATATCAATACCCGGTAGATACTCAAATTAATACTGTGATTAAACTATTATGATTGTGTTCATACACATATTTTTTTTTGCAATTGTGTCGTAACGACTCGATCAACGTTCAATAGATAAAACATTTTATTTCAGCACTTAGATCTTGCGTCAAAATGTATCACGAAACATTCACATTTAATTATTCTTGCAGCTTAGTGCAATGCTAGGAACTGTTGCACTGACTTACTTAGATTTTGTATTCTGTGACAAAGTAGGCAGTCTTTTGTTACTGTTGCGGTCAAAGTGAAAGTGTACCACCTGTTATATAAAGCTATTTGATTCCAATTTAACGATTGACCTCTCGAGTCTTGAGACAATTTCACGGACGTATCTAGTATTTGTGACGTAATTTATGAAAAATTGATTAGATACGAAAGTTATCCGATATCCGATAGGAAAGCAACATTAAAATCAAGCTTGGAACTTGTTATTTGCCTAATTGTGCTTAGTTATATACGTAATAATTTAAAATTATTTAATTACTCATTTTAGTATCCAGTGCATATGGTAAATTAAAACTTATTTATACAACGTTGTTTTTATACTGATCATTGATTAATTTCAGTCGTATAAGAACGAAATAAATATAAAATGTTATCTCTGAAATTTTATTGTTCATTTCTTTAAAACAGAACATTGATTTAATTTTTGAAATAAAAGTAAATACTTATCTAATAACAAAATTACGTGTTGCAGTTGAAAATTAGCACCGAAAATTTTAGGTTCGAGGCCCAAGAAAACAAGATTTAAAAAAAAAGTTTTTTGCGGAAAGACAGAAAACTGATGACCTATTTGTCTAATAAGAAAAAGGATTTATAAAACAGTCATAAATGTGTCCCCATGAGTCTTCGGAATCTGGAATTCACTCACTGAGACAGTAATTAAGAAATTAAATATAATTCCTTTTACGTTAATTGTTCTTCTCTGAATTTCATTTAACGTTGCTACAACACCATCACCTATTTCTTACTTACCTTTTGTTTTATGCCCTTTCTTGTGACCTTTCTTTTCATCAAAGTGCGCTCCTCTCTGTCCAAAAGCCTCTTCCTCATGGCTTCCCTTATGGCCGGCGTGGTCGTGATGTTTCCTCTTCTTTCCCGCTGCTTCTTCATACTCCTTTCGGTGCAGTTCATCAGTTTTATGTCCCTTACTACCTTTGTCTACGAAGTGGTTGGATTTTGATCCTTTGGATGTCTGGAATTGGAGTTATATCTGTTACGGTCTTAATGTAACTTAAAAATATTATAAGAAACTGTTATATCACTGCATTACTAATTATGATAAAACTATCTCTTTAGCTTCGTAATAGCGTGATAATATAAAGATTCGCTCCTATTCAACGGAAATATCTGTATCAGTCAGAGTACTGATACAGACTGAATAATTATTATTATTAATTGCCAGTAACCCATGCTACAAAACACTGAAATAAACGGAAATTTACATCATATTCACTCTACTTGAAGTATAATTATTTATGTTTATGTTGTTTATATCAATCATTCTAATAAATCATTTAATGAAACACTATTAACTCGCCAGTCGTAATTCGACCGTCCCTTTAAGGTATAAACATTTAACGTGTAAGCCCTGAGGTAGTTAAAAGCAGTTAATTATATAGTCTATACTCTAGACTTCTTTAAAAGTAAATAGACAAACACACAACAAGTGCTAATGACATCGTGATATTTGTGGAACGATATAAATAGAATTAGTTTCGTCTAGTTACGTTCGATCCATATTATGTTATACATAGTTTGGATAACCTTAAAAATATTATCATAATTGTCATTTAAAAACTGATAAAACACACAATTCATTTTCAATTCCTATCTTTTAATAACTCTTATTAAAATAAAATTTTAAAAAGGCTTTATTAAAAATGTTGTTACCGTTGTTTATCTTTCAGATTCCATTAACAAATGAATCTTTCTACATTTACATATAAACTATTATTATGTATTGTATTTTATAAAATATCTATTGATCAAGCTGACAAGACTAAGTAGACATTGAATGCTTTTATAACAAATCTTGTACATTTTTTCTAGTTATTAATGGTCAACAAAACAGAATTTAAAACTTATAAATAGGAAAATACAGTGATGTCGTACGCAAGATTAAATTCCTCTTTATGCGTTTTTATATTGATAAATAAATAAAAATATAATGTTTTATTTAAAATACCTACATGTAATCGTGTATATTTTCGCATTTTTTTTACCATAGGATCAAATACAATATACATACCTTGCCTGCATTTGTATTGGAATGACTGCCATCGTGTGCGTGGCCGAACGCTTGTTGATGGCCAGAAGGGTGTGGATTGTGCTGTATAACCACGCGACCAGCTGCTGGGGAGAGATCTTCCTGCTGTTCAGATACCAACCCTACAGCAGGCTGACTGGTGAACTGTACAGGGCGGGTGTCAGCAGGCACGGGAGATAGATAAACAGGCGCCGCTACTATCTCTATAGGATCTGGACTGACTCCAAACGTAAGGGGTCCTGCATTCACTTGAGTGTTCAAATGACGGGCGACGCGGGTGTTCGGAGGTAGGAAGACTCGATGATAATGTTCTGCACTCGCTGCTAACATTTCTTTGTAAGACGGAGCAGGGAAGGAGCCTTCTTCAAAGGGCTCATACACTTCATATTGATGTGATTGTCTAACAGATCGTTTAGACCTCTGTTCATCATGGCCACGTTTCACACGAATATGTTCTTCATACGGTCCTTCCACGGCAACAACATACCGCTTATCTCTTTCGTAATCTCTGTAATCATTGTAATCCTGGACGTCCTCCTCCTCCACCCATGGTTCAGAATCGGCATAGACGTAAGTAAAGAACGCGATGACAAAAATGCAGACCGTCCGCATTTTCGTTAGGCCTTTCGCGAGAATACCGACGACACGTCTTTTTATCTAGGAGTGAATAAACACACTGTTTGCGCAGCGCACTGCTGTCTGCGCACGCGCAGGTATCGGAACTACGGAGTGTAGAAAGCGTTCATAGCAATGCAAATTGGTTTTATTTTCCGCGGTTTACCGAATTTAATAAAAGTTGACCGTGAATTATTACGCCTAAGATGGACGTGCTTTTCAACGTCCACTCAAAATTGTGATTATCTATGAAGTAAGATTTACAAATTACAATAACGAAAATAAATCTTTATTATCTTGAAGTTTATGATTTATATCTGATCATTTCCTTATAAGTGGAACAAAATATTTTCCAGCTGCACAGAGCTGTGGTTATTACCATTGTTGCCAGTAATACACCCTTTGGCAACCTTCAATAGGTTACTAAATAATAATATGTAATATTTAACGGTTAATTTATATTCTATTATTAAATGTTAGTTCGACACCAGACAGTTCTGCAACAAACCTTGACCAGTATTGTGTTAAATTGTGCAATGATTTTCTTTTTATCTATTTGCTGTCGATTTTATTTTACAGGTCATTCTCAGTAGGTATTACTAAACTAACGAACTGAATATAAGATTTTAATTAAAGGCATTTGTCTTCCTACTTATATGATAAAACATTTCATTGAAGGGAATCCATTGTCGCCAGTGATTTTTTCGAATCGATACAACATAGGAACCAAGAGAAGAGCATATTCCTACCTCAAAAACCGGCAACACATCTGCAGATCCTCTGATGTTGAGGATTTTCATGGGCGGCGGTAGCTTTCCGTCAGGTGAGTCCATTTATACCTATGGGTACTATATTTTTATTTTTTATTACATATATTTTTGAAAATAAACCACTCCAAATGTACTTCTATGGTAAGTTTGATGCTGACATAAGAAGTCTCATAACAGTGCTCTCAGCTAATTGCTAGTTACACGATATCAAGTAGGTACAATCAGTATTACGGAGCCCGGCTCTTATAAATTTTGAGTCATTTGCGCACTTTCTAAAACGTGCTAAGTTCACTTTCTATGGTAACGATATAAATCAACACGTTATAATTCCTAATTATGCAACTATTTATCTAATGAAATTGGAAGGCAAAAGGGAATTGTTTTTACCGGAATCTCCGGAACAATGGCTTATCTAATCCGTCGACCCCAAGAACGCAACTAACGTTTACGTTACTCGCTCGTCTTTGCGAGTTTTCTCTTTATAATAATATAACAATAGATACGTTTTTTTGTAATAAAACCCCCATTACGTAAGAAATTTATTATAATTTAACATCATTTTGTTATTATTTTAACGGTGCTCAAATAAAAAGACTACTTGATAATGGAGTAGGTACCTACTAATATGCAACCTATATTGATTGTTCTGTGTAACCAGCAGTGAGTCGTCGAAACGACGTAATGGAATTGCTTTATTAAATGATTGAATATTGAAATAAACTTAATTTTTACGATCCCGTCTGATGGGTAGTGGTAATATTATGGTCTAAGAAGGATAGGTCTGCCTAGAAAAATTTAAGTGGTTTGAAAGATTGACTCCGGCAAACTCCGTTTTAAATTTCACAGTTTTAAGCAAGAAATATACAATGCAAAGCAGGCTGAGAGGAGTTGCGTAGAATAATCCAATTTTGTTTAAGATAAATACCTAAACGAATAGGGTTTTTTATTGTTTAAATTATTTATCCCGACGATTCGGGTGCTTTTCAGCAACCGTGGTCGCGGGGAGACATAGTTTTTTTATGATAAACCTTTCAAAGAGTTAAAAACCGATGCAATGTATTATTTATTTGTTCTATTCTAATTTCTTCCAGATTGTTTACCAAAGAGCTTGAAAAGTATGAAAAATCAAAAATGCATGTCAAAAATATACTAAAAAAAGAGGTAGGGGCCTGCCCTAACAGAGAATTAACTTTGTTAAATTACACTCGAAACTATAAATAATAAAATAAGTAAATTAAGTATAAATACGTTGTAAGTTCTTTTATTATGTGAATAAGCTTAAATGATAGGCCTTTCGTCAGATTTGTTTATTATAATATACAGAGTACCTAACACAAATAAATCTATGGTTTAATAAAAACAATATGGTAATTGTTAAAGCATGATCGAAAACAAAAAGCGGTAAGTAATATCACAGTTACAGAACATAAATTTTATGCCTATAGGCTTAAGCCGAAACGAAAAAGCTACACTTTCAATTTTTTAATTAAATTATAAATGATACACTCATTGTTTGTGATCACAAATTTCGGCTTTATTTGTAATTTAAACAAAATATTTATAACAATAATTTCGCGTCTGATTTCTGATAGTCATTTTCATATAACAATAATTAAAAGAAGAGAAAGTAGTGTTTTATAATTATTTTAAGTGATAGTAAAATTTGTAATAAGTATTTTTTAGAATTATGTTCATAATTTATTACACTGATATAAAAGTAATTAATGTTTATATTTAAAATAACGCAAATTTATTTTGTTGAAATATGAAATAGAGTATTCTTGTACAAATCCATTTCAGGAACTTGTGCTCATATTGTAGTTAGAGCAAGTAAATTCCTTATTTTTATATAGTATTTACAACATTTATATTATTCATAGTATTTTAAGGTCGGCACTATTCCATAATTTTTATTGTGATTTATATGCAACTCCGTGTCATTATATAAAACGGTAGGGAGATAAGACATTTTTAGGTTTTCCGATTTAAAGAGATGTCTTAAACAAAGTTCCTGACTTAAAACAATAACTATTCGAAAGCAACAAATGTTAAACAGACTTTAAGTTCTTTTTTTCAGTCGTTAGATATCTAATTAAAATAAATAAATTATGATAACTTGGCAGATTTTGCATGAAAAGATATCTATCGATTGAATATTCCAGCCTAGTTCATATAAAATCAGAAATGAAATTTGATAACATCGTGACTTAAAGAGCATTATAAAACATTGAATACAGGGGTAACCTTTACGCTTCTTAAGATTATCTTTATATTTACAACTAATAAGTCTTTACCAAATGATCGGAAACTAAAGCAAACGGATCGGGTTCATTGACCTTCTTCTTTAGAGGACAACTTTTCTGCTTACTTCCAGTCTCAGACTTGTTATGTGTGGGTTTGTACTGGGCTACTGGGATACTGTTCTTTTGGCAACTGGGTTTCACTAGCACAGCACTGGGTAAAGTTCTATAGTCCCGTCTCCGTGGAAACGTATCGGGAGACACTTCTAGTTGACTGTGATGGAGACACGTAGATTTTATCTGAAATTTAAAAATATGTAAATTTTTATGATGTACCTTTTTTATTTCTAACAAATAATTTTAGTGTAAACAAATGATTTAATAGAGTAGTAGTATAGTAGAAATTTAGGGTACGATAGGACTTCGATACCTAAATGGTTCCTTGATATATTTTAACCAAAGTCATAGGACATGTATTGTTTCGACGGGCTCGTTGGTCCGATCGGTAGATCACCTGCCGTGCGCATCGATGGGTCGTGGGTTCGAATCCCAACGGGATGACATGATTATAATTTTCGATAAGCAATTTGGGTTTCAGTCTATGCTCGAATGCTCGAAGTAAAAAGTAGGTCGATAGTGCATCATTGACTGATGTTCTGTGGCTGGGGTATCACCTATCATCAAGTGAATCTCATGCTCGTCTATCCTTGAAACCTGTAAGTGACCCTCTAAGGGGGTGAACCTTAGGGGTTGCTTTTACCCCTAAAAAATACGTGTCTCTTAGATTTTGACGTAGAATAACATAATATGTATTTCAGCAGCATTGAAATTGGAGGCGGACACCTGGGAACCTTTCCTTGTTAGATGTAACGATGTACGACCGGTACCTGCGTGACCCGCGCGTATCTCGCGGCGCGCCCGGCCAGCTCGCTGCGCAGGCGCCACGCCGCCGCCGCCGCCGCCCGCTCCGCCGCGCCACGCGACCCCCGCCCGCCGCTCTGCCATCTGTTACATTAATATGTTATATTATACAACCCCACCGACATTAAATGACACATAAACCTTGAGACATCGATATTGTTTTGGTAAAACTACAGAAAACGGCACTTCCGATTTTATTCATTTTTGAGAGTAAAAAAAATATGTTCAAACCGTTGATTACTCACTCTAAAAAGGAGCCACCACTTAGGATAGGTTATATTGGTATGTTGACCACTGCGCACGAGTCGAGCGACCGAAGTGCTAGAACCGAAACCTACTCATTTTACTTCTGATAAAACTGTTAATAACTTTTTAAAACCTTATATCTCCTAAAGTGATCAAATTATTCGGGAAAATATGTAGAATAACATATCGAAATGAATAAAATCGGAGGTAAGTACCGTTTTCTGTAGTTTTGCCATTGTTTTTTAAAATATATCACCGTTAATATTTGTATTTTTTCTTGTGTGACTATCTTCTCTATGCTGTATTTATCTGTATAAACTATTAAATTTCCTTTTGTATACATAATATATACCCTTTATCTAAATATTTTACTGAATAGCTGTAATTTTTCCAAATATTTTAATTTTTTATGCCATCAAGCGATTGATTTCGTAAATATATAGTAAAGAACAGAAACCTAGTAAGTAGATGAAGCAGCCTCATCCGTTGTCCTTCCCTCCTCAACAGTAGACTGGCAGCTCTGAGGGGGGGCAGCGCCGCCCGCCCCCGAGCGCCGTCGAACGACAGCCGCACTGCGCTCAGGTAGTATGGTAAGGAGAGCGGCCATAGACCTGTGAATAAAAAAATACAATTGTAATTTTAATTTTTTTAATTGTAATTGTAATTGTGTAAAAAAAATACAATTTCCTATTGCAGCAAATGGACCTCCAGCATACACAATACCAATATGCGTAAAGCCTTAATATATTTTGACACTACGCTTACTTGAAAAAGTTATCATAATATAGCTTGACTGATAATTTATATTTATAACTTTTAAATTATCTTAAATAATTCAGAAGTAATCACAATTTTTCTTTGAAATCCTCTTGCGTAAAACATACTTTTTCAAGATAGCGTATAATTAATTGCTGGTGACGATCGTAACTGCATGTTGCACCAATAATTGTAAAACTTAAGTATATTATATACTATGGAAGTAAATAAAGTTTTTTGAAAAATCATATTAAATAACCAAGTTTACTTATCATTATAAATCTAAATAAACTTTAAACTGTTCGTTGCGGCAGTCGATATAGTTGATATCAGCAATTAAATTTGCCTTGACGTAAATGACTATTGCCAGTACCTCTTCCTTTCAACCAATTCCCGTACAGATGATAGTGCTCCCAGTTCCTGGGCTCGAGCTCGAGCAGCCTGTCGAGCACGGCTCGCCTCTCCCTCTCCTGCACGACGAGGAACAGCTCCAAGTGCGCCTGCACGAAGCGCGGCTCCAGCGATATACATCGCTCCAACATTATGAGAGCATCTGAGATGCGGTTCTTCTTTCTGAAAGCGTAAACCTTGATATAAATTATCCGTAAGTAAGGCATTTGGGATGTAAATCAAAAGTGTAATGTCATGTCGTATTTCCATTATTGTAGAAAAAATCTTGAAGCACATTTTGCGCGTTCAAGCTTTCAATATCCAAATTCTATTCTTTCTCTTCCTAAAAAGTTATAATATTACGAGAGAGTCACGACAGCAGATTTATTGCATTTATTAAATTGTTACATTTTTTTATTAATACAACATCTGATAATTTTCAGGCCATCGCCATCTTGTGAGGTTAATGTTCGTCTTCAAAATACAGACACAACTTCATAAGGTCAACTTTATGCCGCTAGATGGCACAAATGTCACTATGCAAATATTAGAAACTCGCGTTTCTGTTTTGGTATTTTTATGTTAGATATCGACAGACGAGCATGAGGTTCACTTGATGGTAGGTGATACCCCAGCCAGAGAATATCAGTCAATGATACGCTGTTAACCTACTTTTTACTTCGAGCATTCGGAAATCCATTGACTGAAGTCGAAACGCGCAATATGCACCTCACGGTTTTACCATCTTGGACGGTGGTTCGTTCCCCAGTCGGAATTTCGATATTCCTCCCACCCGTTCAATGCCCGAATACAAGACGTGGGGAAGATAAATAAATTTAATATGTTTATACAATATGTCGTCACGGTAAGATGCGAACCCACGGAGCGCACGGCAGTTGTTCTACCAAACGCGCCAACGAATCCGTCGACAGTTTCGAGTGACAAGTGCTATTAGCAACGATGTTACCTGTATAACTTAGCCAAGTTGTAGTGTGCGTTGACGTGATCCCTGTTGTACTTGAGGGCCTGCAGGAAGTGGTGCTCCGCGCGGCCCGAGGCCAGCACCAGAGTGCCCAAGTTGTTGTGTGCACTCGCGTAGCTCGGCCATAGTCTGAAACATTTCAATAAAATACCTACTTTATAACGGATTAAAACGCGATTTATTATTTATGCCGACGATTCGGATGATTTTCAGCACAGAAAACACATTTCAGATATGAAAGGTGACAGTTGTCTGATTTTAAATGTCACAAAGTTGCCATATTAACGCCATCTATTCCTACGGAGTTGATATTTACTGTAATGTTCTATATTGTGGCAATATTGACTAACAGTGTTCTTTTGTTTTTTAGTGTTTGACTTGGAGTTTTAGATTTTTAATTACTGGGTCCCAGGTGTTAGAAACTCTCAAACCATCTTCTCTATTGAAGTAACGATGTTTATTAATTTTAATAGCCTCGCGTACTATAATCTGGGAATCTTCTTTCTTTTGCAAGGATTTTCGGTTGGTCGAAACGTACTATGTTGTGGTTTGGCTTGTCTAGAGTGTGTTCACATACTGCTGACTTACTACACACCCAAAAGTTAAGTATTAGTCTGACATAGTTAATATTGCGAATGCAAAGATTTTTAAGGTTTACAATTAAAATATAGTACAGATTTTGTTTTGGTAGATTTACAATATATAGACAATTATAAACAAATTATAATAGACAATAAATGAATCAAAGTGATCGCAGTCAACAGCTGATATTTGATTGTAATATGGCATTTGACCCACTATGTAAAAAGTATTCCTATACGAAATAAGTTCAAATTCCTCTTTCCTTCTTTTAATTTAATTTAATTTTTAATAAAAAAAAAAGGTCGATAGCGCATCATTTAGAGGGTGTTTCAGTAGCTAACGTGGTGAATGTTCGAGGGTTCCGGATTATTCATATTATTATAACTATTTTAATTAAAATAGCCTCTAGTTAGGTAGGTACTCTGACATAGCTGAAATGCTGGGAGAATCTTAGCATTAGATACGCTTGATTTGTTCTACGTGTCTAGAACAACTGAACTGAACCAACATTTTATCTTTAAATACACTACTGCTACCCACTACATAAGTTGTACTACTGGGAGTAGGTGTAGACCTACTCTACCTTCTCATTTAAATAAATGTGCCGAATTGCTGTAGAGCAATTCGGCACATTTATTTTAAATGAGAATGAGAATATTATCGCTTACTTTAAAGCTTCCTTGTAATGTTTGATAGCGTTTTCTTGCTGCTCGATGTCTTTTAGGAAGTTTGCAAAATTGTAATGCAATTTAGCGTTGTGTGGTAAAACGGCGAGGTCAGCTCTGAAAAAAGTCAACGGGCTTTCTTAAAATAAAATGTTATAAAAATAGTTTTATATATAGGTTTGTTTTATTATTACATTAATATATTAAGAGCTATGTATTATTTTTTGTTTCGTAAATATAGAACTCTTTGATAAAAATGTCACAGACTTTTATGTTAGAGTTAAGACATTGCTAGAAATATAGATGACATAAACTTGAATTTAAATTATTATTATTATTATTAATTATAATTAAATCACCTATGGATGCTGTATGGCAAATTAGTTTTCTCAACGGTTAATAGTATATTTTATTTATGAATTTTACAGCGAGTAACATTTTATTTTTAACAAGCTATTTCTTTTTCTTTAGTTTTGTTAATACATTGTAACCGTGTGAAACCGGGGCGGATCACTAGTTATTTATGAAGAAAAATTATCAGTGACTTAGACCCAGAAATGCGTTTGCCCCATGCTCCAGTAGAGAACACAGGAATTCCCTTTCATCATTATTACCTCAGTAGCGTCTCCCTGGTCCTCCAGTCTCGGTTCCTGAGGTAAGTCCTGGCGGCACCACTAGCGACCAGCACCCCGATACCCAGAATTAGCAGTCTCCTCCCGCGAGCACCGCGTCTCCACAACAGCTGCACTCCGTATATCGTTATCACTACTGACCCCACGCTGAAATATAACAATCGTTTATGTAGATCATTACAGAATATGAAGCAAATAGTTTGCCTATACTAATATTATAAAGAGGAAAGATTTGTTTACTTGTTTATTACAATTTAACTCAAAAACTACTCGATTTATTTTAAAAATTCTTTCACCAATAGAAAGCTATATTTTCAGCGTTTTATGTGTTGCATCTACATTGCACCCGTGCGATTCCGGGAGACGTCGCTAACAAGAAACTACTAACAAAAACAATAAATATTTCATTGGCTTAGATTTGGCAACTAAATTCCGGATTTTCAACAAATTATATGCAAAACCTTATGTAATTTTTTTTATGTTAGATATCGACAGATGAGCATGAGGTTCACTAGATGGTAGGTAGGCCCCAGCCACAGAAAATCAGTCAATGATGCGCTGTCGACCTACAAAAAAAATAAAAGATAATATTATGTCGATATCGCGGAAGACTAACGAACTAAGAAACGGAAAAAACGTGTCACAAATTTTAATTTTAATACTAGTTGCAATCATAATATTAGCTGCCAGACGCCAGTGTTCACATACCTCGGTATATACAGCACTCTCTCGGCCACTACGAAGCCGACCGTCACGAGCAGGTTGGAGGCCGGCAGGTACGGGACCACGAGCAACAGCACACCTACCACCGCTGGAGTATGCCTCTGTAACTGTCACAGGTTTAAATTATATTATTTTTAGACCAAGACAATATTTTAAATAAAAACATCAATAAAACGTTATTCATGTTTCATCAATAACATCGTAAACGTTGTCGTTAATAAAACACTTTAATCAAGCATATTTTTCTTTATGTTAGATATCGTCAGATGTGTCTAATCACTTGTTGTTAGATGATACCCCATCCACGGTTTTATTTCAAGCATTCGGAAATCCATAGACTGAAACCGAAACACGTAATGTGCACTTCACGGTTTTTCCATCTATGAACGGTGGTTCGTTACCCGGTCGGAATTTCGATATACCTCCCACCCGTTTAATGCCCGAAGTTACCAGACGTGGGAAAGACATGCTTAGAGAAAATTATAATTTAAAAAACAAAAAAAAGCTATGCCAGCCGGAAATACGTGTAGTTACCGTTGTAAACTGAATGAAAGCTTGATACATATATAACCATAACTATATAAGAATAACTATAAATTCAGTATTTAAAAAAGGTCAAGACCTCACCTCTAAATCCATAACGAATCTATAGGACAGTGCAAGTAAAGCCAGCAAG